>JARYHS010008075.1:109978316-110371412 GCA_031002005.1 Vandiemenella viatica | reverse complement strand
GAGATACGATTCTACTACCATACACAAACACCAATGCTTCTATGCTATGTAGTTGTGGCAGAAAAGTGACATATGCGGAGACAGTCGAAATTCGAAAATATCCTTGGTCGGCCACTTACAACCACCATATCTACCACAGTAACACAGTTTCTGAAATTCGGCCGCTGTTGTGATCGAAAAGGTGACTCTGTGCTACTACTACACACAAACGCCAGTTATCTGTGATCTATAGTTTTCGCTGAAAAGTGATACACCATGACACTTTTGTCTTTGGCAGAAGTATGAAATTGCCACACGGTCGATCACTTTCAACCCCCATATCTCCCACACCCCCATAGCTACCGACATCTAACAACCATAGTGCACTACATTGAAGATACGATTCTACTACCATACACAAACACCAATGTTCTATGCTATGTAGTTGTGGCAGAAAAGTGACATATGCGGAGACAGTCGAAATTCGAAAATATCCTTGGTCGGCCACTTACAACCACCATATCTACCACAGTAACACAGTTTCTGAAATTCGGCCGCTGTTGTGATCGAAAGATGACTCTGTGCTACTACTACACCACAAACGCCAGTTATCTGTGATCTATAGTTTTCGCTGAAAAGTGATACACCATGACACTTTTGTCTTTGGCAGAAGTATGAAATTGCCACAGGTCGATCACTTTCAACCCCCATATCTCCCACTACCCCCATAGCTACCGACATCTAACAACCATAGTGCACTACATGAGATACGATTCTACTACCATACACAAACACCAATGTTCTATGCTATGTAGTTGTGGCAAAAAAGTGACATATGCGGAGACAGTCGAAATTCGATAATATCCTTGGTCGGCCACTTACAACCACCATATCTACCACAGTAACACAGTTTCTGAAATTCGGCCGCTGTTGTGATCGAAAGATGACTCTGTGCTACTACTACACACAAACGCCAGTTATCTGTGATCTATAGTTTTCGCTGAAAAGTGATACACCATGACACTTTTGTCTTTGGCAGAAGTATGAAATTGCCACAGGTCGATCACTTTCAACCCCCATATCTCCCACACCCCCATAGCTACGACATCTAACAACCATAGTGCACTACATGAGATACGATTCTACTACCATACACAAACACCAATGTTCTATGCAATGTAGTTTGTGGCAGAAAAGTGACATATGCGGAGGCCGTCGAAATACGAAAATATCCTTGGTCGGCCACTTACTACCACCATATCTACCACAGTACCACAGTTTCTGAAATCGGCCGCTGTTGTGATCGAAAGGTGACTATGTGCTACTACTACACACAAAAGCCAGTTATCTGTGATCTATAGTTTTCGCTGAAAAGTGATACACCATGACACTTTTGTCTTTGGCAGAAGTATGAAATTGCCACAGGTCGACCACTTTCAACTCCCCATTTCTCCCACACCCCCATAGCTACCGACATCTAACAACCATAGTGCACGACAAGAAAGACGATTCTACTACTACTTCACACAAACACCAAAGTCTATGTTATGTAGTTGTGGCAGGAAAAGAAAAAGTATACGTAGATATGAATTTTTGGTCGGAAATATGAAACGCCCTGCACTGACCAACTTTAATCATTATATCTCCCACATCCCCACAGCTATCGGCATTCGACCAACGTTGTTGCATGACAGGAAACTCCATGCTATTTCCACCCACAAACATCAGTGATCTGTGCTAGGTAGTGGTGGCTGAAAAGTGAAATATAGGTAAATACACGTCTATTTTTATATATATATAAGATTTTAATTACTGTTTCATTCAATTTCAAGGTTATTGCAATAGTCTTGAATAGGCAATGTTTTTGGTGATTCCAATCAGCATATATACAAACAATCTGAGTTTCTTTTGGAGATATATGCTAAACACAGAAAAGTTACACGTGTAAATCAGTCTTAAGAGGGGTAAAACGGGAGAGTATGTGCAAATTTGTAAACTAAATATAAACATAATTTTCACTTATTTTAAAGCATATGTGTGCAAACTTCCTTCGACATCAAATAGAAACTGTAAATTTGTGTGTAGCCACAAAAAATTTAAAATAATTTTTAAAATTCAAGTTCAAATTTCTTGGTCAGCAATTGTCCGATCGTAATCTGTTCAGTGCTGTTTAACTGGAAATAATGTGTACTTTAATAATGTTGCTATCTACTTTGTTTAATTTCCCCACTAATTCGAGATATTTTCAAAAAACTGAATGATTTCGAGCGTAAATTTTTCTTAATTAGGGTGATAAGGAAAGTAGGTGGATTTTGAAAATCAAAGATAGACATCATTTTTCTCTTCGCTTTAATTTATACATGTGCTAAGTTCCATCCACATTGAATAAGGTTAGTGTAAGGAACATTGGAAATAAAGGGGGATGAAGAATTTGGATTTGGGAACCACATCTAGACAATATTTTTCTCCTTGTTTTAAAGTATACGTGTGTACAGTTTTATCGATATCGGATAAAAACGGTGAGTATATATGAAGAAAATTGGCAAAAAATAAGGGAAGAGGTAAAGGAGAAGAGGGTTTCGGTTCTTGAAATGTAAATATAGACCATATTTTCTGTATTTTAGTAGTTTGCGTGTGCAAAGTTTCATCGATATTGTATAAAAACTATGGGTATGTATATGAAATATTGACATAAACTAGGGGGGGTTGGAGTAAAAGGGGAGCAGAAGCTACTATGGGGCTAGGCAGTACGACCTTTTTCTATTTATTTTTTTTAGCTCTACAGTCGTCTAAGGGGGCCCCTGAGACACAGGAAGCCCCTCACTAAGGGCCCTTACTGCTCAGGTGGGCCCCCAACCACGTAGCCCATCTGGCCTGAGGGACCAAGATAAATTTTTTGCACCGGGGCCCTTGTTGACCTAGCTACGCCACTGGTTAAGAACTGTAGCTATGTATAAATAACATTGACAATAATGAAGTGGTGGAAAATGGGAGAGGGATTGGGGTTTTGTAAAACTAATGTCCACAGTATGTTTCTATATTTTTAAAGAATATGTGTGCAAAGTTATCGAAATCGGATAAAAAGTGTGGGTTTGTGGAAAAATTAAAGGGGTAGGAAGGGGGGGAGGGTCTTTATTTTTGGAAACCATATGTAGGCATCATTTTTCTGTTTGTTTTAAAGTGTATTTGTGCAAATTTCCATCAAGATCGGAAAAATCTGTACGGTTTTTTAAATTATGGGGTGTAAGGGGGAAGAGGGGGTGGTTTTGGGGTGAAAAAGGGGAGAGGGATTGGGGTTTTGTATAAATAATGTCTACAGTATTTTTCTATTTTTTAAAAGTATACGTGTGTAGTGTTCCAATAGTAATTGGATAAAATGGTTAGTTTAAAAATTAAGGGGGTGGTAAGTGGGAGTGAGGTTTTCTTTTTGGAAACAATATATAGGCAGTAATTTTCTGTTTGTTTTAAAGTATATGTGTGTAAACTTCCATAAAAATCGGATAAATTCTGTAGGTTTCTTAAATTATGGGGTAAGGGGGAAGAGGGGGTGGTTTTGGGGTGGAAAAGGGGAGTTTGATAGGGTTTTTGCAAAATTAATGTCCACAGTATGTTTCTATTTTTTAAAAGAATATATGTGCATAGTTATCGAAATCGGATAAAAAGTGTGGATTTGAGGAAAAATTAAAGGGATAGGAAGGAGGAGAAGGGTTGTGTTTTTGGAAACTATATGTAGACAGTATTTGTGTGAAAATTTCCATCGAAATCTGATAAAAGGTTTGTGTAATAATTAAGGGATGGGAAGGGCGAGGGGGGATGCGTATTATTATGGTGTGTAAGGGGGAAGAGGGGGTGGATTTGGGGTGGAAAGGGGAGAGGGATTGGGTTTTTGTAGAACTAATGTCTATAATATTTTTCTATTTTTTTAAAAGTATCTTTGTACAAAGTTCCATCGAAATCGGATAAAATGTTTGTATAATAATTAAGGGATGGGAAGGGCAAGGGGGGATGCGTTTTTGGAAACCATATGTAGGCAGTATTTTTTTTTTACATTATACATGTGCAATTCTTACGTAGAAATCGGATAAAATCTGTTGGGTTTTTGGAAATGTTATTTTTTTGGAACCTTCTCCGAAGTGCACTCGGTAACTCACCAAAGTTTCACCGTAATCTCGTACATTTTAGGAGCGCATAGAGGACAAACAAACATACACATCATAGAGGACAAACAAATATACACATCATAAAGGACAAACAAACATACGTACATTGATTTTTTTTATATAAGATATTTTTCGCTCGACTGCTTGAAGACGGATCCAGGAAGGGGCAAGCTAAACCCATGGTCTGAACATTCATGAAACTCTCACGAAGCTTTACGTTTGCTTTCGTCTTTCTCAGCAGTGAACATATTTGTTAACTTATATCTACAGCTTCCTGTTTTGGGTTTTCTTGCAGAAAGCACTCCACCTTCACGATAATCACAGATCGGTGTAACAGAAATATGTATGGATCCTACTGCTGAACATTAATTTGATCTTCGCTTAACTCCACTTTTAACAAATAATTCACTATATTAATTGGTTCGTTACCGGCTTCGCTCTGATCTGACTTTGCTGTAGACGCTCAGACTTTTATTTGTCTGCTTTTGCGTTGTTATATGCTCGTTATAGATGGAGTAGAATTTTTTCCACAAAATTGGTATAGTCGTATCTAACAATTTTAACAGTAGAGAAAATTTTTATAGCAGATTAAGATTTCTTCGGATGTCGTGAATACATTCTCGGAGAAGAGATGAGCTTGCCCATTTATGTATTAGCTAAGCAACATTGGTGAAAGTAATAGGGTTGAAATAATCATATTTTGGAATCAGACCAATCAAATGGGACAAGAACGCCAAAGTGACCACCAGTCTACCATTCTTCTGAATTTAAATAGTTTCAGTGTTTGCAATGAGTTTTGTTGATGTTGAATAATAGGTACAAGCTCCCAAAGACACAGACAGCTTCCAGGCCTGTGTGTTGAATTAAGGTGCTGTGAAAACAATCATGAAAACAATCAAAATTTGTAACAATATCTTATTTGGGTTTGCTGTTTTATCTAACCTAATTTAATGGAAGTGAAAATTTTCCTTGACACATGCTTTCCCATTTCATAAATTTTTTTTTTAAATTAATTCCTTTAAGCGCAATTTTGTCATCTACCTACTTGTGTCCTTTACAGAATTTAATTTTAAATACTTTCAATACTTTCAGTATTTCTGATAAATTTTGAATATTTCCCCTGTCTGAAATCATGTGCCACCATGGTTTGTGAGTAAGAAATAAAATAGTAAACAATTTTTTTTTTTTCTGATTTATTTATTTACCCTCTTCCATTCATCCCTGCTGGGAAAGGATCTCTGGGATTTGAAATAGTGATGCAACAGACCTCTGCTTCTGCTACCGCAACTGCGGAAGTTCAGCACGTTTTTTCACATCCGTTTCTGCTTCCGCAACTTTTATACCGGAAATTGAATCCAAAGTTTACAACGGGGCGGCGCAAGTGCGGCGAACGAGGCGTACGGGACAGGTGTCGCAACTTATTTGTCTTTTGATTGCATATTTTTAGGTTCATTAAGCGTCGTGACATGAGAGTAAGGTCTAAAACAGACGGAGTGGCGATCGAGTCGACGCAATATCCACAACACACGGCGCACAACGCAGCACACGGTTTTCCCACGTCTTCAGTTTGACGCTGCTGTATCTGAATTTTACACCGCCAATTGAGAAAAATGATTCAGAAATGCAGACTTTTACACTTTTTGTGTGATTACAGTTTAGTGTTAAATTTTAAAATACTTAGTGTATAATTATATCAAATAAATAAAAAAAAATCAAATTTAATTACCGGTACTTCTTTCTTTTTGCTTTTCTTGTAATTATTCCCTGATTTCATATTATCTTAATACATTGAGTATGGTGGGTAAGCGGTAACGCTCTGGCCTCGCATTCGAGAGGACGTGAGTTTTTCGACATATATATCTGATGTACTACTCGAGTTGTCAGATGTATTATAAGATATCGAGTAGAATGTGTTTCATTTATGATGATACAGTATCTGTCTTATACCGTGCTTTACCATATTTTGGTGAAGGGATTCAATACATATCGTATTGCTATGATGTATGCAACTGTAATAAGCATATTTTGCACACCTTCTAACCATGTCAGCCGATGACGTTCTTCGAGGCAGGAAATTATATAATTTTGGTGATTTTTTTGTCGGTTTTAATGAGATATTGCCAATTTTCATAAAATAACCATTATGCCGATCAAGTGCAAGGCCTGTCAACAATTCCATTAATCTTGGTCACCAACAATAGGAATGGTATCCTTTGAATTTGATTATGTTATCGCTAATCAGCATAAAGATACACCGAATTGAGCAATGGGAAGGGGCGTGGCTGTCATAATCAGAGCTGTCAATAACTAGATAGTCGAATTCGCCTTGCCACATTCAGATAACAATAACCAGGTAGCCGAATTCGTTATTGGCTGTCCCCTGTACTATCTTATTGATGGGGATGCCTGTGCAGACAAACCTACTTGCACGAGCATCGCCAAACTTCTACAAATATTGTATAAAACTTTTTTGCTATATTAATGATTTACATTATGCCTATTTTGAATGATAATTCAATTTTTTAACTTCGTTCAATTGGGCGTATTTTATGTCGCGAAGTAATTACATTATCGTAGGTTTATTCAACTCCGACTGAAATCGATAAAAAAACAACTGACACTACAAAAATGTCTGCAGTTGAGTGATTATTGGGATTCATCACATCAGAAATTTCAACAAATGGATCGTATGAATGCTGAAATGATTGCCCTCCAAAATTTACCGTTCGATTTTGTCGAGGGTACAGAGTTTCATAAAGCCTCCAAAGCACAAAATGAGAGACCCTGATTTTTTGTTTGCATTTATGCGACACTTTGTACAATAGGTTAGCTAAGAAAACCAAATATTTACTTCCAAAATTTGATAAGTTATCTTTTACAACTGACGTATGGTCGAATCGTTTCCTGCAGTTTTATTGCTGACTTTAATTTAATTATGATCGTTGACACGCTCCAGTGGCAATTCCCCCACACACATTTTCCCATTTTCCTGCACCCACATACTTATGCCATCAAGAAAACATTAAATTGTTTCAATGTTTTTAGTATAGTATTCACCAATTCTCTTAATAACTTATTATTCCAATCTCTGACCTATTTAGTTACGAAAGAAAGTCTTCCCACCCCCTTGTGCCTGAAATCAAGTGTATTCATGGTCATCTCTTCCCTACAATGCATTACTCTTAATTCCTACACCAATATCTTTGCATGTCTCATCATCAACATACAAGGTTGGATTCAAAAGTAGTGAGCCTCATTTTATTCTGACGCAAGTGTAACTTGCGGCGCACTCTACTTGCCAGGGGCGGTGGTAGCGGGTGTTAGCTTCTTAACGCAACGGAGCACAGTTGCCTCCAAGCTTTTGCAACGGTAGGATTGGCCTTGACGGGAACCTCTCTGCGATAGTGCGTGACACGGCGGAATGGAAAGTTAGTTAGAGCAATGGTACGCGATCAAGTTCTGCTTCCCGTAGGGCAAGTCTCCTTCCGAAACGTTCGAAATGCTTTAACAACCCAGAGACAAAACGCCGAAACACTGAGTGGCACACCTCAAACTCACCCCGTCCCAAGAAAGCGCGGATGAGCAAATCGAAGATGAAGACCAGGCTCATCGCCTTCTTCGGAAGGGGATCGTCCACTACGAGTTTGTCCCACTTGGAGTGACGTGAATGCTGTTTAGTACGTGCAAGTCCTGAAAAGGCTGAAAAATATCGTCGCGCGCAAGTGAAGGGACATCAAGGACAGCTGGAAGATAATGCGCCCAGCTACACTGCCCTCATCGTGAGCGCCTACCTGGGCCGGGTGAACGTTCTGGTGGTCCCCCAACCTCCCTACAGTCCGAACTTGTCATCTCCTGTATTTGATACCCAAATTCTGGGTCCCATTCTACTCCACTATATTGAAGCAATGGGAGACCAAAGTTTTGTAACCCAATTCCTTGAAATAATTTCGTAGGCATCCGCAGTTGTCATATATGTTAACTTTGTTTTCCAGATGAAAGCCACAGCATGGTGGAGGAAACGTTAGGTTTTAATAAATCGAGGCTGCTCCACCCGGAGAACCGAGAAAATACCAATTCCTTTATTTCTTTCGCACGTCCCTTTATCACTCTTTCCAACAAGTGAAGTGTTTTGAAACCTTTTCCTACTATATGTTGTAACATTACAGTTACCATCCGCCGGCTACGAAGTAGTGTCTCTGGAGCGGAGTGATACATTTTTTTGTCAGTCGTATGCGAATTGTTGCAGACGCGCGCGGGTCGCGGAGCGCGGCTCACGTAGTGAAGGTATTGGCCTATATCGTTACTGTATGATGTAGTTTCGTATGTGTAACTGTGTTTAACACTTTCGGGACCGAGCCCGAGCATAGCTCGGGCAACAAAACTGTTTTGGAAAGACCGCGCCCGAGCATAGCTCGGGCGACTGTTTCTCGGGGCTCACATGCCTGTTTCTCACTCGGAAGCGGCCGGCTAATGTAATAGTGCTGCGTGTAACATCTGTCTATATTCTCCTTGACTGGTGCTGCCCTCTCTGATGTGCTTATGGAATTATTTCGAAAGAAACAGTAAGCGGTGCCAGACAGCTTCAGCTGCGCCATTGTGTATTTGCGTCGTCACAAGTTTTGCAAGTTCTTGTTTGTTCCTCGCAAATATGTCACGATTTTTGAGTGAACAAGAAATTTTAGGTAGAAAGGAAACGATTTGGTGGTGTCCTGACTGTAATATACCTCTCTGTATGCCAGAATGCTTCAAAATCTTCCACACTGAAGCCAAATACCTGTGAAATTATACTAAAAACTGAAAACGCAATTTTTCTGTGAAACAAAAATGATACCTTTTGTGTTTGTCAATAACATTGTTGTTACCAACTAAAAAAATTAAAATAAACATGTAAAACCAACCTTGAAGATTGTTCTTTTATTATATGAAATTCTTTTTGAAATATGTCAAATACAAACATGTCAGTGACATTTTAAAGAATGCCATAAATGGCTGGTTTTCTGGGCCAGGAATGTACCTATGCTGCTGGTCCCGAAAGTGTTAAGAAGATCTTTAAGTCGTCTATAGGAACTGTGATTATAAAAGTGAAGTTTGAACAGTATTTAAATGAACATTGAACGTAAAGTTGTGTTAGTGGATGATTTAGCTGGAAGGAGATATGGATTATAAATGTCATTTTTGTATCAAGAACTCCGTAATCTTTCGGATACGAAGTTTCGATTAGCCTTTAATTTGAAATTTGATGGTGGCCAAACCGTTCACAAGTGTTAAATTGCTTTATTAATAAACTTGTCATGGGCGTAATTCTACTCATTAATGAACTTAATGACCTTTATTAATTGTTCTTATAATTGCTGCTTAGGACGGCTTTGGTTTCATTATCTGGCGACCGGCGGCACAATGAACTATATAAAATTAAGTTAACTTGCTCCTGGAGTTGAGTGAGAATAACTTTAATAAGCACCAAGTTTGGTTTGAGTGAAAATATTTGGTGAGGTACAAGTTACCAGTTACCACAGCTACAAATATGTCGTACAATATCCAATGTGTCCTGCCCATTTGAGCTTATTATCAAATATTTTGTCAAGATATTTACATTTCAACTCTTCAAAAAACAATTCATTTTCCACATTATAATCATAATCAACCTTTAGTTTTCTATCTGTGTATCTAATAAGCTGACTCTTCTTTGCATTTATCTTTATGTTACGTGTATTAAACCAGCTAGATATACTGTCCAGGTTACCGTTCTCCGTCCTCTACCGTTCTGATCCCTTTACATAGCATTATGTCATCTGCAAACAATTTAATTTTTGATAGTAAACCATCAACACAGTTATTCATTAGAATAATGAGTAGCAGTGTTCCCATTACGCTTCTCTGTATCACTCCCATTTTCACTTCCACTTCTTTTTACAGTAAATTTCCTACCCTAACTTTTTGATTTATACCTTCTAAAGAATCTTCTACCTAGCAAATCACTTTCTCATCCACTCCAATTGTTTTTACCTTTTTTAATACCATTTTATGGTTCACTTTTTCAAAGGCCATTGATAGGTATAATGCAGTACTATCAATTTGATCTGCCTTTTCTATTTCACCCGAAAAATCTTACATATATTCTACTTAGGTTCGCATGAGTATCCTCTCCTAAAGCTATGTTGCCTACTTACGCTCCTCACATATATTTCTCAAGTGGTAGGATATCAATCTCACCATTACTTTACCTATATTAATGTCACACTGATTGACCTATAATTTTCGACTCTCACCCCCCTTTATGTACAAGTACTTCTATCACACTTATCCAGTCATCTGGCAAGCAGCATGTATCCGGACTCAATTTAAAGAATATTTCAAGAGAAGGTACAATGTCACATTCTGCTATTAGTAAGACAATTATCGTAATATTATTTACACCTGCCCCATTACGTTTTTTCACCTTTCTTAGTTCCTTCATGATCCGCTGGATGATTTTTTTATCTGCTCATGTCTAATTGTGTTGTAAAGCTCGTTCTTCGATTTAGATCCTCCCCTTACTGATTAATTGTACCTAATGGTCTTACTAAACCAGTTACTTGAAGTATATGCCATTTACAAATCCTCAGTAAATAGTTATGCTTTCTTATCGTATCTATAAATATATCAACACCCTCCCTTCCCCTCAGTTTTCTAACAAAGCCATAGAAATTTCTAGGTCCGTCAATTGGTGGCTTCCCTGCGCCAAAAATACATAAATCCGTCTTTAGGTATCTTATTTTCTATTATTAAATCTTTGTTTTATTGTTTTAAATATTTCCTACTTCCTGCTCTCTCTTAACTTTGTAAAGTTCTTTTCTCACCTACACTTTAACCTCCTCACTTTCCGATTACAGTATATACGTTTCCCACTTACCTTTATTTGCTGTTTTGGAATAAATATTCCTTCCTCCTCTTTATTGTCTTCTTGAACTCTACCCACCTTGATTCTACTGTACTTGTGCCATCCTTTCATTTACTGAACCTTTCCCTGAAATATCTCTTCAATTTTTAAGTCTGTTGCTTTTTATAATTATACCTATTTTCACCCTCAGTTTTTGCTCCTTTGAATCCCCTTTTATCTATCATTACTGCATTGTGATCACTTCTTCTTTCAGTTACCTGACACCCTGCAAGGTTTCCATCAGGCTTTGTTAGTAAGATATCCAACATGTTTGTTCTCCCCCAATTTGCTCTTCCATTTGTGTAAAACCTCCTTCTCGTACTGAGGTATTTGCAAATCTCTGTTCCCTTGTGTTATTAATCTTCTATTCTATGTATTTGGCACCTGGTAAATTTAAATCCCCTCCACTAATGACCATTCTACGCTCCCCTCTGAACTAAAATTTGAATTTAGTTTATTTCCAAGATCCTTCATTCTTCTATTACGGTAACCGTCGAACACTCTGATTTTTTCTTTTTTGTCAACAGAAATATCTAACCCAAGTAACTCATCGTCATGATCTATAAACACTAGAGAACTGTAGTAATCTTTACTAATGAGTATGTATCAGCCTCCTCCAATTGCTCTTCTATCTCTGCGGTACACTCTGCAACCATCAGGGAATATCTCATTGTCTAGTACTCGTTCTTTTAACCAAGACTCTTCCCCTTGTGGTTTATGTTTCTCTATTAATATTGCAAAATCTATTACTTTGTTCTTTATACTTCTACTGTTCACCAGTAACACCTGGTTTTGTGATATTTTCTGCAATAACCTCCTCCTTCCAAGCTCTGCCCCAGTCAGTTATTGTTTCAGCAGCTTCATCGATTTCTTTAGCATTTGTTATTTTCCCCATTGTGGATCTACAATTGGTATACCATCATCGCTGGATATGGGCTCCCTTTCAGCCTTGGCTAACAACTCAGTAAGTACCGCCTTGCCCCTTCTATTTACATATAGGTCACGCCTGATGGAACCCCGCCTACCAATGGTGTTCACAGGCACAATCCCCAAGACAGAACTAATGCCTTTCCTAAGTAGAACCTCCGTTTCCACATTTACCCACCTCGCAATGTGGTTCAAATGTAGCTTGGGCATACCGACTTAGGACATGCATGAGCTCAACCTTGGTATGCTACGCATCCTTCACCTACTTCCTATCGATGCTATTCAGCGGACCTCCCACTATCACTACAATATCGTCCTTAAACTTATTTACTAATATTAAACATTTAACAAATGTAATTTAACGAATATGCAAGAATAAACCATAATAGGGAAATTTCCACCGGAGCAAGCGCTCAATCACATTGAAATAATTCATACTTCATACAACAAATACGCAGCGATTTAATTTTAATTTAATAAAAGGTGTGGTGTACAATAGTAAATATAAACTTAATTTTTATTTTTACTTCTGGTTTCTAACTTCTATCCACCAAGGGAACTAAGTGGCATAGAATCCACAAACGAAATGTAAAACGCACGCATTGTTAGGCATGTAACAAATCAAATTGTGATTTGACTGTTATTAGAAATGTTGTCATTATTTTTAACGTGTTCATAAATTTAAGTTGATGAGATACAGCAGCACTTGGTTTCAGGAACAAGGGTGTGGGAAGATTTTTTTTTAGGTAAGGGTGTCAGAGATTGGAATGAGTTACAAAGGGAAATGATGAATAACTTACCGAAAACGTTAAAAGAAATTAAAGTTAAAATTTGTAGAGGGCAAATTTAGGTGGGTGCAGGATAGAGGGAAGTTGGGTGTGTAGGGAAATTGCCACCGGAGCGTGTACTCCATTGCAATTAAATCTTATATATATATATATAAATAGACGTGTGTTTTCATATATTTCCCTTTTCAGACACCACTACCAAGCACAGATCACCGGTCTTTGGGGGTGGAAGTAGCATGGGGTTTCCTGTCATGCACAACGTTGGCCGAATGTCGATAGCTATGGGGATGTGGGAGATATGATGATTAAAGTTGGCCAATGCAGGGCGTTTTCATATTTCGATCAAACATTTGTCTCTTCTTTTACTTCTCTTTCCTGCCACAACTACATAGCATAGACCATTGGTGTTTGTGTGTGGTAGTAGAATCGTGTCTCCTGTCATGCACTATGGTTGTTAGATGTCGGTAGCTATGCGGGTGTGAGAGGTATGGGGGTTTAAAGTGGTCGACCTGCGGCAATTTCATATTTCTGCCAAAGACGGATGTGTCATGGTGTATCACTTTTCAGCGAAAACTCTCTATCGCAGATCACTGGCGCTCGTGTGTGGTAGTAACACAGTCACCCATCGATCACAACGTTTGCCGGATTTCGGTAACTGTGGGAGATATGGTGGTTGAAAGTGGTAGATCAAGGATATTTTCATATTTCACCCAAAGACATGTGTGTCCGTAAATTTTACTTTGCTACCTAAACTACTTAGCGCAGATGACTGGCATTTGTGTGTGGTAATAGCATCGCGTCTCCCATCGTGGACTAAGGTGTTTAGATGTCGGTAACTGTCAATACAAATTCTTTACAAACACGAACGAAGTCGTGGGTACCAGCTAGCTAAATTAATTAATATGTAATAAGCAAGTATTAAAAGCTGATAAAGTATTTTGTATTTTCCAAATAGAAATTATGTTTGAAAAAGTATTTCATATAAAATATAACAGTTTTTTTTATAAAAGGGTATTTTAAATATCAAAATAATAAAAATATATTTCGTTTGGATATTTCTGAAATATATTTTTTCAAATAATGCACATCTCGATAAAATGTCATATGAAATCGAAGATTATAATAATACATTTTTTACAAAAGTAACGTTTTTTTCGATGTATCGATTCTGAATGTTTAGTACTATCGAAAACTGTTTGTCAACTGTCTTTGGTTTGACATTTGTTGTTACTTGTTTGATCTGGGTTCAAATGTGTTTTAGAACATGTTTGTATATGATAAAGTTTGATGTAGTAAGGTGTTAGGATAGGGATGATTTCACTTTTTAATTAAGTCAGTCGCGTTGAAAATGAGTGAAGGGTTGTTTTATTTGCCGCACGCAGTCAAAGCAGAGTGAGTTATTAAATAATTCTTTTACTATCTATTTGCATATAATATTGCAAATAGGGAAATTTTATTGCGATGAAACGTATGTTGTAATGACAGTTTTTCAACGCACCTGCTTTTCATTCACATGATTGTTTTTTAATCTTTCATTGTTCGAGTGCAAAATCACTATCTACCTTTTTTTGCCATAACCACTTTTACGATTTTTAAATTCCTTCTGAGAAATTGTTCATTGTTTACCTTCGTAATTTATTCCAATTCTTGACTCTCTATTTTGTTATCATCAGTCTCTCGACAGCTTGATGCAAGTTCTCCATCCCTAGTTTGCGCTAACCCGCTTCCTGTATTCTAATCCTTGTCTGTCGCTAACTCTGAATAATTTGTGGCAGCAAACAGAAAATATTCATAAACTACAGTAGAACATATAAAATTGCAATCTGATCGATGCTTGATTGAAAAAGTTGTACCACAAGGGTCAATTCTTGGCCACCTGGCCCTCATGTTCTGTCTCAATGAGGTACCACAATCCGACAAAAGTTCTGTTATTCAGCTTGCTGATGATACTTCTATCTTAATATCAGATACTAAAATACAAGTTTGCTTAGCAGAACCCAAAATATAACCGATCTCATTAGTCTGTACTACTTGATGAACAACATCAGTAGTGAAAATACTTCGAAAACTGTTTACTTGTTTACCTAGTTCTGAGGAAGTTAATATCTGTATATTGGCTCAGAGTGCTGAAACTGTAATACTGTAGCAATATTAAGCTATCATCATGGTATGTGCATATTAGTGAAACTTACAACAAGATAAATAAAAAGGGTAATATCTAGATCGCTAAATTGCTGCAGCCACTTACTGCCTTGCGATATAAACACTTCCGGATGGAGAGAGTATGATGTCACTACCTTGCTGAATGTGACGCTCGCAGCTTTAAATGTCACTCAAGTGGCCTTCCACGGAAAGTAGTCCATCACTAATACGTCTCATATCGGGTTAATTTTGCTCCAGTAGTACAGTAATAAATTCAATTGTGATGAGGGTTTGATGCAGCCTGGACCACACTGAAACGTAACTATCGAACACCTTATTGCGGCTACTTAATTTCTATGTCGTATCTATCGCTGTTTACATCTTAATGCAGCCTGGACCATAGTGAAATGTAACCGCCGCACACGATATTGCTGAAACCATTTTTCCAAATCGTATCTATCGCTGTTAGTATGGTCCACGCTGCGTTTCAACCTAAACGCAAACAGTTATTGACGAAATCTTGTTTTTATAAATATTTTATTTGGTATGAATGATTTTAATTGTAATTTCAGCCACGCGAGGAAATATAGAAGAACGTAATCAAATACAAATCAATGGAATTGTGACTAATAACGTAATGCTAATGAACGATATCAATTATCAGTTTGGAATGTTGTACATATTTTAATAAAATTATTAATTGTGTAAGTAATAATTTTCTTTAATTTTTTTCAATCCATAATTTTTTTGTTATTATTGTTACTATTGGTTACGTTCTATGGCCTAACGTGTATTTTCAAATCTATCAAAGGCTGAACACGGAATCACAGTGACGTCATACTCTCTCCATTGGGAAGTGTTTACAACGTGAGGCGGTAAGTGGTTGCAGCGGTATCGCGATCTAGATATTACCCAATAAAAAATTTCTTCATATTATAAGTTGATGCAGTCTTCCTTACATATAGCATTGAAACATGGGGAACAGGTGCACACTGCTGCATGGACAGGCTATTAAAGTGCTAAAAGTGATGGTTAGGTTTATATTGGGCATAGGACAAAGATATTAATGTATACCCAGTTTCCAGCGAAATAAAATTTTAACACTATGCTATTCCTGTTTTAAAATTAAACAGCCTAAACACTACAAACAACCGCAGCATTCGCAACCATGGTACAAGAGGTCAAGGCAATGGATCTACTGGAGATGGTAATTCCGCTACAACAACATTCATGAATGACGTCATATTACTGCTGTAGTCAGTCATAAGACGTATTATTTCAAACAGCAATTCCATTTTCAAGCACAAATTAAGTTTTAATACAGCCTGGACCAACATGACACTGTTAAATGTACTTTGTAAATATTTCTAGTGATGTGTTGTGTTTGACTACTGTAGTATTATGATGCCAGTTCCTTGCGGAATTGCACTCTCCAGTAATCCCAAGACAACTAACTATTTCTCAGAAAGTAAACGGATAATATATGCAATAAGATTAATTCAAAAGATGGATGTCTTCTACTTCTTTGCTCACCCATCATTTCCAAAGTTCGTTCATTTTGTACTTTAACTATTCACTTAATTTTCTGCATCTTTTATAACACTACATTTCAAATGCTTCAATTTTCCTACTCACTAGTCTTCCTAAGTCCATGCTTCACTAAGACTCTTTTGGCTAGAGCTAATCTACTTTTAACATAATTCCTGCTTCAGCCATCAGATGTAATTTTACTTCCTAAGTAACAGAATTCACTTATTTCTCCTATCGTATAGGTTTCTTTCACTAGGAGGCACGAAGGCTTGTCTAGGGTGGCGTGCGGTGCAAGTTAGCCTCTCTGCATGTGTGAACGTTGCCCTAGCTCTGCACTCTCAGATGTATTATGTCTCCTTCATTGCCTCTTAAAATTGAAAACCTGAGTTACCTCTGTGACATCATTGTTAGTACTGAGAAGTTGCAACTGTGAACACATAAATATCAGCAGAGCTCTGTAATTACTCAATGTAGTACTTCAAGAACACGCTTTAGAAATAAGAAGACTAGACAACTTGTGCAAAAATTTCGCTAATAAAATACGATGAATGGTGGGTTGAATGATTGTAATATAATGAAAAGTGAACCGCACTTTTGTAGCGAACATTTATTTGTTTAGTGTAATAGGTGCACATCAAAATATTTACAACATATTACGAAATAGATAAGAAATTTTAATACACACTGTATGACCTTAACATAATACAACCAACTGGAACAAAATGCACACAGCATCTCTGTGATATGTGTTGCTGTGCGAATAAAATGCTTACATTGGAATTCTATATCAAAACAAAAATCTTTCCATAACGGAAAAAAGTCCGAAAATCTACTTATTGTATAATAAAACAGTATATTGACATCTCTGTGATATCTGCTGCTGTAATCTATGGACTTAGCCCTGAAGTGTCTCATACGCGCGATCTCTTTAAGCATCAAATACCGAAAAATTCTTTCTTAATTTATGATTTTACTTAATTGGAGAATTTGATCTTTAAAACGATATGTCAGTTATCGATTTCGGTTAAGTACCAGAGGAGGTAGATGGCTCGTAATAATAATAAAACAAAGACATGTTTTAGAAATAATATTGATGCTTTTGCGAATTCCAAAAAATTAATTTTATAAAATATGGTGTTATTAAAGCGGACAACTAGATATTTAAAATGATACCTTATTTATCCAATTCGGTTAGGCATCAAGTGATGTAAAGAAAAAGTTTTAGAAATTATGATATTTTGGCTCCTGAAGGGTTGAAATAGGAGAAAGTTCTTTCTTAGTGATGTGACCAAAACAAATACTTTAATATTTAAAATGATACCTCATTTTTCGATTTCGGTTAGATATCAAGAGAGATAAATGGCTCGTGACAGGAAAATGTGTTGTAGAAATATTAATACTTTTGTCCTTTAAGGGTTGAATTTTGAAAAAATAATTTTTTAAAATATGGTGAACCGAAACTGAAGACCTTAGTCTTTAAAATGATACTTCGTTTATCAATTTTGTTTAATACAGGCAGATATCAGCTAGATTATATCATGGTCAAACAGCGATCCAGGAATCAAGTTCAAGACTGTAAGGCGTACCCAGGAGCAGACATTGACTCTGACCATCAGAGGCGGCCTTAGGGGGTGGTGAACCGGGCAATCGCCCTGGGCCTCGCTCTTGGAGGGGCCTCGCGCAGCAGCCTGTTTTGAAAAAAAGTTTATATTAAAAAAATATACATATTATCCTTAGCTATTAGTGATAACAATAAAGTTGGTTAATTGATAGTAAAGTATATATTAATAAGTACCAAATCAAAATTTCTCATTTAGATTTATACAGTATCACATTCGTATAAAAAGTAAGATTAACGGTATCAAAATTAAATAATTTATCACTGAATAATAACATTTTTAGCAATTTAACTGTAAAACATAGTCGAAAAATTCATTAGTATTTGAATCTTGCTCCTTGCAGATCAGAAAACCCACTTGACTACTCAGTTTTGTTACTTTCATAGTGTTTACAATTTACGCTCGGGCAATCCCTGTGTTTCATTTGGTTCCTCAACACCTTACGCTGGAAGATCGAGTCACACTTGACCGCGTCCTAGTGACAGTCGGCAGAGTGAAGGCTCACCCTCCCTGTGTTCACACTTGTCCGTTTCATTTGGTTGTTTCCCTTAAAGTGAGTTGGGCATCACAGCCAGGGTTGCCAACCATAATCTGTTATACAGTATTGTTCTTTATTTTGCATAGGCATACTTAATAATCTACGAAAGTAATAAAGTCCACTAAAATATTTTCTTTACCTCACTCACTATGTCGCCTAACTGGTTGATCTTTTACTTACAAAAATAGTATCCAAATGCAGTCTTAATAAACCATCATTAAAAGTCTTTCTCATGCTACACTGTATTGAAAGAATCTCCTGTTTCTGAACGTAATTGCAATGAAATGTTAAACTCGATTATTTCACACTTGATGTGTTTGTTTTGTTTGGGGTTACTTTCAATTTGTTAATAAAGATTGGATCATTATATCTTTTCCGGTCTCAAAGACAAAGTCACAGAGTTTCTTACCAGCTGTGAAATGCACATCTATTGTATCCACCTTTCTTAAGCTGGTAATCCTACCAGGAATAGGATACCTACAGTTTAAGGTAGATTTCCAGGCACGCAGCGTCCTAGCATCTACGTATTAACAAAACAACACTTTTCCAGAAATAAAGGACAATTTTAAGCCACAATCAGAGACCCACCGTACTGCAGTCGCACGCCGTAATCATCTGAGACATTAGATCAAACCTAGATGTAATGAAAAATATGTATTCGAACATAATAAAATATATGTAATCTTTTTCTGTATAATGTACTTTATTTTTGCTATCCCAAAACACACACCAAAAATTGAGTGCTACCTTCGTCATAGCATCTGATAGATTATGAAATGAATTTTTATGAATGATTTAGAATGGCATAATCATCATTTTACGATCATCTGATGAAGATGGAAGTGAGGATGAAGAAAAGTCACTTTTTTAAGGCAATCAATAGCACAGATACATCATTTGGTCATGGAGAAGTGGAAATTTCCACACTCCGTCCATTTGCTCCTTCACGTCCACCAGCCCGACACCAGACCACGCCGTCAAGAACCAAAAGCCCTGAATGAAGAAGGGCAGCATTGGAGAGAGAGTTTAGAAATACTGCTTGCAATTGTAAATTTTTCAACACCTCGCAATTGGGCCTTGAAAGGTTGTAGAGAGAAATTAATGTCTAACTCACATTTAAGTGAGACCAGTGACAACTTTATAGTTTTAGTAAAGTTAATATCCCGATTTGATTCAATGTTACGACTTCACCTGAAGCAAGTAACAGACAAGACGATGACCATTATCTCCAAAAAATATTCAAAATGAGTTGATACAATTAATGACAAGTCACTTGTAGACACAACTTGTTGACAAAACAGTAAAGAATAAATATTACTAATTTATTCGTGATTGTATTTGTGATGTTTCTCGTGTTAGCAATTGTCAATTATTATAAGATTTTTTAATACGTTGAAGAACATTTTATTGGCCTCTTAGCTATCGAAAAATTCACAGCTGGGAGTGTAATTAATTATATATTCACAGAGCTAGAACAGCTGGGTATATCATTGTAAAACTGCAAATGCCATGGATATGATAATGAAGCCAATATGCGTGGATAAAAAAGTGGTGTTCAGTAACGTATACTTGAAATTAATCCACCTGCTTATTTGTTACCCTGTGGGAGTCATAGCTGGAATCTCATCCTAGGAGATGCAGCATTGTGTTTCTACCAGATCGAGTTATAAGTGGGCTATTTTAAAAGCACATGTAAAATCCTTTTCGCTAAAACCACTTTCCGAAACAAGATGGGAATGCAGGGTAGAATTGGTGAAGGCCCTTAAATACCAACCAAGTGATATATTTGATGCTTTGAGGGATTTAGCAGAAAATACAACAGATTGCCAGTTGGTTAGTGAATGCCACTCATAGAAAAGGAAATAACTACCTACGAATTTATAGTTGCTCTCGTCGTATGGTATGACATTATTACAAAGATAAATGTTATAAGAAAAATGTTACAAAATGAAACTAGTGCGGCTATATGACACTTCAATGCATTTACACATTTGATAATTATCGTGAAAATGGTTACCAATCATCCTTGGTAACAGCGAGAGAAACAACTGATGAAAATGGTATTGACAAAGTTCATAATCGTGAAAAAGATACATAAAAGAAAAAAATTTGATTATGAAGGGGAAGATGAAGCTCTTGAATTGCATGCAGAGGAGATTTTCAAAATACACTATTTGTATGATAATGCTGATTATGTGCGCGCAAGCTGCCAACGTATATTTGAGGCACTTAAACATGATGAGAACATATTTGTTTTCATGTATAACATATAAAGATTAATGTAAATTAGTGACTGATCTATTGAAGCAATGTAGGGACTTGCAAGTACCTCTAACAACAGGAGATGCATCTGATATTGATGTACAAAAATTGTATGAAGAACTGAATATGTTTATCCATGTATAAGAAGAAAACGACAGTGTTATCTTGGTGATGAGATATATAATAGAACAAAACATTATCTGGAGTGTACTCCACTATCCTGAGAATTACTGCCATCACACCTGAGATGGTTGCATCCGCATAAAATTTTTTTTCATAGTTAAAAATTATTAAAACATATTTGAGGAATTCGATGACAGATTATTGGTTTTCAGCCCTTTCTGTTCTTTGAATTGAAAATGAAGTGGCTCATTCTTTAGATTTATGAGCTTTAATTGAATATTTTAGTCCTAGAAAAAGCTGCAAACATCATTATTAAATCCCTGAGTGTATCTTTCATGGCATTTATGTACTTCAAACTATCTTTAACAATTTGACGTCTTTATGTTTGTTAACTTTTAATAACTCTTCTAATATAGTATTTTAAAATTTATAACTTTTGCATTTTTCGACGATCATCAGAAATACCTACTATCGATTCATATACTTTGCACAAAAGACAAGGGCCTCGCAAAGATCTGCAGCCCCCGGCCTCACAATGGCTAAGGCCACCGCTGCTGACCAAAATTTGATAGTGATAAAGTGCAGGCTGAAATTCAAGCAAATAAGGAAGCAGCATAATCAGAACAGACGGGAAATGAATAAACTGAAACAATTTAGTACGAGAGAAAAATTTGCAGAAATGGTAGTCTTTGGTCTAAGAAGTAACTGTGAAAGGAGCTCAACTGAGGATGATTGGAATGCATTAAAGACCGAAATAATGAAAGCTGGTAATGAAACATTAGGCCTTAGGGCACAAGCTGCCCGAAAACCTTGGATCACAGAAGAAATTTTGGAACTGATGGATCAGAGGAAAAGGTACAAAAATGTTCAGGATGAAGCAGGAAGAAAGCAATAAGG
Source organism: Vandiemenella viatica (assembly GCA_031002005.1). Taxonomy (NCBI): domain Eukaryota; kingdom Metazoa; phylum Arthropoda; class Insecta; order Orthoptera; family Morabidae; genus Vandiemenella; species Vandiemenella viatica. Next base: position 110,349,528 of record JARYHS010008075.1, on the reverse strand, counting down.
GCAGTTTAGAAATCAAATAAACAGGAAATGTAAAAAAACAAAAGAAAAATGGCTAGAAGAAAAGTGTGAAGAAGTAGAAAAGGAAATGGCCGTACGTAAAGTAGATGTTGCATATAAGAAGATCAAACAGAATTTTGGAGAAATTATGAAAAGATGTGTGAACATTAAAGCTGCTGATGGGAAACCTCTTTTAAGCTCAGACGATAGAGCTAACCAATGGAAGGAATAAATTGAGAAACTGTATGATGGGGACGACTTGAACAATAGTGTAATGGAAAAGAAAGGCGATGTCAACGTTGATGACTTAGGAGACCCTGTTTCGAGGACAGAATTTAATAGAGCTCTGAATGACTTGAAAGCAAATAAGGCAGTTGGAATTGGTGAGATCCCTGCAGAACTTCTTAAATCCCTAGGAGAAGAAGAAATCAAAAGATTATTCAAGCAGAAATCAAAAAGTTATTAAACAGGAGAAATTCCAACTGATTTTAATTAAAAAAATCATCTTCACACTTCCGAAGAAAGCACAAGCCAACAAATGTGAGAATTATCGCACCCTTAGTCTAACATCACATGCTTCAAAATAACTGACCAGAATAATATACTGAAGAATGGAAAGAATAGTAGAAGACATAGTAGGTGAAGATCAGTTGTTCAAGGGAAGCAATTTTGGCTTTAAGATTAATACTTGAAGGGCGGATCAAGAAAAACAAAGATACTTTTATTTCATTTGTTGATTTAGAAAAAGATTTTGATAATGTTAGGTGGGACAAGATGTTCAAAATTTTAAAGAAGTCAGGTCTAAAGTATAGAGATAGAAGAATACTTTATGAACTATATAAGAATCAATTGGCTGTAATAAAAGTAGAGAATCATGAGAGACATGCATCAGTTACAAAGGGCGTGAGACCAGGTTGTAGTCTTTCACCGTTAATATTCAACTTGTACGTAGAGGAAGTAATAGAAAAATTTCCATGTGGCATAAGTGTTCAGGGAGAAAAAATTAGTATGCTACGATTTGCTGATGACATTGTCTTGCTAGCAGAAAGAGCTGAATAGCATGAACAAAATACTGATGGAAGATTTTTGGACTAAATATAAATCAAAGCAAGACTAAAGTGATGAAATGTAGCAGAAATGATACCAATACTATTAGATTAAATATAAAAATAGGATCGAATGCAATAGGAGAAGTAAGTGAATTCTGTTATTTGGGAAGCAAAATTACAACTGATGGCCAAAGCAGGAATGATGTGAAAAGCAGAATAGCACTAGCAAAAAGAGTTTCAACTGTAGGAATTAGAAATAACTTTTTAAAACTCTGTGTGTGGAGCACAGCACTTTATGGTAGCGAAACATGGACTTTAGGAATACCGGAAAGAAGGAAAATTGAAGCATTTGAAATTTGGTGCTACAGAAGAATGCTGATCGACAAAGTAAGAAATGAACGAGTTTTGGAAAAGATGGGTGAGGAAAGAAATTTGTTTAAGAAGCTTACAGAAAGAAGAACAGGCTGGTAGGTCATATTTTGAGACACGCTGGTTTAGTTAATTTGTTAGTGGAGGAAACAGTCGAAGGTAAGAACTGTAGAGGAAGACAGAGATTATAATATATGAATATATTGGACGCGGGTTGTAGGGGATATGTAGAGATGAAGTGGTTAGCACAAGATAGGAAGGGATGGAGGATTGCATCAAACCAGTGCAAAAAAAAAAAAAAAAAATTTAACTATCAAATGAGATACAGTAAATTGCTCAACACACAAAAAACGCATTTTAGAAATACAGATATTTTGCCCTTTAATGGTTAAATTCAGAAAAAAACCATTCTTAAAATATGATGTGACCACAGTGGAAGCCTTAATCTTTAGAATGATACCACTAATCTACTGTATTTCAGTTAGATATAAATGGAGATAAATGGCTCGTGACACAAAAATGCGTTGAAGAACCATTGATACCTTTTCCCTTTAAGGTTTAAATTCCAAAAAATTTGTTTCTCAGTATATGGTTTCAACAAAGTGGAGACATTATTCTACTTTGTTTATCGATTTCGGTTAGGTATCCAGGGAGATAAATGGCTCGAGAGACAAAAATCGCATTTCAGAAAAATTAAAGTTTTTGCTCTTTAAGTAAGTTGACCAATTGCCCTCCTTTAGGGGGGACAGTCCTGCTGTAGGTTCTGTCCTTTCTCAAAAAGTGTCCTCCTACCTGTCCTCCTTTTTTAAGTTTAGACAAATGTCTAAAAATAATGGACTCATTTTTCAGTTATGAGTTATCAGAGATATTAATGTATTTTGTACATAATCAGGCTTCTATTTTCCACAAAACGATTCAAAAGATTGAAGGTAAACATATTTCAGCTACAGAAGTACGTCTATTTTGAACGATTTTGTCCAAAAGAAATCACGATTTGAAGAACAATTTATCCCTTTAATAATAAAAAGCAAAAAAGGTTAAATCTAGGCATAAGGGAAAAGTTTACCAAATAGGCTAAGTGCAGAAATTTAACCAAACATGTTGAATAATGGTCTGAAATAAAAATCACAGGAAATAACAATTTTCAATTGTGTTTTTTTGACTTCATCGCAGGTAAATTTCGTAGATATTGAAAATTGTGATGATTTTTTATCGAATGAAATGCCTGATATTAAAATCAATGAAAATTGTCTGTTTGAAGAAAAGAAGACTGAATGTATATATAAATTCTGATAAATTAGAACAATAGGAAAATCAACATGTGGAAATTGATAAAAGATTTTAATTTAATTGTAATGGAGCACAGGCTCCGGTGGCGATCTTCCTACACACCCATCTTCTCCATTTCCTGCATTCACCTACATTTGCCCTCTATAGATTTTAACTTTAAATTCTTTCAACATTTTTGGTAAATTATTCATCAGTTCCCTTGGTAACTTATTCCAATTTCTGATACCCTTACCCTACCCTACCCACACCCTTGTGCCTGAAATTGAGTGTCAGCTTGTGGTTATGTTCATCTTTTCCCTTCCATGCACTACTTTTCATACCTAAACTAATATTATGTTATCAAACATAATGTCAAGGTATTTACATTTCAAGTCTTAAGCAAGCAATTCTTTCTCGACCTTATATTCATAATTAACCTTTTGTTTTTTATTTGTGTATCTAATAAGCTGACTCTTCTTTGCATTTAACTTCATCCCATGTTTACCAACCCAACTGGATATCCTGTCCAGATCACCCTGCATTTATTTACAGTCCTCTGTCATTTTGATCCTTTTATACAGCATTATGTCATCTGCAATCTAATTTCAGATAGTAAACAATCAACACAATTATTCATTAGAATAATGAATAGCAATGGTCCCAACATGCTACCCTGTGGCACTCCCTTTTTACTTCCACTTCTTTTGATACTACATTTCCTACCCCAAACTTTCTGTTTTCTACCTTTTAAAAATTCTTCTACCCAGCAAATCACTTTCTCATCCACTCCAATAGTTTTTACCTTATTTACTACCATTTTAAGGCTCACTCTGTCAAATGCCTTTGACATATCTAGTGCTACACTATCAATTTGTCCTCCCTTGTCCATTTCATCTGAAATATCTTGCATATATTCCACCAACTGAGATTCGCATGAATATCCTTGCCTGAACCCATGTTGCCTGCTTGAAAACCACTTATGTTCCTCACATATATTTCTGATGTGGTTGCATATCAATCTTTCCATTAATTTACCTACCACTGATGCCAAACTGATTGGCCTATAATTCCCTACTCTATTTCTCACCCTTCCTTTATGTATCGGTACTACTATTGCACTTTTCCAGTCCTGTGGTAAGCAGCAAGTATCCAGACTCAATTTAAATAATATTTCGAGATAAGGAACAATGTAACATGCGGCTATCTTTAAGATATCTGTAGTAATATTATCTACACCAGCCCCTTTATGTTTTTACAGCTTTCTTATTTCCTTCATGATTTCCTCAGGATGAATTTTAAACTTTTTACTATCTTCATATCTTATTGTGTTGTTAAGCTTGTTCTCCGAATTAGACCCTCCCAATTCTGATTCGTTGTCCCTTATGCTTTCACTAAACCAGTTACTTAAAAATCTGTCTTTTTCAAATCCTCAGCAACTTCTTCTCCATCCTTATCTATCCCTTCCCCCTCAGTTTCCTGATTTAGCCATAGAAATTTCTAGATGCATCAGTCAGTGGTCCTCCTGCACTGACAATACTCTTCATAAACCCAGTCAATGGTCCTCCTGCACTGACAATACTCTTCATAAACCCATCTTTAGCCACTTTCTTTGCTGTTATTAAGTCCTTGTTTAGTAGTTTAAATATTCCCTACTACCCTGCTGTCTCTTAACTCTGTCATGTTCTTTTCTTACCAACCTCTTTAACCTCCTCACTTCCCTATTATAGTACATAGGTTCTCTATTTCTCTTTATTTTCTGCCTTGGAATAAATTTTTCTTCCCCCATTGTTATTATCTGCTTGAACTCTTCTCACCTTGACTCTACTGTACTTGTGCCTTCCTTCTATTTGCTGAATTGTTCTCTGAAGTATATCTTCAAATTTGAAACCTGTGCCTTTTTATAATTGTACCTACTTCCCCCTTCAATTTTAGCTGCTGGTTTACTGAATCCTTTAATATCCATCAGAACTGCTTCATGATCACTTATTCATTCAGTTACTTGACACCCCATAAGGTTTTCATTGGGCTTAATTATAATTAAATCCAAATAATTTTGTCCGCTACTGTTATGCTCTACCACTTGTGTAAATCCTCCTTCCCTTATTAAGATGTTTCAAATATTTGTTCCCTGGTAAATTTAAATCCCCACCAATAATGGTCATTCTATTCTCACCTCTGAAATCTGAGTATGAATTTAAGTTCTCCCCAAGAGCCTCATCATCTTCTGTCATTCTTCCACTGCGGTAAACAGCCAACACTCTGATTTTTGATTTTTTACTACCCCAGAAATCTACCCCAAGTAACTCATGGTCTTGATCTATTAATGCCAGTGAACTGTGGTAGTTTTTGCTGACTAGTATGAAAACTCCTCCACCTATTGATCCTCTATCTATGTGGTACACTCTGTAACCATCAGGAAAAACCTCACTGTCTAGTACTTCTTCTTTTAACCAACTCTCTATCCCAATTATTACTTGCGGTTCGTGTATCGCTAATAAGTTCGCAAATTTGATTACTTTGTTTTTATGCTTCTACAGTTTACCATGAATACCCTTACTACTGGCTTTCCATTTTCAGAATTTATCTCCTTTTTCCCAGTTTTACCCCAATCAGTTATTGTTTCAGCCACTTCATCTATTTCTTTAACATCTGTGACTTTTCCCATTATGAACCTGCAATTAGTATCACTTTGATAATCTATTTTTGTCCCTTCACCAGCAGCCCCTAACCTAAAAGAGGCACAGTCCTGACCCCATCATCACTAGAAATGTGATATTTTACCATTTCAAAAAATGAACACATGACGTATGAAAATTTACATATTCTTGTTTAGTTTTTGTTGTGGATCGGTTAGATATCAAGGGAGATAAATGGCTTGTAGCACAAAATTGCAATGTAGAAATATGAATACTTTTGCCCTTTAAGGGTCGAATTCTGAAAAATTCCTTTTTTAAAATATGATTAGTTCATAGCGGAGACCTTAAATTCTAAAATAATATCTCATTTTTCGATTTTGGTTAGATATCAAAAAAGATAAATAGCTTGTTTCAAAAAAAAAGTTATGGAAATAATGGTAATTTTGCCCTTTAAGGGTCAAATTCCTTTCATAAAATATAATGTGACCACAGCGGAGACCTGAATCTTTAAAAAGGTACCTCATTTATGTATGTTGGTTATATATGAAGGGAGATACATGGCTCGTGACTCAAAAACACGTTGCAGAAATATTGATACTTTTGGCCTTTAAGGGTCAAATTCCGAAAAATTCCTGTCTTGATATATGATGTCACCCAAGCGGAGATCCTTTTCTTTAAAATGATACTTCATTAAACGATTTCAGATAGGTATCCAGGGAGATAAATGACTCGTAACACAAAAAACAGCATTTTAGAAATATTGACATTCTTATCCTTTAAGGAACGAATTCAAAAAATTCCTTTCTTAAAATATATGACCAAAGTGGAGATCATAAGGTTTAAAATGACACTTCATTCATTGATTTTGGTTAAGTATGAAGGGAGATAATGGCTTGTGACAAAAAAAAAATCGCTTATAGAAATAATATACATGATGCTGCTGCCAAATACAATTGAAAAATAATTGTTTTAGGTCAACTATTAAAAAATGGACCACAGCATATCACAGGAAACACTGTGATTATATTTCCTTACCTCTACCACTTATTTGTTAGAATGAGTATTTATAGCTCTTATTGCAATAGAAACAAACTATCGAAGCAAACTGAATACCATGAAACAGTGAATTGGAACACTTTGGAACTCCTAAGTTGAAAAGAGGTTGAGAGTTTTATATTTTTAATTATGAATTTGGAGTAGAAACTTGGGTCTTACTTTGTTATGACAGTTTTGTGCGAAAGAATAATTCTTTACGCACTTTTTATATTTTTTTTTTTTGATGGTGTTTTGAGTCACCCCGCAAGTAGATTAGACACAAAAGGGGTGTTTATTATAATATTTAATTATTATAATAAGGTAGTAAATCAGATCACACAATAAGCAGCAAAGTATTTATTTGAATCTTAACACCTTTTTTCTGTCAAAAATGTTCTAACTCTTGAACATTTTCACTAACTTCAATATAGGATAAAATCAAACACTCTACTCCTGAAATTTAACATATTTTTTAAAACTACAAGATTTCTCGATGTACTAAACGTCTTGAGAAAGAAAAATGCAACTTCATCTCTATCCGAAATTTTCCATGTTAGATGGACCCTTTTGTTGAAAACTCGCACATAACCCTCATCTTCATGATACAAAACTATGAAGCCATATCACCTGTATGCATTCCCCTTGTTTTTTTATACTTAAGCCACTAGGAAGTCTTTCTGAGAAAAAGTTTTAAAAATCTGACTGTTTTCAGGTCCTCAGTGGTTGTGGACAGTCTAAACATTTTATTTTATCAGTGTCTTGCAAAGACTTATTAGATTCTTCTTCTTTTACAATTCTTTTTTACTCCTCTGGGTCATCTTTATAGAATTTTTATGCTCCCTTTTTGGTGTTCCGAATCACCCCCGTAAATCATAATTTTATTACTCAATTAGAAAAAAACAGTATTTGAAGTGAAGAGTTTTAACAAGGAGTGAAGACTAATATCACCTATTGTTGTACATTTAAATGTCGTTTTAAAAATTATTACTGTTTATCCCACAATATTAATAGCTTTGTAGCTACATATGAAGTTTTGGAGACATAACAAATTTATTATTTTCATGGATGTTGTGTCAAGTCTTGTAGACAAGTCGACAGTATAGCCAGTGCCCTAAAACTTAATTTCACAATCCATTATGGTGTTAGCTAACTGGAAAAAAATTGAAGAGCAAAAATTTCCTTAAATATGTCTGAATATTTTCTTTTTTTACAATCGTGAAGTTTCATTCCTAATCACCGATTCGCCCTGTTTTAGAGTATTGCCATTGATTTACACTGTGCACTTTCCAAAATCCACTAAGAATAAGAAATCTTGTAAATAGAAATCCAAACTCATCATTGCCACTGATTTAATTTTTCTTTGTAACGCCTTCTCGGTAAATATAAAGTTTATGATTTTTTATCAGAAAATTTAAAAGTTGTAACTTTATAAACAATAAAAAATATATTCTATTTCTTACCTGTAATTTTTACTTTTTAATAATAAAATTATGGAAGGGGTGGTGTGGTAGGAAAAACTTTGAAGGGGTTTTAGTGGTCGGTAGCTCCAACGTTAGGCGCTTTATCAAGCCCCTTAGGGAAATGGACAATAGGTCGGGGATGAATTCTGGTATCCATTCATTGTGTATTCTGGGGGGTCTCATCTGAGATGTGGAACAGGCCATACCGGATGCCATTGAACGGACCGGGTGCAGCCAGCTGCGGATTGTGGCTCATGTTGGCACCAATTAAGCTTGCCGCCTAGGGTCGGAGGTTATCCTCTCGTCCTTTGGGCGACTTGCAGAAAAGAGAACTCTGTGGCCATTGGCTGCAAGATTTCTGCTGAGCTAACCATCTGCAGCATTGTCGATAGGACTGACTGTGGACCTCTGATTCAGAGCCATGTTGAGGGGCTGAAACAGAGATTACAGTGTTTCTGTGATAGTCATGGCTGCAGATTCCTTGATCTTCGCCATGGGGTTGAGTCTTGTATGAATCCCTTGGATAGATTAGGGGTGCACTATACATGGGAATCGGCTACACGGGTGGCAGGGCCCATGTGGCATGTATTGGGGGGGGGGGGATTGAGGGAGGATGACCCTGAGGAGAAAATTCAGTTGCGGACAGCCAAGATAAATTCAGCACCGCATGTTAGGGGTAGCTTAAAAGAATCCTGCACATTAAATGTTCTAGTAGTTAACTGCAGAAGTGTTTGTAATAAACAGCCTGAACCCAAAAACGTTATTCGTAGTACAGATGCTGATATCGTAATAGGCACAGAAAGTTGGTTAAAACTGGATATACGTTCCACCGAAATTTTTAATAGTAACATGAACATTTTCCCCAAGGATAGGTTGCATTCCCAAGGAGGTGGTGTATTTATAGCTGTTAGTAAGTACCTCCCATTTAGCGAAATAAGATGTCAATACTGCCTGTGAAATCATATAGATCAAGCTCAGCGTAGCTAGGACAAAACCTGTAATAGGCTCCTTCTATCGTCCACCAGATGCAAGCGTAAGTATTGCCGAGGCCTTAAGAAATAATTTAAAGCACGGAAATTTCCAGACCATAGAATAATGCTACGTGGTGACTTTAACGTGCCAGATATCGACTGGACTAATTACATTCACGTTACTGGGGATAGGGATAAAGCTTGCAAAATCATTCTAGACCTCTTCTCAGATCACAATCTTGAGCCGCTCGTAACTGAACCAACGCGATGCCTCAACGGTAATGAAAATATTTTAGATATTGTAGTTACAAATAGGCCTGAATTATCCACGGATATTTCTACCACTGCAGGAATAAGTGATCACAAAGCTGTAATTGCTACACTAAAACTAACAACCACGCGTAAAAAGAGAAAAGAGAGGATCGTTTACAGATTCGAAAAGGCTTCAAAAGAGTGTTTTAGAGCATATTTGAGGCATAATTACCATACCTTCATAGTAACAAAAGGCACTGTTGAAGAGAGGTGGCATCGATTCATACGTATAGTCAGGGAAGGTATGGACTTGCATGGATTGAAACGGACAATCAGGGAAGTGAATGATCCCCCATGGTATACACGGGATGTTAAAAGGTTACTCAAAAAGCAAAGGAAGATACATACATGATCAAAAAGGACGATGCGTCGGACTGATTTAGATAAGTTAGAGGAGATAAGGGGACATGTTAAGAATGCGATGCATGAGCCCTTTAATGACTTTCGTGCCAATTCCCTCTCTAAGAGCCTCACTGAAAACCCTAAGAAATTTTGGTCATATGTAAAAAAAAGTTTGTTGTAGTGGGAACAATAAGCCAGTTCTAAGAAAAGATGGACGGAAAGTTGAAGACAGCTGCGACAAGGCTACCGTATTTAACACTGAATTAAAAAATTCATTCACACGCGAAAACATGGAAAACATCCCCACTTTACCACATCATGTCGAATTAGCGATGGATCCGATAGAAATTGATAGCATAGGTATTGTAAAGCAATTAAAAGTCCTAAAGTGGGGTAAAGTGCCGGGTCCCGATGGTATACTGGTAAGAGTATTTTCTGAATACGCGGATGATATTGAACCATTTCTGTCAGATATATTCCGTAAATCTTTAGAAGAGAAAAAAGTACCTTCTAGCTGGAAAATAGCCCAGGTAATTCCCGTTTTTAAGAAAGAAGATCGGAGTGATCCTAGGAATTATCGACCCATATTTCTAACATCTGTCTGCAGCAGAATTCTGGAACATGTCATATGCTCAAACATTATGAAGTTTCTAGATGAGAACGAGTTATTTACACCGTGTCAACACAGATTTCGGAAGAAGAGATCGTGTGAAACACAATTGGCCCTATTTTCCAATGACATAATGAAAGTTATCGATGCAGGTTCTCGCAAGTTGATACAGTTTTCTTCGATTTTCAGAAAGCTTTTGGTTCTGTGCCACACAACCGACTTCTAGCGAAGATTCGAGCTTATGGTATTTCGGTTCAGATTTGCTAGTGGATACGTGATTTTCTAACTGGTCGATCACAGTATGTCGTTGTTGACGGGGAAACCTCTTCTAAGATAAATGTTACTTCGGGCGTTCCTCAAGGAATTGTAATAGGACCACTTCTTTTCTTAATATTTATAAACGATCTAGGTGACAACGTCAAATGCTGGTTGCGATTGTTTGCCGACGATGCAGTTATCTATAGGGAAATAAGGTGCTCCGACGATTGCTTAGAAATTCAGCACGATTTGGATGCTATTTTTGATTGGGCCTTAAATGGCAGCTTACACTTAATTGCAAAATGTGCAAGGCAATGCGGATAAGTAACAAGAAGAATCAGTTTGTTCACGAGTACAAAATAAACAATTCAGCTTTTGTCACGGTTGATTCCGTGAAGTATCTGGGGGTGATAGTACAAAGCAATATGAAATGGGACATGCACATAACTTCCATCGTAGGCAAGGCTAATTCTAAATTACGATTCATAGGTTGTATTTTGAGGAATTGTAATGCTCTTACAAAGTAGATAGCGTATAAAACACTAGTGTGTCTGCATCTGGATTACTGTTGTAGAGTTTGGGATCCGTATCGCAAGGTTCTGATTGACTCAGTGGAGAGGGTGCAGAGGAGAGCCGCTCAATTCGTGACTTTCTGTTGCAGCCCTTATGAAAGCATCACAGAATTCATACATAGATTGGGCTGGGATATTTTGGAAGACAGACGACATAGCTTGCGTTCAAATTTATTGGAGAATATGCGAAAAAATTTAAATTTCGAGTGCAATGAAATACTTCTTCCGCCATCCTATTTAGGTCGCAATGACCGGAGGGATAAGATTAGAGAAATAAGATGCCGTACTGATGCTTTTATGTATTCCTTCTTTCCTCGCACTATTCGGATTGGAATGCACGGGTTTAGGATTGGTGCTTAGTATCCTCTGCCACCAACAATGTTTGTGATTTGCAGAGTATGGATGTAGATGTAGAACCTCTGTCCTTTAGTATCCAATCCTATTTTCATATGTCTACTATTATTGATATCATTTCTGCTACACTTTTCACTTTTTTTGATTTATAATTAGTCCAAAATCTTCATAATTAGTGTATGCCATTGTAAGACCTAAAGTTACACCAGGATTAGTGCAAAGCCTTAAATCTGAACTGTAACGATGATTCTGCCTTAGATAATTTTAGTCTGTGCTTTGCAACATTAACTTGGCCACCACCTAATTTGATTAAACCCCAAATTAGGAAAGGTAACAGTCAGTAAAAGTCACTGATAAATGCTGGTAGATAATCACTATATTCTTCAATTTTAAACATAGTCACAAAAATAAATTGGCATCGAAAATCTGCTATCAATCTGTAAGTGGATTTAAACGATTCTAAGTATTTCAAAATGACTACTGAGTGATTTTGAGGTCATTACCTTGTTTCTTCGATTTATTATGAATTTTTAAAGTAGACGCTGCTTCAAGATGATGCAACAGCAAATACTAGCTTGTTCAGATACTTTCTCAAAACTGCAAAAATCTGATTTCTAGCTTTAATTAACTTAGTAACTGACTTTAAAAATGATATGCAATGCTATTCAATTTAACTCGTGGTTCTGAGAACAAATTTTGTTACACAGTTACAAAATTTTTAGGTTACCTCACACCATTCTCAATCCCTTCTGCTAACAGGACAATAATATCAAATATGTCATACTGATTTTTTTCTCCTTGAATACTCTTGCTACATTAAAAATTTTCTTTTGCTTCCTTTATTATTTTCTCATACAAGTTAAATATTAATGGGGGATAGACTACGACCTTGTACCACTCCCTTTTTGAATGATGCATGTCTCTCACAATTCTCTACTTTTGTTATAGGCACTTGATTCTAATATTGATTATAAATTATTCTTTATTAATATTTTAGACTTCTTTAAAATTTTGAGCATCTTGTCCCACCTAACAGTATCAAAAATATTTTTCTAAATCAGCAATCGCCATGAAAGTATCTTTGTATTGGTTGATTCACCCTTCAAGTATTAATTTAAAGCCAGAATCACTTCTGTTGTCGTAAACTCAAACTGATCTTCACCTACTATTCTTTCTTTTCTTCTGTATACTGCCTTGGTCAGTAATTTTGAAACATGTGACATAAGACTTATAGTGTGATAATTCTCACATTTGTTAGTTTGTGGTTTCTTTGAAAGTGTTAGGATTATACTTTACAATCACTCCTGTTTCATAACTGTTTGATTTCAGTTTGAATCATCTTTGAATTTGTTCTTCTCCTTGGGATTTCAGAAGTTCTGTAGGAACATCATCAATTCCAGCTGCCTTATTTGATTTCAGATCTTACAGAGCTCTCTGAAATTCTATCCTTGATTCAAGATTTCCTAAGTCATCAGTATCAACTTTACCTTGTTTTTCCAATACACTATTGTCCAATTCATCCTCATCATACATTTTCTCTCTGTTTTTCTTTCATTGGATAGCTGTAACCGTCTAAGATTAAAAGAGGCTTCCCATCAACAGAATTAATATTTATACATCTTTTCTTCATCTCTCCAAAATTTTTACTTGATCATCCTGTGTGCCACATCTACTGTACCTATGACTATTTCCTTTTCTACTTCTTTACACTGTTTTTTTACTTTTTGGCATTTGTCTTCCTGCTTCATCCTGAGCATTTTTGCATTCATCAACTCCAAAAAAAAATTTCTTTGAAACATGGTATTTGGGCAAATTGTTTTATAAAGCCTAATTTCTTTACCATCTTTTATTATTTCTCTCTTCGGTGCATTCCACTCATTCTCAGTTGAACTCCTTTCATAGTTATTTCTTAGACCCATGTCTACCATCTCTTCAAGGGTTTTTTTTTGTGTTAGATTGTTTCATTTTTCTTAGTTTCCAGTCTGTTTTACCTGTAGTGCTTCTTAATTCTCTGGAATTTCAGCCTGCACATCATGAGGGAGTGTCTATAAAGTATGTGCCTCCCTTGAAACCCCCCAGGTAGCAAGTAGATTTTTTCTGTATTAATTCCAGAAGACATTTTGTACTGTTTTCTGTTAAACAGACTACCATTAAAATTATTGCATATATAATTAACATGACTGATAATTGGTTATGTACTTTTCTATAATAATAAATATTCTGAATTGGGTATTTGACTACATCTTGAAAATTGTTTTAAATTGTTTATTGGTACATGTTATTCACCGACTACTTTTTACTTGTTGACGAAAGTACTTATTTTGTGTAAAATTCGAAGTTAAAATTTAAAGTATTTAAAAGCCTGCAAAACCGCTCCTTTGCTGCCTGGCGTGTGCAACGACACTCGTGACGTCACACATCTGTAAAAGCTGGGGCTGCGAATGGAGCGTTTCCTATTATCCAAGTTTTCAACTATTTTTATTGTTTGTTGCTGGTTTTTTCTTGTTATTAATGAAAGTTCATTTTGAATAAAAAATTGAGAACAATTTTTAAAGGCCTACAGTGTAAAAATATTGAGAATAGTGCCTTATTTGTGGGGCTAGCTATAGAAGCAACCCCTGAGTTTTATCCTGTGAAGCTTAAAAATTTAACAATTTCAATCTGATGTTGCGACAAAGTCACTTACGATTTTCTGTTAAGCTTATTTGCACCGCAATTTAGTAGAGTGAAATGTAATACATTGTTTAAGGCGTGTATCACTAAGGTTAGGGTACTTAGGTTCAATCCTCACTTCGGAATATGTTTAATTTGTTTTCTGTTGTCGTTTTCTGTGGATAGTAGTTGCTGTTGGTTGCATCGCATATCATTTTTTTCCCAAAAATCCACCAAAACACAATTTGTTTTCCCTGAAGGATTCACAACTTTTTGGATAACAAGCAAATTACAACCATTTGAAACATAACCAAAGAAGAATTGAACATTACTTGCACACTAAAAAACATTTTAAAAAACAATTACTTGCACATTAAAAGTAAATACTGTCTAAGTAGACGCATTTATATCAGGAAGGTACCCTGCAGTTGTATCGTCACGTAAAAATCCCAACAAAAGTGACAAAGCGTTCTGGAAGCAAGATTAGTGTGAAATTTCTACAGGTGATCTCACTTCTAAAATAAATTCCATTATTCGCCGCCGTGCACCTGTATTTTTTGCATGATATTCCATCACTGGTAAGTTTAATAATTAAAAGTTTTCTTGTACGGTAGCAATTTGTTTCAAACACTTGAATGACGCTTAGCACCCTTATGACTTCTTCGCTAGCGTTCTGGCCTCGCATTCGGGGGGACGGCGGTTCGAATCTCCGTCTGGGCATCTAGATTTGGGTTTTCCATGGTTTCCCAAATCACTCCAGGCAAATGCCAGGATGCTTCCTTCAAAAGGCCATGGTATATATTGGTTGCCAGAGTGATGTGAAAAACATTCCAGTCACTGGGGTAATGCAGCAAATTGAGTGATTTATCTGTCATCCAGAAGGGCAAAGGATGGTAGCATTTCCTAAATGTCTAATATTGTTAACTGTTCCCATGCCACCATGTTAAAACTGCACCATACATGGTAAATTGGCACACCTCAAAATCAGTGGTGTGGCAAATCTTGTGTACTAAGGGCTATAGGTGCAAAAGTGAATAGAATAGAAACTAAAAAAAAGTCAAAGGGTTCAGCAGAATTAGAAGATTATCTATTATTTTACAGAGGAATATTATTGGCAGGATTACTAAAAAAATTATTTAAAAACCAAATTAACACCTATAATTTTGTAAATGACTGCATTAGATTCATGCATCTCAAAGTAGCTATGGGATATTTTATAATAATTTGTTTATATGTTCCTGAAGTTTTTATAGTAGTCTATATGGTGGTTTAGAGTATAGTACAATATTCTCCTACGCCTCTAATGTGTACAAAATAACAAACGTACTTCCATCTGAAGTTAGATATGCTATAGATAACCTGCAAAAGGAACAGCCGCTGGTGGCAATGGTCTTTGTGTTGATATTCTTAGGTTAGTTTGTGAGAAACTATTAGGCACTTGGCTAAAGTCTTCTCTTCTTGCCTACACAATGTCCAAATCCCATCAAAATTCTGCTACACAAAAAAGAAGTATTCCCAACATCAAAAACTATCGGTTATATGCTTGCTGCCCTAAACAATAAAATTTACTGAGATCTTGTTGAATCAGATCAGCTTCATCCTGGATTCAGTCCAACCCGCTCAGCAAGCAAGATTCTGTAGTTGCTTTAGCACAATGATCCATTTTCTTACGTTATAATAACTGATTAGCTGAGCAAACAAATATCAGATTCCTCTTTATGTGACTTTCATGGATTTCAATAAGGCACTCTGTTCAGTAATTTACAAGGCTGTCATGCAAACCTTAACCGAATATTGTATGGTCACAGACCATTTCAAAGTTCTCCATAACATGATCCCGTACCTCTGAAATTTTGTTCAGCTGTCTCGGATATGACTATATCAAAGCTAGAATGGGCAGAAAATGGAATTAGAATAAATGGCAAAAGACTTAACATTCAAGATTTGTTGACATTGCATGTTTGTCCAACAGCGTTGATGAACTCTATATCTTGGTTGCTGATCTTGTTTCTTGGATGTAAGCAGTTGGTCAAAACATGAATCCTTCAAAAGCAAAAGTTAGATCTAGCAAAGGGATCACAGAGTGGAATGTGTAAATGAATAGTTTTATAATCTCAGTACATTTATATTGTCAAGCTTGTAAAGCTAGTAAACATAAGTGGAGGTGTAAGACCAGAAATTTATTGAAATGAAGTCTTCACGGGTGTACCGCTGGATAGTGTTTCAAAAACACGATATTTTGACGACTAGCTCGTCGTCTTCATCAGGTGTCGAGACATCTGCACAGGTTGGCTGACCGTCGGATACTGAGACAGCCCAGGTGCCGCACCTCCTTATATAGGCCAACGACTCTCTCCGACGCCCGCACCCAGCGGCTGGCAGTGAGTGGGCGGGGCTACAGTTGTTCGTTGTGGGCAACTGTAGCCCCGCCCACTCACTGCCATGCCGGTGGCCATGAGGGCATTCCTGTCCAGGTAATCATATAGGGGTGTCATGTGAGTTGTCAGGACTTTGGAGTGTGCCGAATCCTGGTATCTGAGAGAGAGCCCTCAGCAGACCACAATGCAGTTACCCATAAAACTACCATCGAACTACACAATTCCCATTTTCTCATGTGGGTATTGGGCATTACCGGCAGGATGAGATGTTTGGTAGTGCATTAAGTGACCCCAACAGAAACCCCTTCAATATTGTGAGGGAAGCCTTGTGAACAAGAGTGCTAACTTGGGGGAAGGCCCTCTGGTTCTGGCTGGCACCCCATTTTGTTGTTGATCTCTTGGTGACAGTTGACAAATGGTTGAACATGATGTGGGAAACACCACAGACTGCTAATTCCCCACTGCCATCTGTATAAGTGTGTAAACTGGTACACAGTTCTTATTTAACAGTGTATGAAATGGTATGCTAGGCTGCTCTGGATGATTTTAAACTGTAGTCTCCAGTTTTAATGGTCATTAAATTTACTGGCAGCTTTGGAGTTGACTTTTGCCTTAAAAAGTTAAATAAGGATATTTATAGTCACTTGAAAAGTCTACATCTTTCCTTGCATTATTTATGCATTGACAGTATATCAGCATCTTTTTGCTGTATTTTGTCAGAGTTTTTGTTAACCGATTTGGGTATGGTGGGTAGATACCTGTTCTAGAATTACTACTCACATTACTCATCTACTTTTCAAGATTTTGTGAGGTATAACTTAGAAAATGTGTCATATTTATCATTAAAAAATAGAAACTTACATTGTAATTTGTGTAGTGTATGTTTTTCCATTGTCTGTTTCAGAGATCTTCTGCACCATGACAAAAAGGTAGCTGTGGTGTCGTTTTTTGGCAAGTCTCCATTTTCTGCTCGCGGATGCAAGGCAGGCTTGGTCGATGAAACATTAGGCCGACAGATATTTCAGAAATCATTGCTTGATGAACCAGAGGTGGAAAAAAACAACTTGGTTAGTTGTCTCCCCATTCCTTTCTTAGTCTGTAAAGATCTTTCTCTTTAGATTATGTATTAACAGAATATTAATTAGGCTCAGTTTTAACATTTTGCATATGATAAAATTTATCAGTACATCTTTGTGAAAAGGCAATATTTAAATACTATCCTTTATTAAATCTGTTGGAAGACCAACAAAGAATTACAACTCATTGGGAGGGATATGTTGAAGGAGCTGCTGATTCTTAAGCTTCAGAGAACATGGGACAGACTATGTCACATTCAGTTACTTAAAACGGGGAGGAAGACACAAGTGGAAATAACAGGTTAGTGATGTGATTGCAGATAAAAATCTTAAAATAACCTGAGGATAAGTATGAAAAAGAAGATGCCCAAAATTTCAGGAATGAAAACAGAAGGTCTTTAAAGCATTTTGGAAAATAGAAATGAATGTAAGTACTATTATTATTATTCAAAGTGTGCATACTGGATTAGATGAAAGGCGAAAGGGGTGTGTAGGGAGATTGCCACCGGAGCAGGTGCTCCATCACAATTTTATCAATTATTACTGTAATTTAACTAACTAAATTTCTGGTTAGTCTATTAATAAAATTATTGCTTTTAAACCCTCTAGAAAACTACTATGTATGATTATAAGAAAAGAAATTAGACTCTTCAGTATTTGTTCCCACCCCATTTTTTGTGTGTGTTTAATGAAATTTTCTTTTATTCGTGAGCAGTTATTCTGTCCATAGAGCTCCTCACTACCATCTGCAAAACCTGAAGTTGTATGGAACAACATTAATAAAATAAATTCTTTATTTTCTTGTTTCATTTTATAGGTCAATCCTTTCATGTAGGAAATATAAATGAGGATAGGGAAACGAATCACCACTTACCTTGTAGAGCATGGAATTATGAAACAGACAAAATCATTGATGACACAAGAAATTTTTGGGTCTTAGCCCTTTGTCAACTAGAGAACATTGTGGAGGGCTGGTATATTTTCCTTCAACACTCCCCCTCCACACTGATCTCTAGTTGACAAAAATTTCTATTTCATTTGTGTTTTTGTCTGTTTTATGTATTTATGCTCCACAATCATCATCAAATGTAATCATAATTTATAATCGCATGTAGTGTAGAGGGAACATGGGAAATAAATGCGGCTCTCCCACTTCGTGTTAGGGATGAAATAATCAGGGAGATGATTGAAACAATCATGGAAAAGACAAAAGGATCAGTGAGTTGTGTGAAAGGGTCAGGTGCCTTGAGGCTCAACCTGTGGAAGATCAGCTTGTGGAGGCTTAGCCTGTATTGCTCATCCAGTAGGTGCTCAGTTGGGGTGGCTCAATCTGCGGGGCCTCAGCCTGGGGAGGCTGCACCTATAGAGGCAGTAAGTAGAGATGGTGGTTTTTAGTGGGAAGGGTGGTTGGAAGCTGATAACTGGTCACAGGTGAAATAGGTTAAAAGGACGAAGAAGCCATGCACTTTCTAAATTATGGGGAAAATAGGTTTGATCTGTTACCAGAGTCAGGGGAGGAAGAGCTTTATGTACTGTAGGAGTAGTTAAGGTGCAGGAGACTATTAGGAATAGAATAGGAAGAAAAGGGTTCTGCTGATAGTAGCCATGGGAGAGGTGTAGGCCCCGTTCTGCAGGACCTGTTAGGCATGGGTTACCAGATCACAAGTTTTTTCAAACCTAGTGCAACTTTATACACTGAAGAGCCAAAGAAACTGGTACATCTGCCTAATATCGTGTAGGGCCCCTACGAGCACGCAATACAACGTGGCAAAGACTCAACTAATGTCTGAAGTAGTGCTGGAGGGAATTGACAACATGCAACCTGCAGGGCTGTCCATAAATCCGTAAGAGTATGAGGGGGTGGAGATCTCTTCTGAATGGCACATTGCAAGATATCCCAGATATGCTCAATAATATTCATGTCTGGGGAGTTTGGTGACCAGCGGTGATGTTTAAACTCAGATGAGTGTTCCTGGAGCCACTCAGTAGCAATTCTGGATGTGTCGCATTGTCTTGCTGGAATTGCCCAACGTCGGAATGCACAATGGACATGAATGGATGCAGGTGATCAGTCAGGATGCGTACGTACGTGTCACCTATCAGAGTCATATCTAGATATATTAGGGGTCCCATGTCACTCCAACTGAACACGCCCCACACTATTAAAGAGCCTCCACCAGCTTGAACAGTGCCCTGCTGACATGCAGGGTCTTTGAATTCAAGAGGTTGTCCCCATACCCGTACACATCCATCCACTTGATACAATTGGAAACGAGACATGTTTCCAGTCATCAACATTCCAATGTCAGTGTTGACGGGCCCAGGTGAGGTGCAATGTTTTGTGTCGTGCACTCAGCAAGGTTACACAAGTGGGCCTTCAGCTTCAAAAGTCTATATCGATGATATTTCGTTGAATGGTTTGCACGCTGACACTTGTTGATGGCCCAGCATTGAAATCTGCAGCAATTTGCGGGAGGGTTGCACTTCTGTCACATTGTATGATTCTCTTCAGTTGTCATTAGTCCCGTTCTTGCAGGATCTTTTTCTGACTGTAGTGATGTCTGAGATTTGATGTTTTACCGGATTCCTGATATTCATGGTGCACTCGTGAAACAGTCGCATGGAAAAATTCCCACCTTTTCGCTACCTTGGAGATGCTGTGTCCCATCTCTCATGTGCCGACTATAATACCACGTTCAAACTCGCCTAAATCATGATAACCTGCCATTTTATCAGCAGTAACTGATCTAACGCCTGCGCCAGGCACCTGTTGTCTTATTTAGGCATTGTTGGCCACAGCGCCATACTCTGAGTGTTTACATATCTCTGTGTTTGCATACACTTGCCAATACCAGTGTCTTTGGCTCTTCAGTGTAGAAGTTTCATGAAGGATGATAGAATAGTGATAGTGGGAGGTGTGGGCAGTAGTATTGATAGGGATGCAAGTTATAGTATAAAGGGGAAGGCGCTGAAGGAGGCGAAGCATACCAAGGTGGAACTCATACAGGTTCTAAGTTGCCATCATCGGCCACAGTTGAGCCACGCTGTGAGGGTGTTACTGTGGAAACAAAGATTCTACTAGGAACTAGTTTTGGTTTGGGTGGTAGAAGGGGTATTGGGGTACTTTCTGAGTTGTTAGTAAAAACTGTAACGGAGTCCGCTTCCAGTAGTGATGGGGTTAAGACACTGCCTTTTTTATTTTTGGGTTATAACCTGCTGGTGACAGGAGGAAATAGATGTTCGACGGGATACTATTGTTAATCCATGATGGAAAAATAAAAAATGCTAAAGAAATAAATGAAACTACTGGAAAAATAACTTACAGGGACAGAACTGAAAACACGAAGGTTAATGATTAAAATATCACAAAGTCAGTAATAAGAGAGTTATTAATAAACTGTAGAAGTATAATGAACAAAGTAATAGAATTTCAAACTTAAAAGAGACACACAAACCACAAGTAATTATAGAGTTTGAGACTTGATTAAAAGAAGTAGAGCTAGACAGTGAGGGTTTCCCCAATGGTTTCTGTGTGTACTGCAGAGATAGAGGAGCAATTGCTGGAGTGGTATTTATACCAGTTAGCAATGTCTGCTACAGTTCACTTCTGTTTATAGACCATGACCATGATTTACTTTTGGTAGACTTCTGGGGTGATAAAAAAATCTGGGTGTTGGCTGCTTACCATAAGGGAAGAATGAATGGTAAGATGAGACTCTTGGAAGGGAAACTAAATTCATATTCACAGTTCAGAAGTGTGTGGAGAATGGTTATTATTAGTTGAGATTTAAAATTACCAGGTGTTATCAGGTTAGAAAATAAGATTAATAACACAAAGTAACAGAGATTTGCAAATATCTTAGTAATGGAAGGAGGCTTTAAACAAGTGGTAGAGCAGAACACAAAAAAGGGGGGTAAACATGTTGGATATCTTCCTAATCGTCGGCCATACTCGTTTCCGAGTTTATGTTGCTCTCTTGCATGTTTATTTGTGTGTGTGTTGGTGGCTGGTCAGGCCGATTCTTGCATAGGACAGTCATCCACACACCCTGCACCCAAATGTGGGTGGCTGGCGCGGTAGGGTTTGTCGGGCTTTCCGCCTAAATCGGGATTCAGCTGCCAGACTTCGCTGCTCCTCTTCCAAACGTGCCACTGCTGTGGAGGTAGTTTTGCGCCATAGAACGCGGTCTTTTGTGAGGCTGTCCCAGGTGTTAAGGTCTATATTAATTTTCTTCAAGGTCTTCTTGAACTGGTCTTTGTAGCGTTTCTTAGGGGCACTGCGAGGTCTGCTGCCAGTGCTGAGCTCACCGTATAAAAGTTGGCGAGGGAGTCTACTGTTGCTCATACGCTGAACGTGTCCAACCCATCTAAGTTGGTGGCTGATGGTGAGGGCTTCAATGCTATACATTTGAGCTCTTTCCATTCATTATAGAGCGAAGTTTTAGCTGGTGAAATCGCTCAATTTTCTTAATATCTCGTCGATAGAGTGTCCATGTCTCACACCCATACAGCAACATGGAGACAACTACAGCTTGGTAGACCATCAGCTTGGTGGTTAAATTAAGATCTTTGTTTAGAAACACTTGCCGAGTAATGCCTGATGATAACCTTGTGGGGTGTCAAGTAACTGACGGAATAAATGATCAGGGAGTAATTATGATGGACATTAGAGGATTCAGTAAATCAGTGGCCAGAATTGATGGAGAAATAGATACAATTATAAAAAGACACAAATTTCTAAATTGAAGAGAGATTTCAAGGAAAGTATTAACAAATGGAAGGAATGCACAAGTAAAGCGGAATCGAAGTGGGAAGAGTTCAAGGAGATACTAGAAAGTGTTGAAGAAATATTTATCACAAAAAAGAAAATACTTACAGAATTTGCATACTATAACAGAGAAACGATTAAAGAAATTGGCGAGAAGAGAACATAACATAATTAAGAGACAGCAAGTCAGTAGGGAATACTTGAAACAACTGAATAAGGAATTAATAATAGCAAAGAAGGTGGCTAAAGATGGGTTTATGAAGAATATGTTTGGTGCAGGGGGACCACTGACAGATGCATATAGGATTTTTTTTTATAGCTGTGACTATTAGGGCCCTCAGGCCTGATGGGTGACCTTTTTCTTAATTTTTTTTTCTCTCTACCAAGTTGTGTGAGGTTGACAGGGCCTCCCTGAGCTTAGGGGGCCCCCCTGAGCTGAGCTCCCGGGCCCCCGGTGCACGGCATCACCTAGTACTCCAATAGCTACGCCATTGGTGTTGGACACTTATAGATAAGGAAGGAGAAGAAGTTACTGAGGTTTTAAAAGAGGCAGAGGTCTTAAGTAACTGGTTTAGTGAGACCATTAGGGATTATGATTCAGGAATGGAAGGATGTAAATCAGAGAACTAGCTTATCCACACAATTAGACTATGAAATTTGAAATTCATTCTGATGATACCATGAAGGAACTAAGAAAGCTATAAAAGCATATAGGGTCTGATGTAGATAATATTACTACAAATGTATTAATGTTAGCAAGATGTGACATTGTATGTTAACGTGAAACATTTTTTAAATTGAGTATTGATACTTGCTGCTTACCAGGGGACTGGAAACATGTGATAGTAGTACAGGTCCATAAAGGAGGGGTGACAAATAGGTCCAAAAATTAAAGGAAAATCAGTTTGACATCAGTGGTATATCAATAGTGAGATTGATATGCAATCACTTCTGAGGTATCTGAGGAATGTAAGTGGTTTTCAGTAGGAAAAATAGCTTTAGGCAAGGATGTTCATGCGAATCTCAATTAGTAGGGTATATATAAGATGTAATTGACAATGGAGGCCAAATTAATATTGCAGCACTAGATCTTTCAAAGGCTTTTGGCAGAATGAGCCCTAAAATGGTGCTAAATAAGGTAAAAACTATTAGAGTGGATAAAAAAGTGATTTACTAGGAACAAAAGTTCTTAAAAGCTAGAAAGCAAAAGGTTAAGACAGGAAATTCAGAAGAAGTAGAAGTAAAAATCAGAGTGCCAGGGGGTAGTATATTAGTACCATTGCTATTTGTCATTATAATGAATGATTGTGTTGGTCGATTACTTTCAGAATTTAGGTTGTTTGCAGATGACATAATGCTATACAACAGAATCAAAACGGTAGAAGACTATGAGGCTAGAGGGTGATGTGGAAATTATATTTGGGTGGGTAGGTCAGCATGGGATGAAGATAAATGAAAAGAGTCAGTTTGATAAAAAAATAAAGATTGATTATGGTTATAAAGGGGAAAGAATTGCTTGTTGAGGACTTGAAATGTAAATATGTTGGCATATTTGATAACACATTCAACTGGACAGTGGTCAGGTAGCAGGAAAAGGTTTCAAAATCCTTCACTTGTTGGAGATAGTGATGAGGGAATGTACTAGAGAAGTAAGGGAATTGAGTCACAAAACTGTGGTCAAACCATTCTTGAATGTGGTAGTGCAATATGTGACCCACTTTTTTAATATTAAATACAGGAGTTGGACAGTGTGCAAAGAAGGGCAGCTAGATTTGTCTGGAAATTACCCCAGAACAAAATAAGTATAGTGATAAAGGATCTAGAATGGGGCTCACTGGAAGACAGGAGGGGGGTGAAAAGTGTCATGGGAGTGTACAAGCCATATATTGGTAATGAGGCATGGAACGATGTTGGTGGAAGGATTAGGAGAAGTTAATGGAAGATGAACATGGTACTTGATTGCAGGCATAAGGGTGTGGGAAGATTTTCTTTCATAGGTAAAGAGGTCAGAGATTGGAATAAATTACCAAGAAAAATTATGGATAATTTATGAAAAGAATTTAAAGATGAAATTAGTGGAATGAAAAATTGGGTGTGAAAAAGGAAAAATGGGTATGTAGGGAAATTGCCACCAGAGCAAATGTTCAATTGAAATTAAATTGGGTTAAAATATTGCAAGTGTCAAAACAGGTAGAAGTGAAAGAGGTAATGCCACATGGTAGTGTATTTGGACCATTTGTGTTTGTTGCTCTAATGAAGGTTTGTGTTGCTAGGCTGAATTTGGAGGTTAGATTGTAGCTGATGACATAATTTTATACAACAGGATTAAAACTGGAGAGGACTGTCAACAGTCACAATAGGACATGAACAGGATAACTAACTGGTTAATCAGACATGGATTGAACATAAATGCCAGGTCAAGTCTGCTTACTAGGTATACAGATAAAAAAAAAAGTTTTCCCTTATTATAAGGCAAGGAAGGAATTGATTGCTGATGATCTTAAATGTAAATATTATGGCATAACATTTGATAGCAAACTCATTTGGACAGGTGACTAGAAGAGATTTCACTTTGTAAGAATACACAGCCTCTTAGTTTTGAATAATTGATAATTAATGTTTGTTTTATATTGTTTCAATGGGAAGTGTTTTATATCGGGTTGTTATTATGTCTTAAGTATTGTATCAAAGAACTCCAAGCAGCGTTATTACCAGATGAAAAGTACATGAAAATCTCTGGACAGTACAGGAGGAGGAAGATCTTTGGACGATAGAAAACAGATGAGAAGCAGAGATGGTATGTACAACGGCGAAGTTTGGATGAAAGTATAATTGTATTGGTTAATGTAAAGAAGCAGCAATAAAAGTAAAAAATGAAAGATGATATATATAAAATAATAATTTAATTTTACAACTTACTGGAGAGGGTGATAGAAGGATGTACCAGAGAGGTGGGAAGGGGGTTACAAAATCTTAGTCTGACCGCTGTTTGACTATGGTGGAATCGTGTAGGAACCACATTTTGTATATCATATTTAGGATTTGAAGGATGTTCAAAGGAAATCAGTTTTGTTTGTGGGAATTAACGAAGAATCCAGTTAGTAACTGATATGGTTAGAGATGGATTGGGGAAGACAGAAAGCAAGTAAAGAGTGTGGATTATACAAAGCTTATAATTGCTATGACACATAGGTGGATGTTGGTAGAAGAATTAGGAGCTGTACATGGATTGTGAGAGATGATCGTGACCATAAACTCTTCATTTCAGGCAAAAGAGATGTGAAAATTTGCTTTTGTATGTAAAGGAGTCGGTGACTGAAATAAATTGCTGAGAATAATGGTGAAAATTTTACTACAAACACTGAAGGAGTTTAAAGTTGGAATTCTAAGTGACAAAAGTAGGTCAGTTGTGAAAAATCATTTCATGGGAAGGTGTGAATGTTGGTACACAGTCACCAGTGTGCGTGTGTGCCCCATCACCGTTTAAATTAAATTAAATTTTTTTAGTTAAGAAATATGTTTTATTATTATGATTGTTATTATCATTATTAGGAAAGGTAGGAAAAATAAATGCATCACTTGAAACAAATGAAGGCAGCAGGGTGTAACATAAGTCACATTCCACCAACCTGCAAATAGTACCTGGGTGAGCGGACGAATACATTGTTCCTAGTCAGTCTAGACCAGTGTTTCCCAACCTTTTTTGGGTCATGTCCCACTTTTAACTTTTTTTTGCCCCCCAAAAAGGTCAGGTTGACGACTCAAATCATCCAGATGATATATATATTTTGCTAACATCAAACAAAACTATACCTAATAATTAGTTACAGCACTGTTATAAGAATTTGCTTTTTTGTTATATTTTGTACCTATATCTAGCATTGCATTTAAATAACCTGAAGAGAAAGCGGTAAAGTCGTATCAAGTCAATTCCTAAATTGCCCCCCTAAAAGAACCAAATTGCCCCCCTGTGGGGCGTGGGCCCCACGTTGGGAAACACTGGTCTAGACCTAGCTATGGCAGCGGGCAGCTCACATCGCGAAATGTTAGACGCTGATTAGTGCGGCAGATTATGCATCATGAAGAAGACTTATTGTGTTTGGCCAGGACATTGCATGTGTTATGTAAATTTTGAACAGTGCAGGAATACAGAAGAACACTAATTGTGATATTGAAAGTAATTTGGTGTAAAGCTGGCAATTATTAATTTCCTTTTATCTGAAGAATCTCGAAATCTACGATTGACGAAGTTTCAATTGGCCTTAATATTCAAAATGTGGTGGTGGCCAACCAGTTCGATGTTCTGCGTTATTGCAATAAACCTTTTTGTGTCGGGCTGGTTTGGTATGCTACCTGGCAACCTACAGTGGCAACAAACTATTTAAAATTAGATTAACCTGCTTCCAGAACTGTGTATTTTGAGATAACATATTTTGCAAGTATTAATCTACTGTTAATTATAAAACAGAACACATAAATGTCTTATCATGATCAGGACTGAAAGTATATATATGGCTTACAAGGGCCAGGACAAACACACTTTATAATATTTTGGTAAAAATCCTTAATCATGTTAGAGATGAGATGTGTACATGTAGAAACCTACCATATGGTTGAGTCAAAGAGGAAACAGGTGAAAAGGGATTGCATTGGTCGGAGAAGTTGACCAAAGATAATTGTGAGAAAGTGTAATCTCTATAACTGCCAGTCAAAGTAAAATAAATATCTTAATGACTGTGTTGTTGGTTGTATTTTTTGTTTTTTTTGAGTAATGTGTATAATGTTGATGTATCAGGTTTGTGCCTTGTCCTTCACTTAATGCTTTCTGTATATGATATTTATCTTGGAATATTGATGTTTGTGATTTACACTTGAACAAAAAGGGAACATTCAAAAATAAAAAATAGAAACATAAACATACACATTTTCAGAAAGAAAAAGTGCAATGCACAACAACAAAAAAAAGAAGATAGGCAGAAAAAGAAAGTAACGTCACTCACCATTATACAGTCTTAAGGTAAACAAAAGTATGCTGGCTAAAAAACTGTGTAATGTAATGCAGTGAAGTGTACTGAAAAGTTGTGCGATAAATAATTCAAATCGGAACATGACCTGCTTTACAAAAATCAAGCTGAATGTTACTATGTAAAGTGTAAATA
Source organism: Vandiemenella viatica (assembly GCA_031002005.1). Taxonomy (NCBI): domain Eukaryota; kingdom Metazoa; phylum Arthropoda; class Insecta; order Orthoptera; family Morabidae; genus Vandiemenella; species Vandiemenella viatica. The sequence goes on along the minus strand of JARYHS010008075.1, from coordinate 110,322,261 downwards.
TAAACCAATGTTTATCGAAAATTGAAATAGTTCATGTTTTATGTAAAATGTAATAATATAAAAACCGTAATGCCATAACCATTTAGTGACATGTGCACACATTTAACAGAAAGTACCGCTGAAGATACTTCTGTGAAACTCATTAGGTTAAAATAAAAATAAATAAATAAAGACTTTAATTGCATTGGCAATAATCTTATATCTGCAATCATTATCTGCAATTGAAGAAAATACTCCACTAGAATTACTTTGTTTGAAATTATTGGACAATGCTTTGTATTCTAGAAGTATGTGAAAATGTCTCTCATTCATGCATCCATACGTACAAGAGTGAGGCACTGGTAAAACTTAACAAATTCACATACTGGTAATAAAGTTAGTTATTATTTTTTATTTTTAAATATGTACTTTAGATGTTTGATTTCAGGAATATTCAGATTGAGTAATGTTATCTGGCTAGCTACCCGAAAGTTGGATTATGTGATCTGATCCTTCTTGTTACTGCCTTCATTCTCAATAAGTCTTACTGAAAATAACTGATGAAAGACCGTCATGTTATTTAGCAAACATTTATGATGTGTTTTTCTAAAAAAATTTACATTCTGTGTGTTTTACTGCATACATTTTCTCTTGTTACTTTACATTGTTCACAGTGTCACATTGAAGGTTACTATAGCAGAAAGCAACGAGTTATATATCTCCATTTGAGAGGCATTTTTGATATTCACACTCTCGTAAGAATGTATGACTCCTTTTCTAAGGACATGGAGCTGAAGGTATATCTAAGAAACTTGAAACTACATTTTTCTTTATATATATATATGTATATATATAAAATAAAGTTTTACAGTTACTTTAATTTTTCCTTTAGGGTTATCTCTCTGTCTGGGCCGAACTTAAATACCGTTATGCAAGAGCCCTTCTCTTCCTTTTTGCCGTATCTCATGTGTTGATTGTATATCACCCAACACATACATTTGACATTAGTTATGTTCATTTGTTTCGTGCACTGGATGTGGTTCGGTAAGTATTCGAATTGAGAATATGAATGGATTTTGAAATATCCTGTCTGTGCCTTTAATTCAGTGAAATTTTCCTTTCTCATAAATATATATTTAATCCTAAGGGGTCCACAGAGCTTGTAAGTAAATACCTGTTGGAAAAACACTTTACTAAATTGATATTATTATTAAGGCTTTGCTTTTAAATAAGTAGTACCTAGGTGACCGATCTTCACTCAGTATGTTTTGATTTCTGTTCAGTATGCAAGATTTCATCAAAATACTTAGAGAAGTTTGAGAGAATTTTATTTTATCTATTTACAATAGTTGCTCATATGATAGTACCAGATTGGATCGGTTAAATATATAGACAGTATAAAAACCTAACCTGAAGGTTGGTTGGATCCTCCTGAAGGAGGCATACTAAGCTATTGTATCAGAGGTAAGATGGCCAGTTCTTTCCTCTGGTACCTACATTTAACGTAGAATCCAAACCACAGAACCCCCGGCTTAGTTCATATAATCAAATACAAATCTTAAAAATTCTTGCCCCCACCGGGATTTGAACCCTGGATCGTAGCCAGAATTTTTTGAGAGCTAGCACAATAAACGCTCCCCCACTAATTACATTTGAGCTGCCAGACTGTTCCATATTTGTTATACATTCAATATATTTCTTTCCTACTTACATAAGAACTGCAGTCTGTTAAATAAAAATCCTGAATAATAGCTCAACATTTTATTTCGATGGCAGTGTTTCATGAATAGAAACCAATTTAGATCGAATTTCGTCAGGATTTTCTTGAATTAAGTCTTCACTGGGCGAAGTTCGAGTAACTTGGTTGAGACGATTTTCTTTTAGGTTTTATTGAGATGATTCTTGACTGCGTGAAGTTTGATTGTAGTTAAAAAAAATTCTTAAAGGCTTCCTATGCATTTCAAAGCTCACAGTTGCTTACTACAACCACAGATAAAATAGTTTACTCACTGGTGCCTCAAAATTCCATGAGATTTCGTGGTGTTAGAATTTTTTTTTTTTTTTTTGTCTAAGCTTCCATTTTTTTCAAGGATGTGACTTATGTTATTATTTTCTTCTTCTTGGAAGTAGTTAAATGTTTTTCTTAACAGCTTACTAGACATTTTGAAGTGCACGTTTCCTTGCTCGAATCAAAGAGAAACCTAAGTAACATCGGTAGGCATTATCTGAAACTTCTACGACAGCTGTTTCCGAGATAAAAATGCTGCTATTATGTTAAAATTGTTTTCAACGAAGTTTTTTAAGGTAAAAAAGTTTGAAAAAAAAAATGCATTTGACAAAGCCAGTATTTATTTTTTAAGTATCTGTTTTTTTAAATGTTTTACAATTAAACTGGTAGTTTTTAATGATAACCACTTTTTACAATTTAGTAATATTGATGTTTGTGTTAAACACACATACAGTCAAAAAGTAGACGATGATTACATTATTACTGCTAATATTATTTTCAAAGAAGTTTTATAAAGTAAATTATCACTTCTTGCAAAGCCAATGTCTATTTTGTAAATATCTTCTTTTTAAATGTTTTAAAGTTAAACATGTAGTGCTAGTATTCCCATGGGGTCAGCTTGTATACATGAAACGATCGTTTAAATATATGAGTTCCTTGTTGAAACTATAGAGAAACTATTAGTAGGTTTTCTGGTACCTGAATTATCTACAAGATGGCGTTAGCACTGTTTTCGAGATACCAAGTGCAAAAATCGTTTGTATTTTGTAAAATTGTGTATTTGCAGGGAAGACAACTACTTAGGTAATCTTAAAAAAACAAAATGTTATCTAAATATGAAATTTCATCATAATCATTAGAGCCATTTCCGAGATTGCAAATATATACAAGCATTGCTCATTTAAAGATAAGATATTCATTGGTAATTCAGAACACTGTTAAATGAAAAGAGTTTGATTTTTTTTTTTTTTAGGAATTTGAGTTTCAACTGTGACATACTGGCAGAAATTAAAAGTGCAACACCTAGACAAAGTAGTGATAAATCAATAAAATTTGGCCCCATGTATGAAGAGTATTAAATGATTAAAAAAATTAAAAGTTTTACATAGTAGTACGAGAATTATGGGTCTATTTACTATGCAAAATTGCAATGTTTTTTAGCGTGTAAGTGGTGAAGAGTGTGGTGTAACATGACATTTTTTCTTTTTTGTCAACAAGTTCTTGTTGACCAGGTATGCCAGGGCAAAGAGTGACAACTGTCTACACCAGAATGGCTAACTATGAGAGAGGTCGGAGAGTTGGGTTGTTTGAAATGGAGCATTGTATTGTGAAATCTCCCAAAGGATTGGCCATAGTGTAATGTAAGTGCACAGACTTTGTACACAGTAGACGAAAGAAGGCTCTAGTACTCATAGAGTAGGCACAGGTTCATACAGAAGGACAACAGCATATGAAGACCGCCAAATTGTGTGGTTGGCTGTTGCTGGCAGATGGGTGACTGCAGACCAGATCCAAACAGTGGTTACAGAGAGAATCATTTCCTGAACGATTGTAAACCAATTGCTTGAAGCTGACCCCTATGCAACGTGTTCCATTAACCCGACTTCATTACTAGCATCATCTAACCTGGTGTAATACAAGACACAAATGGACACATTAATGGCATACATTTGTGTTTAGAGATGAGTCTAGATTCTGTCTGTGGCAAAGTGATAATCAACAACATGTACACGGGCATAGTGGAGAAATAGATTACCATGCTGTGATTTCAGAATGTTACACAGGTCCAGCCACTGGTGTCATGTTTTGGGACAATCAGTTTTGACAGTAGGACTGAGTTGGTTGTTGTTGAAGGAACAATGACAGCTCACTTCTATGTGCATGTGGTGCTGCGCCCCGTTGTGATACCCTTCATGTCCACTATCCAATTCACAACTTCCAACAGGATAATGCCTATCCTAATATTGTGGCCATCACAAGATAAGCCTTGGAAGGGGTTACAGTCACAATTTGGGATGAATGGTCCCCATATTTGTTCCCAGTAGAGCATGTCGGGGATGCAAACAGTGAGCCTGGCTTCATAAACACCATAATCACTGGTGACGAGTTCGGGTTGTACGGATACTTCCCAGTGAACACAGTGGAAGCATTCCACATCACCAAGACCAAAAAAGGCCCGCCTAGGATGCAGTAATGTCAAAGTGATGCTGAATTCTTTCTGTGATCCTGTGGTGTGGAATTCGATTATGCACCACAGGGTCAAACAATCACCAAAGAGTACTACAGGGAAGTCCTCCATTGCCCACCTGATGCTGTGTGTTGCAAGAGACCGGAGTTGTGGTCAACAGTAAATTGGCGCCTCCATCACGACAATGCTCCAGCACATTCCTCGCACTTAATTCAGACTTTTTTGGTGAAAAACCAGACTCCAGTGGTTCAACAGACTCCATACTCTGCTTATATGGCCCCCTGTGACTTCTGGCTATAGCCCAAACTTGAGGCAGTTGAAAAGAAAGTGATTTCAGACAAGAGATGACATTATGGCTGCAAAGACAGCAGAGCTAAACTCCATTCCAAAAGGGGCTTTCTTGGAATGCTTCCAACAATGGCAGCACCGCTGGGACAAGTGTGTGGAGTTTCAAGGAGGCTACTTTGAGGGTGATTAGGTTTCCAATTCTCCAGGTATGCCATTTTTTCCCCCTGCCTAAGGTTGGATACTTTTCTAACAAGCCTCATATCTAAAGGTAACTAACTTAGCCCGAGCCACTTCAATTTGTTATCATTTCTTCTGGATATGACCATGGATACATCTAACATTCCACCATTCTTATCTGGGCATTGAACTTTTAATATCCGCTAGTGTAGAATTGAAAAATTATTTGTTGTCCAGAATATCCAATTGCTAAATGAAAATGGAGCCACAAATTCTGTACTAGATAAGAGACCACAGGATGTAAGACATTAAAAAATGGTGGAATGTTAGTACAAATTAGACACAGAACAAGGTCTCGACAAGGTTCTCGACCTGAGAAACTAACATTCTTCTTCTGTTTCTATTTCTCTCTTCTTCTTCTTTTTTTTTGCATGCTAACTCATTGATGTTTATAACATTTTGCTCCAGTTTTTACTGTCAATACTACTTTATCTGTACAGTGAAAAATTGAATCAGTTAATAATTTTCAATACCTTGGCAGTAAAGTGACCTCTGACAGTCGATCCAGAACAAAATTACCAATAGGGTTCTATCATCAAGTTAGGCATCTTCTGTGGGACAAGGATATTCCAATTACAGCCAAAATGTCACTGTATAATTCATAATTCCTGCCGATTACAACGTACAGCCTGGAAGAATGTACTACTTGCAGCAGAGGTGAAAACAGACTCCAGGTGGCTGAGATGAAGTTCCTGAGATGGTACAGAAAGCCAAAAGAGACAAGATCAGGAATGAAGTGATTCGTAAATAGATCCCAATCAATTAAACCTTTGAAGAAAAAATTGCCAAAGCAAGATTGCGATGGCTGGAACATGTCAAGCGGATGGACCCAATAAGAACAGCGAAGATATGGCTGGAAAAAGAACTGAAGGGTAAAAGACCAAGAGGCCGGCCCAGAAGGAGATGGACTGATCTCGTGAAACTGGATCTACAGGAGGAAGGTGCACCTTGGTCTAGAATCCAAGAAGAGGAAACATACTTGGACAGGCAAAGGTGGTGTGCGCTCTTACACCACACCCGGGAAACTGGGGGACGGATGAACTTGATGATTACTTTAAATATGTGTTTTTCTACTTAAATCTTCTATATGTTAAAGTATTCACTGTGCCTTTTTTAAATTATTTTGTCTTTAGCATAGTTTAGGTATTTTATTTCCATTTGCTGATCCCAGATTACCTTTTTTTTTTTATTGCTCCCAATTTTTATGACTACTCTGCATCTGTATATTGGCCACTTCTTCAGAACATCTATGAGAATAGATGTTGTAAGTGGACAGAAGCCATCAAGTCTATAAGTTTCAAACATACCATCAGAGAGGCTTGGAGCCTGTTGAAGAACTTGAGATGATTCACCCCATATACTGCAACCCAAATTGGCTGCAACACCCAATCAAGTTGCTTGCTAATAAGTCAGTAGTTAAGCCAGATAAATATCAAAAGATTAATAAAATCACAGCTAACTCATGTGAAAAGAGAAAGTGGTATGTCATCAAATATTTCTGACCCTTCTACTGAGTAGGAGTTAACCACAGCTGTGAAGAAAATGAAGAATAGAAGAAATGTTCCTGGTTTTGATGGTATTCATTCAGAATTTATGACACACTGTGAAAAGAATGTAAGAAAATGACTGTCACAGTTTCTTATAAATATCTTTAACAGCAGACAATTTCTTAAGATCATAACCACCTTGAAAGCAGCGAAATCAGCAGGTAACCGAAAACTACCACTCAGTTGCTTTGATGAATATTTGCTATAAGCTCCTAGAAAGGCGAGTATTCAACAGGATTACCCCTCAAAACTTTAAGCATCCTTCCAGTTGAACAACCAGGCCTTAGACCAAACCACAGTTGTGAAGATAAGGTTCTTGCTTTAGCAATCCATATAGAAACAGGTCTTGAAAGAAAATTGAACAGTAAAGACATCTTTATAGACCTCAGAGCTGCATGTAAAATGGTATGGAGGGTTGGTTAAATATGCACATTCATCAAACTTGTGGGTTGTAAGGTAATGTCAGAGCTCATGAACAATATGCTGTCAAACAGGATGATTCAGGTTATGATGGATAATAAAAACAGTTGATTGAAAATGCTTATCAAGTACCTCAAGGATCTGTGTCCTCCTCTTTATTGTTTAATCTTTACATAGCAGATATCCCTATGACTACCTCCCATCAATTGCTTACGACCTGGCAATTATTACTCAACAAACCACTGTGAAGGAAAAGAAGAAATTCTAAATGCTGATCTTAATATTTTGTATTTGAGTATTTCCAAATGTGGTGTTTAATTCCAAACATCTCCAAAACAGGATCGTACTTCTCCCACCTCATCAACAGGTAGATCGGTGTCACCTTGAACATCTCTCTCAGTGGCATGCCATTATCACACAATCCTAACCCTAAGTATCTTGGAGTTACACTTGACTGGACATTGTTCTTCAGAACACACTTGATTCAAAGTGTTGCTAAGCTAAGAACAAAAAATAACATCATTCAGAAACTTGCTGGATCTTTGTGGGGAGCTTATGCATCCACTCTTCAACCATCAACTATTCAATGACAGAGTTCTGTTCTTCTGTGTGGCTGAATAGTCCACATGGTAGGAAGATTGGTACCATTTTCATTCAGACAAAGCATGTCATCAGTGGCACACTACAATCTTGGTTGCTTGTGTTGAGCCATATAAAAGATCCAAGACTAAGATGATTTAATCAATATGTTGTATGGACATTTTTATTTAAATCTTTTTCATTGTTTGTTGAGCACCTTGTAAGACAATTAGATAGTTTGGTGTTTGTATGGTAGTTCACTCAACTCGAACTCAGTGCATAAAACTCATAAATTTCAGTAAATTATCCATCCACAGTTCGAGAAACAGGTTAATTATTTTAAATAGTTTGCTGTTGCTGCGGTCGCGAGGTGATGTACCAAGCTAGCCCTAAGCTGGAGGTGGGTGGATAATTAAAGAAAAAAGTCACCAAGTATGTTAACACAAACTTAAGTCCACCACAAGTTTATTGTAAGATCTTAAAACATTGAAATGGTTGGTTGCAATCAAATTTTAAATACAAACGCTAATGAAAACTTCATCTTCTTGTAGATTGCAGAATTCTTTAAGAAAAAAGGAAATTAATAATTGAGTCTGCTTTCTACCAAGTCACTTTAATGTCCCAGCTAAGGTTCTTCTCCACCTCAATATTGTTCAAAGCTTTGCATATCTGGTATGTGTGGTAGCCACTAAGGACTCAGTGGGAAGCATGTGGGAGCATGGTTATAAAGAGCAAGCCTTGTTCAAACATTTTATTGCAAGAATGATGGTCAACGATTGAACTTATAGAGAATATCACAAATCATATAATACAATATAATACATAAGAAAACTTCAATCTTGCAGGTTATGATCTTAATGAATCCTGTAATCACAAATAATTTAATACAATATAATACATAAGAAAACTTCGATCTTGCAGATTATTATCTTAATAAATCCTGTAATCACAAATAATATAATACAATATAATACATAAGTCAATGCAATAACAACAGGTTAAGCCATGAGAATATCCCTCATCACAATATCTCCACTTGTATTAAACATCCAAACAGAAAATCCTTACGCGCTTGGAAACGTAATATAACAGGGCAGGCTTTCACCAATTTACCATCATGTAACAAATCTACAACTAGTACCAAACACAATTTGTACAGAGGAGGCAAAATACACCAATTATTTCAAACGAAGAGGAATCAGTTTACCTCAGCGTCCTTCCATTTAACCTAAGAATCAAGTTCTTACCAAAGGGATCTGACACACCATAGTGTGTGCACACCAGCGCATAAGTCGTTACCACCCACACACACTGATAAGGTGGTGGGAACGATTAGGACCACATATCGGTGAATTTTGTCCATTCCCGTAACACAATTAACAAGAATGCAGAAAGCAACACACTTTGTAGTTGGAGACGTCAGGTATTCTATTCCAAATACCCAACAGGGCTAGAAAATGGCAACTTATAACCTCGAAGTCACCACCAGCCCTGACCACCACCGTACTCCAGAATCGGTGGAAAACCGCTCACAGACACGAGGCGCAGCAGAGGAATTCCTTCGATTAATGCGAGCAAGGAATGGTCTCGGTGGAATAACAAATCCACCTCCAGTAGTACTTCCAAGCTGCCTGGGCAAATTACAAGAGCTCGCTATACCAGTGGGCCTCCAACGTCGCAGTCCCTTGAGGAAAGTATTAGGCCCAATGAACCAAGCAGCTGCTGCCGCCCGACTCTCTTCCCCGGTTTCGTGTTCCCGATTATATCAGCTCATTCAGCCGGTAGAGGGCACCACAGCGCTCTCTCACGCGCGAAACTAGGACGATCGCGGGCAGGGAAAATAAACAAAGCGAGCCGAGCACGGCTCAATATCACAGGTATTGTTCCAGCTAAACACATTAAGTTCTCTTCTTGATACTAAATAAACTGCACAATTACTATAGCGTCTATCTGCTACTCGAACCACCTGCTGCCACACTTAGGCCACTACTGACTTGAAAACAATGTATTAGTCTGCTCCTCAGCCACTATTTTGGAGTCGGCGAAAGGTGGCTGTGACGTCACAACCTTCTCTGAATCTTGTTCTAGTCCCTGACTCATTATCCACACATGTAAACTTTCAAGCTCCCTTATACTAGGAGTAAAATGTTAATGTATGGTAAAAGTTCCCTCTTCATTTCACATTTTGTTGTCCCCATGCACCCATGTTTTTGTATGACAACTCATTTACTTCTTTGTTTTTTGTTCTTTCTGTGTGTGGCATATGACAGGAAATCACAGGGATGTCTGGCCACACCTGGAGATATTTTTCCAGATGCATCATCTGCCTCTGCCAGGAAAATTAACTACCGAAGTGTGGTGGATGAGCGGTTAATGCTCTGGCCTCGCATTCGGGAGGTCGCCGGTTCAATTCCCCACCCAGGCATCCAGGTTTGCGTTTTCCTTGGTTTCCCCAAATCATTCCGGGTGAATGCTGGGATGCTTACTTGAAAAGGCCATGGCTGAATTCCTTCCCATTCCTTGTCCCCAGTCTCATCCCTCCTCTAATGACCTCAATGTCAACGAGGCGTAAAACCATTTGGAAAATTAACTTATTCTAAGGGAGAAACATGATTGTTTAAATCTACGATCTGTATAAGCTATGTTGTGTGTGTTAGGTGCCAATTTGTTTATGTGTGATGTGAAACATTTGAGGCAGAAAGTGAATATTATCCCAGCTGTCAAGTATAATATGAAAAACTGCCTAATACCTTAATCTGAAGGGCATAATCTGATAAGCTGGTAAATTCCAATATCACACATTCTTATGGATGTAGAACTTTCCTTATCACTTCCCCTATGACTCATTCCAACTGAGCTTATTATTAAATGATATTTTAATTTCTCTCAACACCTACTTTAGTATTCCTTATTTTTTTAAACTTAATTTCTTTGAGGTAAATTTCACTATTTGCCTACTTTTGCTCTTTACAAGTTTTAAATTATTTTTGTGTTTCATTTCAGTTATTCTTCATTTACCCTCCAAATGTTACTCCTATCTCTCCTATTAATGTCCATCCAAGCCACATAGCCAGTATACATGTAATATGCTCCCAGAACTATCTTCTTTAACCTTCTGTCTTCCAATGATTCCCTGCCCGGCTCCTTTTTAATGTCAGTTAATGGTTGTGTTCTGCAGTACAGTAATTTCCACAAACGAATCTAGTTGCCTTCCTTTGCACCCCCTCTAAATCCTATATTTTATACAAATAATGTGATTTCCATACAGCACCATTATACTCAAGCAATAATCTTATCAGTGTATTGTATCTCTGTTCCTTCTTAATAAATCTCATCACCTTTTACTATAAATGAATGATTTTGAAACCTCTCCCTACCACCTGCCTAATGTGTCCTACCTAATTAATTTTACTATCAGATATTATTCCCAGATATCAACACTTCATGTACTTAATAAGCTGATGATTTTTTCTTTTTTGCATTTACTTTTATTTCATGTTGACGTACCCAAGTTACCAGTGCTCGAAATTGACCGGGCGTAATTACGCCTGAATTTTTTCTTTTTACGCCTGCAATCTCCATCAAAGGCGTAGAAAACACGCTAAAGCATCAAAAATTTTGAAAAATTACATTTAACTACTTCATTTTCATTTGCATGTTCAAGGTTTAATTCTAACAATTAATTTCAATTACAATTCCTGTTGGATTGTTGATCTATTTCAGAGTGTCAAATAATACGTTAATGAAGTTCAGAAGATGGGGCATCAGTGTAGGGGAAGTACTGCGAAGCAGAAAACAATTCTAGTTCATGCGTTTTTGTTGAACAAAGAAAGTGTAGATGTTTCGTAAAATTACTGACTTTATACCGGTTGTAAGTAGTGGTGATAGAAAATATTACAAGCACCAGCAAACGAGGAATGTCGGAAAATGAAGAAACATCAGATCTTCAGCTACTACCAATAGGCCTGCAATTCAGGGGGTCAAGAAGCAAGTAAACGATCAAAAAAACTTGTTAACTCACCAGCTACTGTGCCTACTGAAGATGAATATCATAGAGTAAAATTCAAAAGCTATGGTAGTAAATACAAAAATCAAGAATTATATCAACCTATTTCATAATTTTCGTATATAATATATTGGCACGTTTAGATCTGCAGTTTTAAATTGTGTTGGAGTAGGTTGAGAATTATAAAATGTGTAATTTCATAATCTTATATATATATATATATATATATATAAATAGATGTGGGTTTTCCTATATTTCACTTTTCAACCACCACTACCTAGCACAGATCACAGGTCTTTGTGTGAGGAAGTAGCAAGGAGTTTCCTTTCGTGCCCAACGTTGGCCGAATTTCGGTAACTGTGGTAGTGTGGGAGATATGGAGGTTGAAAGTGGCCATTCGAGGATATTTTCGTATTTCGACCAAAGACATGTATCTCCGTATTTGTCGCTCTACTGCCATAACTACAAAGCATATACCAATGGTGTTTGTGTGTGGTAGTGGTATCATGTCTCCTATCGTGTCCTATGGTGGTTAGATGTCGGTAGCTCTGGGGGTGTGGGAGATTTGGTGGATGAAAGTGGTCGACCTGTGGCACTTTCATATTTCTACCAAAAATGTAATTCATGGTGTATCACTTTTCAGCCAAAACTATCTATCGCAGATCACTGGTGTTTGCGTGTGGTAGTAGCAGAGAGACACCCGTCAATAACAACGTTGGCCAAATTTCAGTAACTGTGGTAGTGTGGGAGATATGGTGGTTGAAAGTGGCTGATCAAGGATATTTTCGTATTTCGACCAAAGACATGTCTCTCCGCATATGTCACTTTTCTGACACAACTACATAGCATAGACCATTTGTGTTTAACACAAATGGGTGATATAACAGTACCAAAATTAAAACTGAACCTGGAAATATGCAATTGTATGTTTAATTCATGTAGAGGTTTTAAAGTCTCTTTTTAATATCCAATTAATTTGAAATGTTTTGTCATTTGTAGTCAAAGCATTTTTTTTGTAAGTAAAGAGTAATTATTTGGAACTAGTGTAAGCCCATGACCGTTTTTTTGTGTATCAGCACATAGCTCCAGTTTTTAGGGTCAAAGATTGACAAGTTGACCTTATCTGGCCAAATACAAACTTGACCTATGTTTCACAATTAGGGTAAATAAAATATCTTGAGCTTAAAGAACTCAGAAGTATTAATAAACGTATGTATTAATCACGGACAGAGATGATCACGCTATCGTATAATTGTTTCTAAGGTCATGGTTGCTGGACTCGACCTTGCTGAAATACAATCTTGACTTGTATTTGACCCTAAAAGTGCACTCTGCAAAATTTTGAAGAATTTATTTTTTAAAGGGAGTGCGTAGTTGCTTCGAAAGCATCACACTGTATTTGATTGAGACTGGGCAACCATTAATAATGTAATCTTTGGTCATAGTGACCGTAATGACCAGAGAACGTAATACAGATTCCATATTATTAAACAGTTAAGCAAAACTGAAGAAATGAATTGCCTAAATACTCGATTTGGTAACATATTTGGTCTGATATCAACTTTGAATATCTTAATAACTCTCATACACCTAACATGTACAAAGAAAATTAATGAAAGTTATCAGTAAAATATGTAAAAAGCAAATAAACTGTAATGTCTAAACATTGGTCAAGCAGCAACATTACTGAAAGTTTTAACTAAATTGGAATTTAGCCTAGGCCATAATGAAAATTAGCATTTGTGGTTACATCATAGACCATGAGTAATTTAAGTGTTTTTAAAGTTTTTTTGTTGCTTTCTTTTGCGACTTTTTACTAAAAATTACTTGTTTTTCCACGTTTCTTCAGCTATACAGTTTTTCTATATTTTTTTAAAGAATTAAATGCTATGAAAAGCAACCTTATTGATTGTATTCTGGCATTTAATTTCATAGCAGTTGCTTAGCTATAAAACTGTTCACTTAACCTCTACCTTTAATATATCTCTGGTCACTGTTAATTTGTGAGCAAAGGCTGGTTCATGACGTCACTGTTTCCTGCCAATAGCGATACAGGTGAATTAGTGAGTGAGTGAGTTTAGGAAATTATATACTAGATCAGTTATGCTTCCTTGAATACTCCAGAAGCAGAAAAACTGCAACTTGTTCAAGTGCACACTTTAAGTAGAGCCTTTTGGTATGCTGGTCATACAAAATTAGTTTGCCAGTGATAGAAGCAACATACCTTGTAGTTAGTGAGGGTTCATTGGTCAGTTAATTAATATTTAGACAAGACATGAACAGCACCATATCCTCAGCAAGCTAATAAGAAGTAATCATTGAACTATGTGTGTTATAATGTATTTCTATGGCTGGAAGAAATATGTTCAGTAAAGCGTGAAAGAATAAGAAACATGAATAAGGTAGTTTCACAAGCTGTACTGTTGCAATGCTACTTATGGCAGCTTATAAAGGAAGAGAGATAAATGAATATTCATGTATTTTATTGGGACCTAATAAATTTTAAGTCATGAAAAAATAGCAAATGGTAGTTCTGTTGTGTGTTGCTTCATAATGGCCAAGGAAATTTTTGGAATATTGATTCATGACCATCAGATGAATTTCTAGAATACATTTCTCCACTTTTAAGTAACTGAAATAATGGAAAATAATTTGGAGAATTCAAAGTTAAACTAAAATAACGTAATTTTTTAATTGTTTGACAAATTAAGTGAACTGGTGTGGTATCAAGTGACTGTGTGAATGAAGCATTTCTTGAAGCTACTATTTCACATTACTGTGTTGACAGAAAACTCTTCTGGCTTGTATTTTCTTGAAATATTTTGGAATCAGTGATAAACAATAATAAAGTTCACATGATAGTTCGATCATAGCTAAGTGAAAAAAAGTGTTAAAATTATCAACTACTGCTGATATTCAAAAACAATTTTCTGAGTAAAATAGTCAATAAGAACCAGAAAAATTTGGTGAATTTAGATCGCCAAACATAAAATTTAATAATCAGTCATATTTTGTTAAAAAAAAAAAATAGTAAACAATACCAATACACTGTTTATTTTTCCTAATTTTGTTCTTACAATTGAAATTGCAGGCAGAAGATGCAAGGCACAGTAAGTGAACTCTTACGTTCAGTGTCTGGTGTTCCTAAGGAATGGATAAACAATGGTCGCCCTTGTTCTCCCCGAGTGCTTTTCCTTTTCAATTCATGTCCTTCCATCTTCAGAGAAGACGGAAATACAGGCACTGGAGATCAGGCAAAAAGCACAAAACTGAGTATAAAGAAACTTGAACATGCACTCGAGGATCAGATATACCATATTCTGAGGAAGAGTCGGGTTATAACAAATGTGAGGTATTGCTAATAGGTTTTTTTTCACTTTTTTGTCAGGTTATTCATTTATTTTTGTAACATGGAAAATTATTTTGACAAGATGAAAATTATCTATACAAATTTAATGTCTAAAACTCAATTTATTAGCTATACATTGTATTCATATTGATGGTGACATCCATGTCTATATTCCCATTGCTACTTAGAATACCCCAATTTAATCTTCCATTTTGTCTTGTATATCCTGATGCTTCAGTCCTTTGCCACATGCCTTTCCACAGACATGAGAAATTACCATGGACTGAACACAACAAAATCTTCTTTTCACCAGTCACCTTTAAACAGACTTACCAATACTTCTTTTTTCATTTTCTTACTCATCAAAATTTAGCAATAAATACTTTTCTTTCAACTCCCAGATTGTTTATCAGTTTTGCAGTACTGCTTAGTATCTTCTCTTCCTTAGGCATTATATATATTATTTATTAAAGGAGTTTTTTGTGTCACAAACTATTATCTCCCTTCATACCTAATTGAAATTGATAAATGCAGTATCATTTTAAAGATTAAAGTGTCCACTTAGGTAACATCATAAATTAAGAAAGAAATTTTTCAGAATTTGACCCTGAAAGAGGGAAAGTAATTACTAGAGTTCAGATCTCTATGACCAAAAAAATAGAGAAATATGCAGGCAAATATGACCTTACAAATGACAAAATATGACCAAATATTTAAATTTACTATACATCAAAACATGCTCAATTATACATCATTTATATTATCTAGTAGCGTCACTATCATGTAGACAGCATAATTTGCTTTTGTGCACTCGCTACACCATTGGGAAATTAAATTTTAAATTTTTTTGTTGTGGTCGCTTTAATTTCAAATAATTTACAGAATAGAACTCTTTCATCTGTACTAAAATACTCATCTCTAATTTCCCTTATGTAACTTCGCACATTCAGAAAATATTATTTTCGGCATGGCGCTCGGTCTACTCACTGATCCATTGCAGATTTATCGATGACTGAGGATATTTCATTGAGATATTGATTGATGCAGACTGACACAGGAATGCTTCTGCTGCATTGTTGAGATTAAAAGTTGGGTGGAACATTACGTTTTGAGAGTGACAATAATGTATAACTTTAATTCTTGACTGGTGATTTCTGACCGCAGTGAAAATTATCCCCCCATGCATAGTAGAAGTACAGTTCTGTGAATAATTATCTTACTTTCTTCTCATCTATGTGTAACAGCCCTCATACCTGAACTTTAAATTTATGAATTTTATGAAGTATTTTTAGTGAGCTAAAGTTTGCTTGAATATGATCTGGTATGTTTGTTTTGCAATTTCTTGTAAATCCGTGTATATAGACTTTATTTTATGAAAAGAAATTATTTAAAGGTCATTTAATATGTTTAAGAACCAAATTGTGCAAGAGAATTGCTTAAATGTTTGTAATTCCAAGTATTAATGCAAGTTACGATGTTTACAGGACAATTTTCTACAGTTTAAAATGATTTCTGTAAATAATTTTGTGTTTAAGTATCTTCAATTTCCATTTCTGACCGTTTTGTAATGATGTTAAATGATTAAGTACTAATTCTGATTGTTTTTAATATGTTTAATTGTTTGAGTAATTGTTAATGTTCGAGAAATATCTGTCGGAAGCCTTTTGAAGAGTTCTAGAAATTTCGATAGAGCCTATATAAAGAAATCAGCAGAAGGACGGTAGAAGTTTATACACATTCACTTTAGAACTGCCAAGGACTGCATTAGTAGTATCTCTGATTGTATCTATGCATGTAAACAATATCGTTGATGTGTTTCCTGAAAATAAACGAAAGTTTAAGCTGAAGTACATTGTGGACTACTTAATTATCAGATTAATTAAACCACTAAGAATCAGACATATGTCTAGTGAATTCCCGATACTATTAAAAAAAACTACCAGATTTTTCCTCAAAATATGACCAAAACTAGGAAAATGGTCTGAATATGCATTTATATGCTATATAAATTACATTTAAATACAATTAGAAATGTTGAATCAGTGTTTAATTCAGCGTTTCAGCTCAAAAAGAAGGCAGGTTAAAATATGACTTGTCCTAAAGATCCGAACCCTAGTAGTTACTATGAAGATCGCATGTATGAGACAGTTCAGAACTGAGCAACTAAGTAGCAGCAACATGTATCGGAGAGATATTAATAAACTGCTTCATTGGCACTGACAATGAATGTGTACTTTACTGATAGATAGCTGCATCATATATCATAGAGAGATCAATAAACTGTGTTTGTACAATAAGTAACTTTTAGGTTATTTTCTTCTTGTATGGAAACTTTTTTCTGTTTTGATATACAATTCCCATTTTATATGTGAAATTTTCTCATAGGCTATAATTGCAGCAACACATATCACAGATATATGGATATGCTGTGTGTATTTTGTTCATGTTAATTGTATTCTGTTATGGTCAGTAATAGTTTGTGATGGACATGTTTTACATCTTCAAAAGATTTTCCTAAATTATTTTGTAATATGTTGTAAGTAATTTGCTATGTACCTATTACACTATACAAATAAACAATGAGGTGGTTCTTCTTTCATCCTATTACAAACTACAAACCTTACTATTCATCATGTTTTATTCCCGAAATTTTTGCCTAGCTCTCCTAGTTGTGAAAAATCACTCCCACAACATTATCCTCAGATTCACAGATATATTTTTATGATCTTGATAACCTTACTTCCCACCATACCTTGAATCTCGTAACGAGCGTGGTGGTGTAACCAGGGGCGTACCAATCGGAAATGGCGCTTAGGGCAAGCATCGAAGTTGTGCCCTTTGGTAAATTATCTAAATATAAAACAAACAGATTTATGATATAAAACAATTATTAACATTAATAAACACTTTTATTTTTTTTACAACATTTTACGCTTTTAGCAGGCGTCATATTAATTAAATATTCCACTTACTTTTTTCGGGGATCGCACTGCTTTAATTGATGGTTCAGTACCAACGTTTCGGCGCCCAACTTGGTGCCTCCATCAGGGTTTTCAGACTCGAAATGGTGTGGTTTTCACACAACTCTGTCGCTGAGCTAACTGTTGTCGTTACCGGCAGCGGATGACAACTGTTCCAGAGATCTTGTCGTTGGAAGTTTTGTGTTGCGAATGTCCACGAGTGCACATTTCCACGTTTCGCTTAAGCCATAGCCACCGTCTTTATTGAAATTTTTGGGATGTTTGAAGATTTCTATTGATTCCCTTATTTTTCGTTCTAGAAGACCTTTGGGTTGTGCTATAACTTCTGTTTTCTCCTATTGAATTTTATGGTTTTCTTCTATCTGATGTTCTGCTATAGCTGATTTTGTTGTATGTCCAAGTCTTGCTTGATGAAAATGTTCTTTTAGTCTTACAGTAACCGCTTGGGAAGTTTCGCCAATATACACCTTTCCACAATCACAGGGTATCTTATACACTCCATTTGCTTGTAATGGTGGTCTGCGATCCTTTGCTGATCTTTAAATGTCTCTTATTTTGTTGTTACTATTAAAGACTGACGAATTGGAAAAGTGCTGATGAAAGTCAATATTCAACCAGTCTTTAATAGTAACAACAAAATAATAGTACTGGCATCAAACTTCACATTAATCACTTGGTTTCCTCACTTTGATAAGTTCCTTTGTATCTGAATCTTTTACATCATTACAGGTTTTATACAAAGGATTTCTTGAATTTTCTGATAGTGCTCTGACACTTCAACTAACCCACTGAGCTATTTTGATGTATAGTTACAACTACCCTCTTTCTTTGGCACTGGAAAAAAAAAATATTCCAGTTACTCTATCATACAAGAGGTGGGAAGATTGTACACTTCAAACCACTTCTTGGGTGTTTGATACAACTTGCTAGTCAACCTGAAAGGTGTTTCCTATTATAGATATTTAGTTTTTATGCTATATATATGATGTTTTATTTGCATGCTCATGAGTGCTATCGTGTCAAGTATTCCTTCCATCTCCATTTTCCATGACAGTGTTTCACTTATTGTGGCGAAAGTTGAAGCATGAGCAGAGTACGCAGTTTCGAGAAATTAGTGGCATCAGTACCCTGCTCAGGTTCCAGTAGAAGCTATGCCAGTCCCTTGGAAGCTGCAAAACTAATTTTACAGTAATGTGGGAATAGTATAACTGTTCTGTGTTTGATTTTTGATAACTGTAACTAGTTTCCGAATTTGACATGTAGTTCAGAGGCTTGTAAAAGCTGGAATTGTGGGTTATTTGGTTGATGGTTATGCTTTAAAAGAACACTTTGTTTCTAAGTTTTAAAAATGTTTTTCAGTACAAAAGATGAGGGAGAAATGTAACACAATGGTAATTTGAGACTCAGAAACAATTGACAGTGTTGAATAACTGGGAAATGTTAATACATACTATTTTCAGGTTTGGTATTAGTGTATTTGTTCTAGGTTTTTGTGCTGAAAGAAACTGAACTGGAATGATGAAAGGAACTTCACTTAAATTTCTTGGTCATGGCAGTAGAGAAATCACTGTAACTATCACAGTTAAACAGTTAAAGAATTTTTATTGTTGTTAAAATGCAGATATAAAATTTTAGAAAACAATGTTTTGGAAGATTGTTTATGCCACTAAATATTGCCATTGTATGTTAAAAGTGTGAAATATTTCTTATTTGAATACTCAACAGAGGATAAAGCTAGTTGATTTCACATTGGCATTTACCAGTAGTTTCCTGGTTGACCTGAAAGAGTGTTCGTCACCTTTGTCTGTCCAGATATATTTCCTCTTCTTGGAATCTATACCATGGTACAATTCTCTCCTGTCCGTCCAGTTTTATTATTTTGAACCATTTCCTCCTGGGCTCACCTCTATGTCCCTTACTCTTCAGCTCTTTTTCCAGTCATATCCTCTCCACTCTTGTTGGGTCCATCTATTTGACATGTCCCAGCCCTTGCAATTTTGCTTTGCCAATTTTTTCATGAAGCATTTCATTGATTGGGATCTCCTTGTGGATCACTTCATTTATGATTTTCCTTACAACTGATCTCAAGTACTTCATTTCTGCCACCTGGAGTCTTCTGTCATCTCTGCTACTAGTAGTACATACCTGCTGAAGCAATAAACAGTAAAAATGCATGATTAAGTAATAGTGGCTTTGGACAATAAAAGAAACTAACCTTGTTGTTCTGGGATATTTGGTCAGGACACTATGACACTAGGCAGGATGTTTGTTAAAGCAATCAGGTGCTGCTTTGGACCAAATGTGATCAAATGCAGCCTGTTGCAGCAAGTGTAATGAGACTCATTAATTTCATATAGTAAAACATATTTAGTGACTGATATAGATATTCTAATTTGTCTTGCTGTGACGAGTGTTTGCTGTTAACTGAAAATAAGTTATTGAGAAAAATTAGTATTTGCTATTATTTGTGATTACTAGCACAACAATAAAAGTGTAATAAACTAAAAAAGAAAATATTTGAAGAATTTTTAATGTGCATTGGGTCATAGGACACAGCCTTAAAGTGCCAAATAGTTATCATGAACAATGTTTGAGCCTAATGTGGATAAATGCATACTGCACTTATTGAAATTTCAGGCCCTTTTTTACACGGTTGTTTAGTTGAACCAAAATCAAATCATTGTATGGCAATGTTGGCTTGGAGGTCCTGAAGAATTGTTTGGCTGCCAGCTAACAGAGTTTTTGATTTCCTGTGCCTCTTGTTATAGTTAACTGATCTAACCAAGTAACCCTACTGGGTATAGGGAACCTAAATCTTAATATCAAATCTGAACAATGGAAGCATTCACATTACACAGCAATTTGTGCCAGAGGTTAAGGTTTGGTTATGACTCTTTGAAAATCACAACCGATATCTGGATTTAAACTGGGAACTTTCTGAACCCCAGTCATCAGACTTCTCTTGGTTGAATTAATTTTTATCAAATAAAAATCAGAGCAACTTTTTATTTGTATAGTAAATTATTCTCATATGCATTTTAAATCTCTTTGAATTTTAGCCATCGTGGTGTCTTCTTGAGTCGGAATGGCCATTTACTGAAATAGTTCAAGATAACCGAAACATACTTGTTCCAATTGTCTGTCTTTGGGAAAGGTCTCATATTATTCACGGTTTGAATCCAACCTGTTATACTGCTGGAGTGCCTTGTGTTCTTTTTTGGCCCCTTGACTGCTCCACGCATGCCACAGCTTTGGATCCACTCTTTCACACCCCTATAAGACATCTTCAAACAGAACCTTGCTTGTAGTTTATTCAAAGTTTCTTAATACCTAGATGTTCCCCAGAAGCTCCTTGACCTCATGGAGAACTTGTTCCTTGATATATCTGGGACCCAGAATTTGTAATATGAGACGTTCAGCATCTTTTCAGGATACCATCCTCCATTACCATGGAGTCCCATTGCTTCCAGTAAACCTTATTGGCAGCACTCTGATCGGATATGTCTTGCCTTGAGGGACAATTGTCTCTGCTTTTCCATTAGTATCTACATCATTACATTGTTGATTTTTCAGGCTTCTGTTGCCATCTTTGTTTTGGTTTTACGGGCTAAGCTGTGTTGTTTATTTTACAGTCTGAGTTTTTGGCTGCCATAATACAACTTTACAGTCTGATCCTTTGGCTGCAATGCTACGGCACTGTAGTATGACAGCTGGAAGCTGAGATTGTAAAATAAACAATGCAGCTTACCCCGTAAAACCAGTGTTCATTGTTGTTAAAAAATTTGGGCAGATCCCAGTTTCTGCTCAAGTCTGAGATTTTCCTCAATAAAACCTCAGTGCCTTCTAATTCTTCTGCTCCCAATTTGCAAGAACAGTCTTCAACTTGTCATTATGTAGTTGCTGTAGAAGCTTCATCGTCATCGCAAATCACTTAGGAGTCGCGCACAAAATCTCACTTCTGACGTCAATGTTACATGTTTTTACTACTCTTTTACCGTTTGAGCTTTATTTTCTGTATTTTATAATGTTACAGTATACAAATGCCAACAAAACAAAACAAAAAAACATCTCTACAGATATTCTAAAACCATAAAAGAGTCAATCACACATACTCTGCCAGAGACAATCACCCGCTGGTTTATACGTTTATAACACTATATTTCATTGTAAAGTATCTGACAATATTCACTTCTCTGCATAACTGATGTTGCTTCCTTTAGCGATAACAAACTGTTTAGAAATTTTATTTTGATTACCAATCAGTCATTCAATTTTCACTGATCTTCTCTACATGAATCTATCTTTCAAGTTATTAAATGGATGATTTTAAACTTAAATAAAATTCTGTTGAATCAAATGTGAAGACTGCTAAAGTTAAGCTGGAAATCTCATTGCCAATAGCCACAGATATTTACCGGCATGAACAACGGACACATGCACACCTTGAGAATGCAGCAAACAAAAAGTGTGCCATTTTACTTTGTTTAATCACAAATTTGATGATGTGGTTCTCTTGCATTATTATCACAATAATTATTTTGACAATCCCAAAATATAGCCACATTCCATATAATAATTATTCAAAGTTTACACTTCTCCATGTAATCTAATCATGTTCACTAAACTCTCAAACTTAATCAGCCAAATTATGTTCTGTTCCACTCATCTTTTCCAAAATCCTGGAAATGTTAATTTTGCAAATATTATAAAAATAATTCCTTACCTTCCCAATTAATTAATTAATTTGAACTGATACTTTATTCTTTGTGGTGACAATCACTATCCCCTTTGTTGGATGAGCTGAATGAAACTTCACTTTATTCTTTCTAAATGTGTTTCTTTATTATGAAGTTCCTTAATTCAGTTTATACTTTAATCCTACGAATCGAACTGTCTTACCCTTTCAAGTGTACGCACCTCGTATTATGATTTCTATTCTGCTAAGACTGACAGTTTTTTTTTTTTTACCTTTTATGTAATAGTAATTATTGTAACTGTTGTAGCCATGGATACAAGAAATAAATAATTAGAAATACATAAATTTTATCACAAAGAGCAGTTGACATTAAATTACTTGTTATGAATCTTAATACTAGTGATTGTTAATGACTAATAAGTCATTGTTAGCTTCAAATAATTATTTGTTTCTAAACAACTGTTTATCTCACTTTGCAGCAACATTATTTATGAAAATTCCTGCTTTCTTAGAAAGGAATTGCATGTTAAAATATCAGAACATATCTTAGTTTGAGAAATTATACGAACATGGTTGTGATTCAAACTGAGTGGTTTAAACAGAACAACAAATTGCTTACACATCATACCTAAAACACCATACACCCTGAATTATAAAGATCTGTTGTCACACAGCTCCAGTATTGTCTCTGTTTCACTAAATATGTAGAAAATAAAAATGTGTTGCATGTATTGTTAAATGTCCTTATTGTTTTTTGTATTAGCTTTTTTCTTACCAAACCACCAGCCTTTTAATGCATGTAAATTGTGCTTTAATACCAATAAAAACTTCCTCTTTGCAGTACAAATTCTCTGTTTGCAATACCAGCTAATCAAGAGTTTGTATATGTGCGTACCAAACCAGATCCTTCAAAGGATTATATGGGTCACATGATAAAATCGCTCATTGATTTTTGCCAGAATTCTTCTTCTTCTGACCGTTTAGTTGATGGAATGAAAAATATTTCCATTAACAGCGATGCTCAGTTTGCAGGTGTGTATACCATTCTTACAAGTTAGCATAAGTGTAATTTTTAAGGTTTTTGTTTTTAAAATATCATCTTTCACAGAACATTTTGTATGGATACTTAAACAACTTTGTAAATGAAAAATACACCGCTACTAGTGTCGGCAGTAAATTCACTGATGGTTGCTGTTTTGACACTAAATGAATCAAGGACTATGGATCTGTCTGGTAAATGACTGAAACTTTTCTACATAATTTTCATATCTACACCTCCATGTTGTATGTTTCAGAATCAGGTTCTGAGGTGTTTCTCAATTTTTCAAAATTAATGTAGGTTAGGTGACATGCACTAAATAAGGAATTTTGTTGGTGAACTTTATTTTCAGCCTGATAAATTGTATTGATTCCTCAGGCTTATAAGTCATATTACCATTTGTTCTCTTAGTGAAGTGGTTTGCTGTTTTAGTGGCCTATATCTGTAAATATTTCATAAGAATGTGTTCTGCAGTCACTTGATTCAGTAGGATGTTTTCTGAACTACAGGCTCCTTTTCCAACTCATTGGATTGGCAGTGCTTATTGACAAAAGGTAAGCCAGCATATTAATCATTTGGCATACATGTCTTGAGAGCTTGTCAACCAAACAAATTTTGTAGGCTGTTGAGGTGATGGAATATATTGATTTTTTTTGCATGTTGACATTGGGTAAAACATCCTGAAAACACTTTAAAAAATCCATTGACTGGGAACGCTGAATTGCAGATAATGTGAGAAACACTATAGTAGTTATAGTGGACAAAGGAGTCACGGAGAGGGTATGAAGTGCACCATTGTTGTCACATTCATCTTTGGAAATTTTGGTGCCTACACTATTCAATAAAAAAATCAAAATTTGTAGCTTTCATTTGGAAAAAAGTATGAAATATCCCATATTTCAATTAAGTTTTAAGTTCATACATTAATTTTGGTCCTACTACATCTCTCCCTGCTTTTGAAAAAGAGGTCTTTCACTAATGTTGTTTTTTCTTCTTTTTCTGATCTGCTTCTTGTAGTAAAATAAATGCTGCACATTCAACAACTGACAAATCCTATTCTTCCATCATAATATTGCCTTTTAAATTGTAATAAAAACATCACTTACCAGTCTATTAATATAAAACATCAGCTGTCACGTATGATGTCACCTGTCACGCCATGACATCAATCTATGACATCGCACTATTACGTCACACCTTACGCTATTACTTTTGGTAATGGAAGTTATTTAATAACATTTCCAAGCATCTGCAAATAAATTAACTGAAATAACTCTGAAATAAAAGTACGTATTGCGTTTAAATTGACGTATAAGTATTAGTAGCTTACATTTATTTAATATTTGTTTTATGTAAAAGTATTCGTTAAAATCTTTCGCCACAGATATGCAAGATAAAAGCTTTAATTTTCTCAATGTTAGCGGCAATTTTGATAGATTGTTATTAGAACTGGCACTTGATAGCAGAGGACATAAGTATTTATTTAAAAAAAATAGTTTAATTTGTTTTAATTAGTGTCCTGTTAGTTAAATCATTACTTCGTTTGAACGAAAGCTGTTCCACTTTCAACGCAATCTATACAACCAAGACTATAATTAAATCTAATATTACCTGGCAAGACGTAAGTTGTACATATTTTTAAAAAATTTCCTTTGCTTTTACTGATGACATGTTTCAGCCGTATGTAACTGCATTAGCCATTCAACCGTTGTAATACCAATTTGAATCACGGATAATGTGAAAGGCAGATGTAAACACTCATGAAGATTTTTGGTTTAGTTTATATCGCGATCAATTATTGCCACTAAAATGTGATAAGTAAATGTATTATGCGTGTAACTGAACTATTGTTTCTCTTGTGGCATGTTTAGTGTAGTATGTAGTTAGGTGATTCTACGATAGCCGTGGAGCCACAATTTTATGATGGATACCTATGTAACTCGACGAAAAAAATTGAAAGTAGAGACTAAAATTTTTTGATATCTCACTTCTTGAGATATTGTATCTCAAAATTGATGTGGTTAATTTGAAATGCAGCCTGGACCAGAAGAAAAATTTTGCTTTTGCCAAATTTGATGATGAAATCGTATGTAACTTGAAGAGACAAATCGAAAATAAAGAATACATTTTTTTTCATATCTCGCTTAGCTCTCGAGATATTGTATCTCAAAAGTGAGGAGTTTAGGGTGAGAGTTAGCCTGGACCAGAAAAAAATCACCAAAACCGCTATATCTAAATGGTGGAAATACACTTTAGGTGTTTTATTTTCTTCCTGGTGGTTGTTGTTAGGTTGAAATATGGCCTGGACCAGAAGAAATGTCACCAAAACCACAAGGAACTATACCTATAACTGATTTTTAACCTGCTGTATCTCGAAAACGAAGAAAGATATCCAAAAATTTTATTCTTTATTTTCGATTTGTTTAGTCAAGTTCTACAAGAATTCATTATCAGATTGTAGTGTCATGGTAATGATTGAACTTCACCTGGTTAGATTGACATGCAACCTGGACCAGGATAGCAACAGAAACATTTTGTTGCAGCGCAAGACAATAGGAATTAAATTATGATTTATGAACACTGAAAGAAAATTATGTATTTTGTTTAAATTGGCATATTAATTATCACTTGATTTTTTTTTAATACTGAAATCAATACTTGGTTTCAATGCAAAAAAATCCAAATTGATCACGATCTATGTGGGTTAATCCACACTTAAAACTAATATTACATGGCATGACATAAGTTAATATTTATTTTAGCATCCTTCATTTTCACTGTGGTCATCACTTCAACCGCATGTAAGCTGTGTCATCTGTTAAAACATTGATCTTCATAACAGATAATAAAGATATAAGAACCCGTGAAGAATTTGGATCAAGTTTATATTGCAATTCATGATGACACTGAAATGTGATACAGGGAATATATTAATTCGCATGTGATTGACACTTTGATTTTCTAGTGGCAATATTAGTGAAGATTGTGGTTAGAGTGAAATGCGACCTGGACCAAGTTGACAACTGAAATTTTTTTTCTACGTCACAAGGGATGAGAAATTACAGCACATTGAGCTTTATTTTATAACAATTCTGTTTAGGTAAGCAACAAAAAAGAAATTAATTGCCAGAACACTCCATCAAACCCGTCATTTTTGACGGGCTTTGTGGCTAGTTTTCAGAGCCAACTGTGATTCCATATGATCGTATTTCTTGGCCCCAGTCCCTTGGTGTGATGAGGATGAGAGGCACAATGCCAACACATTGGTGACATATGTTATCCCAATAGACTGGTTGTCATTCATGGTCAATCATTGGCCTAGTGTATAAACTTCTTAAGAGTGAAATGTTGCTTGGCATTGTCTATATATATATATATATATATTATATATATATATATAAAAATTCTTGAGCCTCCAGCCACATTAAAGCGTTGCACTCCTCAGACATTTCTATGAGAGCAAGGAATTGGACACTCGTAACAGAAGTGCAAAATTTCAAAGTGGCTGGAAGCTCGAGAATTTTTTATCAAGATTCCAATAGTGTGTCAACTGTTGTTGAACTAAATGCTAATAGAGCACCTTCATTACCAGAAGCTTTGTTCCTTATTGGTGCCCAAACAGATAATAACTAATTACAAGGTGAAGCAAGTGGGCTGCCTTAATGTTTCTTAATAATTATCAGCAAAAAGGTAATGAAATAATTTTATGACCATCCAGCTTTTAAACTAATGCTAGGATAATTTACTTAAAAGGTCATCATCATCAAATACCTTCTTCTTCATTGGTCATACCCTCTTCTCTTCGCTCTGAACAACCTTGATGAGTAACACTGAATTAGAAAATACTACTTGAGAAATTAACCAATAATAGATGACATATGTACACTACTAAAACTGTCCTCTTCAATGGCGACTGATCACATTACAGAAAATGCGGTTTTGTAAAACTAAAATTTAGGATTTATCTGGAACACTAATAGTTTGGAACTAGTGGTCAAGGGGATAACTGAAAGATGGTTAAGCAATTGAATGGAAGACACTTTCTCTATTGGTGTGTGACCATCAAGTCAATTCTTATTAACTTTCAGGACTAGACTAATGTCTGATTACGTTCTGAGAGCTGTCCTGGTAAGATATTTTTGGTTGAGCTGTTAATTACCTGTTGGAAAATAGTGGTAGCAATGATAACAGAGTCTACATTAGTTACCCACAGTGGAATCTGTTAATGTATGTTTGCTAACCTAAGAGTATCTTGGCAACTGCAACAATGCCAGTCACTGCTGAAATTTTACTTTTGTTTGATTCAAGTCAGTAGTACCACTAAGAATATTTAAGCCTAGTTTTCTAGTATTTTGTAAGGTTTCTGCAAGCTGGCATTTTCTATTTAGTTTTCATATGTTAATTGTTTCACTTTTTATTGGATTATTGTTATTTTCATGTTATTGTTATTACTGCTACATATAGTTAACTCAGGTTAAATTATAGTTGCAGGCCACTCCTTCAAAAGCTTTCTACAACAGCATATAGACCTGGCACTTGGAAAAGGCTTTGATGATAATGTTGGAAAACATGTACTCCCAAGTTATTTTGAAGTAAGTTCATTTTGATCAAAATCTATGGATAAGTAGGCCTGTGCAGCAAGCCAAAATTTCTATTACACTACCTTGTATTGTCACATGCAGTGCATTTGGGTGTCTACATATCAGATCCCTTAGCCAATAATATTATTGTAAACTTTACTTGTGGGAAATAAATTAATCAAAACAGTATAAAAAATGGGAATATTTCAGTGGTGTGAAATTATTAAAAAAGTTAAAATATAAGTAAAAACTTTTATATAGATACTAGCTGGTGCCCACGACTTCGTTCGTGTCTCTAAGGAATTTGGATTGACAGTTACCGACATCTAACCTCCGCAGTGCACTATGGGAGACTCGATGCTATTACGATGAACAAACGCCAGTCGTCTGCGCTATGTAGTTCAGGCAGCAAAGTAAAATATACGGAGATTCATGTCTTTGGTCGAAATACGAAAATACCCTTCATCGGCCTCTTTCAACCGCCATATCTCCCACACTACCACAGTTACCGAAATTCGGCCAACGTTATGATTGATGGATGACTCTGTGCTAATACCACACACAGACACCAGTGATCTGTGCTAGATACTTTTGGCTGTAAAGTGATACGCCATGACACATACATTTTTGGTAGAGATATGAAAGTGCAGCAGGTCGACCACTTTCAATCACCATACCTTCCTCACCCCCATAGCTACTGACATCTAACCACCATAGGACATGATAGGAGACACAATGCCACTACCACACATAGACCCCAATGGTCTATGCTATGTAGTTGTGGCAGCGGAGTGACATATAAAAAGACACATGTCTTTGGTCGAAATACGAAAATATCCTTGATTGGCCACTTTCAACCACCATATCTCCCACACTCCCACAGTTACCGAAACTCGGGCAATGTTATGATCGATGGGTGACTCTGTGCTACTTACTCACACAAACACCAGTGGGCTGCACTTGATAGTTTTGGCTCAAAAGTGATACACTATGAACCATATGTTTTAGCTAGAATTATGAAAATATTGCAGGTCGACCATTTTCAATCACCATATCTCCCACACCCCCATAGCTACTGACATCTAACCACCTTAGTACACAACAGAAAACACGATACCACTACCACACACAAACACCAATGGTATATGGTATGTAGTTGCGGCAGCAGAGTGACACATATGGAGACACGTGTCTTTGGTTGAAATACGAAAATATCCTTGATCGGCCACTTTCAACCACCATATCTCCCACACTCCCTCAGATACCGAAATTTGGGCAACGTTATGATTGAAGGGTGACTCTGTGCTACTAAGTCACACAAACTCCAGTGATCTGCGCTTGATAGTTTTAGCTGAATAGTGATACACCATAACACATACGTTTTTGGTAGAAATATGAAAGTGCCGTCAGTTGACCACTTTCAGCCACCATATCTTCCACATAGCTACTGACATCTAACCACCATAGTACACAATAGGAGACATGATACCATTACCACACACAAACACCAATGGTCTACGCTATGTAGTTGTGGCAACAGAGTGACATATACGGAGACACATGTCTTTGGTTGAAATACGAAAATACCGTTGATTGGTCTCTTTCAACCACCATATCTCCCACACTACCACTGTTACCGAAATTTTGCCAACGTTGTAAT
Organism: Vandiemenella viatica; assembly: GCA_031002005.1. Taxonomy (NCBI): domain Eukaryota; kingdom Metazoa; phylum Arthropoda; class Insecta; order Orthoptera; family Morabidae; genus Vandiemenella; species Vandiemenella viatica. Next base: position 110,292,704 of record JARYHS010008075.1, on the reverse strand, counting down.
CAATGGGTGACTCTGAGCTACTACCACACACAAACACCAGTGATCTGCGCTAGATAGTTTTTATTGAAAAGTGACACAGCATGACATATACGTTTTTTGTAAAAATATGAAAATGCCGCAGGTTGACCAATTTCAGCCACCATATCTCCCACATCCCCATAGCTACCAACATCTAACCACCATATTTTACATGATAGGAGACACGATACCACTACCACACACCAACACCAATGGTCAATGCTATGTAGTTGTGGGAACAGAGTGACATATACAGAGACACATGTGTTTGGTCGAAATACGAAAATGCCATGCATCGAAAACTTCTAACCATCATATCTCTCACATCCCCACAGCTATTGACATTTGGCTAACATTGTGTATGACAGGAAATTCCATGCTACTTCCACACACAAAGACAAGTGATCTGTGCTAGGTAGTGGTCGCTGAAAAGTGAATTATAGGAAAACACACGTCTATTTTTATATATATATAAGATTGTTAGGAAACAAAGGCACTGCAATGTGGATGAATTGAAGATTTGAATATTGCTTACCATAATTGAAAGTAGCAATGGTGTAGACACACAGATAGACACGTACACACATTAAGTGTTAAAATTATTGGGTTTATATACCTTCATCAAAAATAGTGAGGTAGCTGTCTTATGGCTGTTAGAAGTTGCCTGCAGCCTTCAACTCTGGTGAGTGGTGTGTATTCTCCTATTTAATTGTTTAATTTATTACACTTCATAGCACCTTTGTTTCCTAATAATCTTTATGTACAATGCCCACTACTCTTCCTTCCAACTCCTTCTTGGTAATGATTGATAATCACATCCCAGTACATGCACTATCCATACTGGCATGTCCTCTGTGCCATGGAAGCTTTTTGTGGACCAGTGCTCTTCCAACTGCCTCCATAGTGCATCGTTTTCATCAACTTGGCCAAGTCCCTCTGTGAACTGATTCACAGAATGGCCTTGTGAGACTGGCTGTTAGCCAGGAGCATAGTAGGGATAAATTCAAACATAGGACGGGTAGAGGGGTAATATCTGAGAATTGCTGAATGTTATACCAATTATGCCAATAGCTAAATAATATAATAAAATCTTATCAGTGTAAATACAAGGTGACTTGCGGGAACCGTACAAATTTTGATTAGCTGTTACATTGTTGTTACATGTGATGGTGAGATTGAGGTTACGTCATTGTTTTGAGTGTGTCCTACTATTTAATCATAATGGATCAGTGGTAGTACAGCATCGTGTTTTTGCATACAACACTTTTGTTAAAAATGGCGAATCTATTATCAAAACACAGCGTATCTTTCAACGCCACTTTAATATCGGTTGGAATGACACATTTCCAAGCCGAAAAACATTGTTAAGATGGGTTCACGTGTTCAGAACAACAGGAACAGTAACAAATAAAAAGCCACCTGGTCCTGCAAGAACAGTGAGAACGCCTGATAACATTGCCGTAGTGAGAACTGCTTTAATCAGTAGTCTGAGTCGATCTGCATGCAGACATGTACAAGAGCTAAACATGAGCTGCGATTCTGTGAGGAAGATTTTAGAATTAGATTTGAAAATTCATACCTACAAAATGCAGGTGGTGAGGCAACTCAAAGAGTGGGACTATGAACAAAGAGAAGACTTTGCAGTTCGTGTGCAAGTGTTGCTTAGTGATAATCCTAATGCAAAACTGTTAATGAGTGACGAAGCTCCATTTCCACTTAAACAGCTCAGTTAGCAAACAATATTTTCGATCTTGGGCTTCTGAAAATGCATTTAACATTCATGAAGAACCTCTTCAGTCTCCAAAGGTAACAATGTGGTAGCCAGCTTTGGAATAATTGGGCTGTATTTTTTCGAGGAAAATGGCGTCACAGTGACAGTAAACTCTGAACGCTATGTTCGCATGTTGGAAACATTTTTCAGACCAGAACTTTGAAGGCAAGGAATAAACAAGACAAATGTTTACTTCCAACAGGATGGGGCCACAGCGCATACTTCCCATGCATCGATACGAATTGTGAAGATGATGTTTCCTGCCAAGCAAATTTCGCGTTTTGGTGACGTGCCGTGGTTGCCAAGGTCACCGGATTTGTCTGCCTGTGACTATTTCCTATGGGGATATTTGAAAGCTCGTATCTACACTCACAAGCCATCTAATTTATTAGAGCTGAAAGATGCAGTTACGTACGAGGTGAATTTGATTGGAGAAGATATGTTGACCCGAGTTTTTGATGATTTTCTACAGAGGATGGAAACCTGCATTCAAGTGGGTGGCCAGCATATCAATGACATCATATTCAAGAAATGAACACACTTAATGTTTCATACAATGTATGTTTTATGAAATGGTATATTTTCATCATTATATCTATAAAAATTGAATAATATTACTATGTAAATTAACTTTGTACTGCTCTTTTGAAAAATGTCCAGTTCCCGCACGTCACCCTGTATAAATAAGCAAAAATGAATAAATAAAAAATTAAACATCACCTTTTGTTAGTAGTGGATCATTTTAGATAGTGGGGATGGAGGTGTGGAGAGAGAGGGGAAGGCATTAAAAAAACACGTAATGGTTGAGTATTATCTTTGGCACCAGGTTGTTGCCATGTTCCTAGTTTGTATTGGTAGGCAAAGTCACACTTACTGAGCTCAGAGAAACTGCTGCTAGTTGGGAGGACTCTGATAACACAGACCATGAAACAAGAGTTAAAAATCATTGATGTTATGGGAAATGACATAGAAATCTGCCGGGTGCTTTTGGTTCCACGAGAATACTATCTGTCAATCGCCATTCATTCTTATATCTACTGGATTGGTGATGAAACCTATACATGAAGCCTACTAGTAGTTGCATATTAACTGGTATATTACATTGGAGGTTTTGAAGGTGGCATGTGCTATAATGGGAAAGCTTTACCCAGTGACAGGGTTGCCGCAAAAGTGGTGGACGTGTGGTTTATGTCATATACTCTTGCATGAAAAAGTGCTTTGGGGCTGTCTGATTGGATGATGAAGGCTATGTTTGTCAGCTATGAGTCAGCTGAGGTTAGGTGCTTTACTGAAACAAGTTTTTGGGGGACATTGGGAAGAAAAAATCTCATTTCTGCACAGATTTGCAGGAAATCATAACCTTATTGATGGATATGAGGGCTGGATAGTGTTGCATGACCAAAACTGCACTGTGATTGGTTTTTGGGGGTTTTGGATGGTTGACAGTCTAAGCAGGTGTAATGTGGCCTGTGAAATGTGTTTGTGAGCTAAAGCGAGAGGGTAGTTGTGGGATATCAATGCTTGTGAGATGTTGTTTGAATACTGCACGAGAGACTGTTGGTTGGAGCATGTACGACTAGCCCAAATGCAAAGACTGTTGCCGATGGAATGTTTGGTATGATACAGATGGCAACTATCAAACTGGAGATACTTTTTGAGTTTGGTGTGGACTGAGGAGTTGAGCTAACCATTGGTTAGGGACATATCCACATCCAAGAATGTGGCCTGGGTGTGGAAGTTTGTCCATGTGAAATTCAGTGTGTTAAAAGTACTATTATTACTCTGTGATTCACTAAAAGTGTTTGGCCGAGGGTGCATTGCACTTATCCAAAAAGGGTAATAGTTTTGAAGGGATATACGGGATAAGGCAGGAGGTGCCCATGGGCTATAGTGAGGAACCATCCCAGCATTCACCTGGAGTGATCCAGGAAAACCATGGAAAACCCAGATCAGGATGGACGGAGTGATTTATCGAGAGCTACTTGTCTGATTTTAAGTTAACTTGCCCGGTAAATCCTTTCTATTCCATTCCCAAATCTCTCGTAGAAAAAATGAGTACAGAAGTGAATTGATTCTGGTCCTAATTTCTCTTATCTTATTTTCACACTCATTCCTAGATATGAATTTTGCTGGTAGCAATATTTTTATGCTTTCAATTAGCTTCTGTCGAGAGCAACACCATCGGTGTTCCAGGTCTTCCCAAACTAATTCCTTCGACATCGCACTTACGCTTTCCCTCCAACTATATACACCTGTCACAAATCAGGCGGCTCTTCTTTGGACCTTCTCTAATGCCTCCATTAACCCCTTTTGATGGGGACCCCATACAGAACAACAATATTCTAAGTGAGGATGCTCTAGTGAGTTGTATGCAATCGATTTTACTTCTGGAGTGCATTATTTTAAATTAAGACATAGAAATCTGAGCATACAATTTGCTTTCCCAATTACATTCTCGATATGCTCATTCCACGACAAATTATTACGAATTGTTACCCCTAGGTACTTAGCGGAATCTGCCGTTCTAAGAACAATACCATTAATTGTATATTCAGAGCCAAATGGTGTCGCCTTTTTACTTACACGCATGACTTGGCACATTTAACGTTTAACTCCAACTGCCAGTCTTTACACCACGCAATTATTTTCATAATATCATCTTGTGCAGTCGTCCTGGGTTTTTATTTCACAGTAAATAATAGCGTCATTGGCAAATAATCTTTTCTTTCCCCTTATTATGTCACCCAAATTATTAATGTATATGAGAAACAACACAAGCCCTACCACACTTCCCTGGGGAATCCCAGACCTCACTTCGGTAAGTGATGAATGCTCACTGTCGAGAACTACACACTGTGTTCTGCTCTTCAGATAGTTTGCAACCTAGTCGTATATTTGTCTAGATATGCCATTACCACGAAGTTTCCTAAGTAGCTTAGTGTGAGGCACAGTATTATATCGACATCATTAGTCACAACTGTGGCGTGAAAATTGGCTCTAATACTCCGACAATTTAGGACTATTACCCTTAGCTGCATTGTATTGTTATTTGTGGAGTCTAGGTTATTGGCACATCCTGTTCGATGAAGTGAAGGATCCTCAGGCTTCACAGTGTTCCTAAAAAATAATTCATACCAAGACGGTTCCATATTTGTGCAGCCACCTTTGTTGCCATTCTCGGAGTGTAGTGTACACCCAACCTGTGAAATGCATCCAAGCTGGCAACTATCATTGGTCAAAGGTCGACGAAGCCCCCGTTATTTCTATGACACAGCTCTTCCAAACAACTATTCAACAATTCAAATTAAAAATCTTCCACCATACAGCCTCCCTCAATCGATGCTTGGTGAACTTCAATGATACCGAATTTTCTGGTGCGGCTTCATATGCCTTCTGGCCCAACTTTGCCCATGGATATAACTATATCTGCAACAGAAATATGACACGCATCATTAATACCGATGTGCGCAACTGCTCTTAACTGATGGGACTTCGATTCTCTAATCGCTTTTGTAATGGCCTCCATGACATGTGGTACGGTTGCTCCTGGAAGACAAACAGAATGAACGTTAGGATGAGGATCTGCACCATTCTTCATGGCTAGTTCTTGTAACAGTTTCTCCATATGTCAGACATTGAAGCTGCCAATGACCAGTAAACCTTTCCTGGCATCGCTCGGGGTCTGCGAACAAATCTTCCCTGCTGCGCTTATGGGCCATTCACACTTAAATCTTCAGCCTCCTGCAACATGGAAAACGCATTACTTAGTGCCAAGATATCATTTTCCCGTTGGCTATTTGGGAATTTCGATGCCTTTCTCTGATCCACGCGATGCCAGACATTTTCTGCAACAGCTACTTTAAAATCCATACTTGCTGGTTCTACTACAGTTGGCTCCAGAACTTCTTCCACTCCTTGTCTAAGATTCTCCATACCTGTGCTCGAAGAGATGCCATAGTAGTAAGAATCTCGTCGAGAGCCAGACGCCTACTGGAACACATTGGACAAGCCATGTCACCTGAAACAGCCAAAAACGAAACTACACATCAAACATGAAAATCAGCGGCTGCTGCTAATGGCTGCTGAGGCTTAGCTGGCTGATTCACTAGATACACAGGAAATATTCAGAGATAAAAACAAAAGCTATCTAGCACATTTTAAATCAAACCCAAAAGTTGGCGACTGCTGCTAACAGCTGCTGAAGCTCAACTGGCTGATTCACTAGCTACATGAGAAATATTCACAGATAAAAAAAAAAAAAAAAGCTATCTAGCACACTTTAAATTAAACACAGAAGTCGGTGACTGCTGCTAATGCCTGCTGAAGCTTAATTGGCCAATTCACTAGCTACATAGGAAATATTCAAAGATAAAAACAAAACTTATCTAGCACACTTTAAATTAACGGCTGCAGAAGCTCAAAGGTATTATGATCGTTCAGGAAATTTAGGAGGTTGTTTTTCTCATTCGTCCAGATGATAAAAATATCATCTTTAAATCTGAGCTATATGAGGGGTTTGAGAGGGACATTTCTCCAGAAATGTCTGTTCTAGGCAGCCCTCGAATAGGTAAATATATGAGTGGGCTGTCAGGTGCCCATGGCAGTGCTAAGGGTTTGGTAGTAGATAATGCCTTCAAAGGAGAAGTTGTTGAGCATCAAGTGGGTCAAGTTGATGAGAAATGGGGTGTTAGGGTGGCTTTTGGAACAGCACTGATCCAGAAAAGGTTACATGGTGTAAGGAACCAGGCCGATACCGGGGTTGAGTATCGCCTAAGTGCCTTAACTTAAACTCTTGATAGCACCTCACTGTTCGATTGAAAACTTACTGAATATGTTAATTTGCTTAGACCATGTTGCCTGGATATTCAACTAGAACGCTTAAAGGTCGCCACAATATTTGATGACCTCAAATATTGAAAAGGTGATTCAATAGCTACGAAAATAAAACAGTTCACTTTCCCAAAATTCTTCAAGTTTATTTAAATGAAATCAAAAGTTCAAAACAGCATTCTTAAAGTTGCAAATCGAACACTCGTTCCAAAAGTTTGCAGATTGTGGAGAGAAATCTAACCGACCGAAACCCCTTTAGTAAATTTAAAAGTTCTTAACAGTCATTGAAGTTATGATTTAACACGACACGATCCGACATGATTGAACTAGCCAGCATGGCCGAGTTACGACCAGCTCGACGAAACAGACTACCGACAAGAACAGACCGCGGACAGGAACAGACAAACCATAATGGCGGCGGGGTCTTTTTTATAGAAACGGCTAGAACCAGTGACGTCAGCAACTGTATCACATCTTTTTGCTTCCGCATAGCTCAAAATATGTGTAATTTATTTGACAATCCCGACTAAAAAAATGTTCAAAGTTTGACAGTATCTGGACTTATCTACTAGAAGTCCAGCGGCAGTCTCTTGAGAAATTTAGAGTAATTAATTTTAATGTTTTATCTGTTTAAGACTCCGCGTAGTGATACATTCAAATTTGGGTAAAATCCCTAAGTGTTCTAGAACTTTTTACGCGCGTGCACAACAATCCGTGACAATCTATTTTACAAAAACCTAATTACCGGACAAATACTAAAACTTTTGATGAAAACCCCATATATGTAGGAAATCGTCTTAATTAGGGCTATCTGCTGATGTAAAATTTAAATTGATATCTCTTTTAATAAAAAAGCTTATTTTTTCCTCTTAATTAAAATCACTAATTAGACTTTACCAAATTACTTAATTTTATTGCCAAAATATCGGGGATAGTGCTGACTACAGCTGGTGATAAAAGTTCGGTTGTAGCTTTACGCGATTTAGAGATATTGCAAATCTCATAATTTCACTATTCTGATCGCGTGTTTCAAAACTTGAACAAAGCGGAATATCTCTTAAACCAAATGTTTCCCGATATGATAATTACACTTTAAAACGATTTATATGGCAAGTTGTTACTATGAGCAAGATTACGGGGAAATTACTTAAAGTTGAAAACTGCACTTCTCGAAATTTCTAAGTCCCGCCAAAGCAAAACTAGAATTTGCCAAAATTCTAAGGTCCTTACAATGTAGAATGTGTATGTTCACGGAGATCCATAAGCCGCAACATTAGGGTGTCCGGGAATGGCAGGCATATGGATTTTGGGAAAGAGGTAAGGGGTAGGTGTACATGGATTTTCAGGAGTAATGTGAAATGTACTGTGGGGTAAGACCTTTGAGGAGCCTATTATACTGCACAGGTTCTTGTATTTTCTTGTTGATAACAGGTGTAGGATCTTTGGTGAGGTGGCAGTAAGTGCTGTATCTTCATATAAAAGTTTTATCACCAATCCATTAGCCATAAGAATGAATGGCCACTGACAGACAGTATTCACATGGAACCCAAATAATTTAGTAACTCCATGCCATTTCCATGACACCAAATAATTTTAACTCTTATTTCACATTCTGTGCTATCAGATCCCTTCCAAATAATTGCAACTCCTCTAAACACAGAAGGTGGGGAACTTGCCAACCAGTAAAAACTGGGCATGAGGCAACTACCTAGTTTCAATTTAAGAACCACTGCTAACCAAAGGTTACATTTAGTATAATAGATTCTGTGGTTTATTTTTTTATTTATTTATTGTAGTTTATTTATATTTACATTGATTATATTTTATTCCATTATTTTGCTCTTTTCGCCCAACAGAGATTCATTTTGATATTTATTAATGCTCAGTTGCTATTCCTTAAAGAAGGCAAGTATTAGCTTTAAGTTGCTATTCCTTAAAGCTAATACCTGCCTTCTGTCTAGATTTACCTCCATGATGTTTCTGCCTAAAAGTCACCCTATGAACCAGTCTCCCACAACACCCACCCTCCATTATATTCTCTAGTTGACAAAGGGCTGAAACCTGATAATTTTTAAGTATTTGTCTTTTTGTGTGTTTTATTTGTTTTGTGCCCTACAACCATCATTTAAGGCAATGTTTTTCAATCTCTGGGTCACGACCGCCAGGGGGGTCACCCAGGCTGGCTTGGGGGGTCACGGTCAGAAGCCAGGAAATGCAGTGTATCTGGTTATGAGATATATTGGAATCCTACTTAACATATGTTATCGATACTCATATTGCATGGATGAAACAATTTCATTTGGGATAGGTTTCAAGTGTGACAAGTTAAGACTGTGTAATATCAAAGTAGTTGCTGATGCTGAAGTAGATTTGGTTGCATAGTTATAGACAACCACTTTAAGTTGTATTGTTAAGATTTCAGTGTAGTTGACAGTGGGGATAATCAGTTAAAGATGAGAGATTTAAAAAAAAAAAAAAACAGACAAACTTTACCAATCAGGGTAGGTAACAATTAGAATATCAGAAGAGTGGATTAAGCCAAGTAATCACCGATGTTAGAGAGTCATTGTGATCAGTCCCTTTTCTCCAGGTAAGATGATAATGTCAGAACTGTTGAATGAATCTGTGGAAACAGATGTTCTTATTTGGGTTGATGTCAAGGCTATGGCTTTTAGTAATTCAGAATTTTGGAAACCAGGATTGGGGTTAGGTATAGTTCTGAGAAAGTCCTATGTACTGAACTGAAAAATGTATTGACTTTAAGGATCTTAGGCAATTGGCTATTCTGTTTCATATGGAATTGACATTGATTATGAAATGACAACTGATTATGTCAGGGTTGATAAGAGATCTGTGGCAGGGCATTATGGTCACATTTTGGCATAGTACAAACTAAAACCCCTGAAATTATATAATTTTTGAAATCTATGTTAGTTTTCATCATTTCTTTTCTCAGTTGTTATTAATAAAGTTGTGGAAAGTGAATACTTATAAAGACAATGAAAACAAGATAATTAACAAACATATTGGATGAACACAACAAAACATGCTTTTTTTGATTAAGGTCTGGTGACATTATAAATTTTTAATACAGTTTGACAGCATTGTAATGGTTTTATGTTTTTAGCAAAAATTTATCAAGATTTATTTCTCTGTATCACTAAGTGTCATCCCCAAAATTAATGCATTGTAGCAATGGTCTTGTGTAGCTTTTGGTGTGTCATTATACTTTTGATTTCTGTATAATGCTTTGTTCATATCATAATCAATTTCTTCTTGTGCCATTTATCATTATTTTATGTTTGTATAGATTGCTCCTCCCTTCTTTTTCCTTTAGTAATTTCTCTTAGTCACCTTTAGTCCTGTTCATCCCACCCTCCATTGTCAGTTTTGCCCTCTTTTACTGCCATCTTGGCAACAGTCTTAATGGTCAAGATTTTCAGTATTGCTGTCTATTGGAAGATGGTTTCTTTCTGTCTCCCATTTAGCTTATATCTGGTTCTCTTGTTTGCACTGAAGAATATTATTCTTTTTTTTCGATATTTGTTTCATATCCTTTCATGACATCCTGCTGTTAACTGTGTTTACTATTGCTCTTATCTTGTGAAATGTAGAAAAATCACTGTGCATCTGAAAAACAACTTTTCTCTTTCAGGGTGGGATGAAGAATAGGTAATTTATGTAAGTGTTTAGGAACTTTAAAGTGCTGATGCTGAGCACAAAGTCGATTTTTATATCATAGTTTACGTATAGTAGAACATTATCTCTACATAGCATGTTAGAGAGAGGGGATTTTTAAAATATGCGAAGTTATGCCGTGTGACAGTAAATTAAAATGGGCAAGACAACATGTAATATTAATCAACTATAAGGCTTAAACAGCACTGATCTACAAACTTAGTGATCAATCCTAATTATACTACTTAATATAATAGAGGGTTGGGTCAAAGCGAGATGTAAATTTTGTGGAACTATTTCTTCTGACATTTTCAATATTTAACACTATATTTACACAATACTTTTTTATTACACAATAATGTTTTTATTGTTATGTAGTTTCCATTAATGACGTAGCATCCATGTAGTTTGTTGTACTGTGGATAAAGAATCTTCCAGTTTTCATTAACATAATAATTTTCATGAAATTATGATGATACCAGACAATCTGGAAATATGAACTGCTGCTGCACCATAGTATATCATTCGACCTTTAACCTGCCAAGAGAGTGTTTTATGCTTTAGATGTCTACTAAGGAAATATTCTCATTTATCACACAAATTTTTATTTGCTCTTAACTTGATTATATTTTAATAATACTTATGCATTGCAGATAACTACATCCAGTGTATGGTTTGAAATATCAACAAAACTTTTTGGATTATATTTGCCAGACCCTGATGCTGTCTCTGACAAAACATCCAGACAACAGGTGTTTACAACATTAAGATCTATGTTGGATACAGATGTACGCTTCAGTGAGGGCAGGTGTGGAAAAGTTCTGCCTCTTGCTATAGCTGCATACCAAGAGAATTTACCACCACATTATACTCGTGATTATCATGAGGAACGGGTATGTTTTTGTAAGTCATGTTTGGGGTAATATTTTTCACTTGGGCCTTCTCTTAGCTCATTGTTAAGTTGCTTGTTTATTGAAATTTGGCCACCATACTACTATCCTCTTAAGTAGGAAGATCTAATCAGATTGCTAGTAACATCATTGTTCCTGTAAAATTGTGTTACACTAAGTACACACACTGATCATTAGTATAAATCATTCTAATAGCATTATAAATGTGAATGTTTGGATGGATGGATGTTTGGTTTATTTTATCATGCCTTAAAATGAAATTTTGCTACGAAGTTAGTGCTAGTCTGGATAGTAACATGGGATAGTTTTTATCTTGCAAAAATGAATAGTTCCTTTGGGAACTAACTTCTCATTATGAAAATTTTTTTAAAAAAATTAATGCTCTTTCATATTTCCTAATGTTTCACCCCTTTTTCTATTGGCATTTATTTTCAATATATTTTTATTTATTTTCCATATAAAACCTAGTATCTAATCTGGGCCCTTATTTCCATTCTTTTACATGTATATATATTTATATCTTATGAATATATAATGTATTCACATATAAACAATGAATGCAAGAAAATTTTGGTTCAAGTTTCAATATCTCTATTATTTCTACTGTTATTAAACAGAATGGGTACCACACTATTACTACATCTACTACTACTGCTATTGTCCCTAAAATTATTACTAACAGTTGTAACACATCTTAGAATTTCGCATAACGAAATTAGTTGCTGAGATAGCAGGTTCAGTTGAAGTATATGGGAACACCCTTTTAAAGACATTTTTATAGTTAATTTTTGATAATATTTCCCAGTAATATGTCCTAAATAAGTATTTGTTCAAGTATAAGCAGTAAATTCAATAGTTAAATTCATTTAAACAGCTGATCAGAAACTTAACCTCAGATTTGTATAGGTAGTGTTTGACTTTCATTTAGTTTCAATAAACCAAGATATTTCGTTAGTTTAAAAGATGTTTAGGTAGATATATAGCCAGTAGATAATTAGTTTTGTTATTAAAAGATCTTACTTAGAGTCTGAATATGTTTGAAAGTGATTTGCCGGTTTTGAATTTTATCACGTAATTTTTCCACTCTAAACACGAAGCATTTAGCTATCAGGAAAACAGTTAAGAAGTCAAGTGATAGAGATAAAGTATCGTAATTTCGGTTTAGATAACATATTAAAGTTTTAGAAAGATTCATGTAACCTAAAGATCGTTTTTGAATATAATTTGATATAGCCAGACATGTGATTTAGGTAAAAGTTCGATATTTCAGTCTTTTTCGGGGATTCATGAAAAGAAATTATATTCAGAGTAAAGTTTATTTAAAATTAAAGACTTCTGTAAAAGATTCATTTCAAAATATTAAAGCATTTTATAGTAATAAAATAAAATGGGTTTTGGCGCGAGTAAGCAATGATGCAATCGCTCGACATTCGCCGAGGGTGATATCTACAAAAATTCGTAATAAATCAGGGAATTAACTTAGAGATTCCAAATTTTTACAGTAATAGTTTTTCAATAGGGAAATTTGTTTAGAGGTATTTTCAAGTCAATATTCGAAATATTTCAAGACATTAAATTTTATTTTCGAGTTTTAGACCATTTTAAAAAATAGGTAAAATTCTTTATTTGAAATCAGGTAATAGATGAGCAATAGGAGAATAGAATTAAATTTGTTTCAGCTCGATAGAAGCAATATTTCGGTAGTTATGGCAATCACATCTTTACGACACTTTTCTGGCTAAACTATTAAAGTAACAACATTTTTTATAATAACTTAATTCGACGTTTGTAATAATATCTTGCTACTATCAAAATTTCAGAGAGCTAGGATTAATTTTACTGTCATGATCAAATTGGATTTCGCAACAGTTGTCAGAAACTGATCAGCTATCGTATCAAACCCCTGGGAAAGTCAAGACAAGGAAGTTCTCACGGTCCGATTCTATATATACCTCCCCCTTAGCCTAAGCGCGTCCATTCGTAAAGACGCATTCGTGAAGACCCATTCTAGAAGCAGCAGTGAGACGATGTAAACGCGTTATGTCGGGTGGCTAGCTCTGGGCTCGTGGCGCGGCAAATAGTTTGTTCAACATCAAGTAGAAATTCTATCAGCTTAGGGAAGTTTTATTCTGAAGATTCATGTAATAGGGAAGTAATAGTAACGTGGGGTTTCGGTCGTGCTCGAGTGGTCAGTCGAATCTGTAAAATTAAATTTGGAAAAGTTGTCTGAATGCCTATGCAGTACTTTAACTTTGTAATGTTTTGAAGAATATACTCATCATATCAGAAGTGAACTTTTATCATTGAACTTGAACCTTTTCCTTAGTTTCTGGTTAAAACTATGGTGGCGACTGTGTGAAGAACTTAGTACTGCATTTCATTAGGTTTGCACGATCAAAGTTAAGATGCAGTTTGTGTACCAACCCCAGCACAAGCTAGTTGTCTTACACAGTACTACTACTACTGCTACTACTACAAATACTACTATTATCACCACCAGGTGTCTAAGCCGCACTTTGGTTCCACTAATGTTCATTTTTTCTTGATGTAAAGTCCCCTGGAACCAGCAGCGAAGTCAGCTGCCCAGGCCATCAAGAGTTGACCTCCTGGAATACCAAGACGGCCCAGCTGTCGCTCAGAAGATGGCCTCTCTGGAGCACACTGAAGTTCCTCCGACGATTGATGTTGCTCATTGTCATGGGATATCTTCTGTCAATCCATTGTGAAAGCCAGACTTCCAGCATCATTGTTCACTCTGCAGTTGTTTCTGGAATTAGCTTCCTCTATTCCACGAGTTGTAGTTGTGTTCTCCTCTTCTGCTCTCTGTGGCCTTTGATTTCGCTCAGCATTTTCCTTTTTTTATAAATCCCTCCTTCCAAAATTTTGAGGCTAGATCAGCTGCCTCGGCCAGCAAATGCCACAAACTTTCGTCACGTAGTATGTCGAATATTCTCCTACCTTGCAGTCAAGCTTGTTGGTGTTCTCTCAAATTGGCTGTTATTTCACATTCCCATACCACGTGCTCCAGCGTACTCTCTTCACCACATTCACACCTGCTTGAGTCCACAATATTTTGACTTCGGAGCCAGCTATTGTATGGCCCGTGATATGTAGTGCACCAATCCGGGAGAGTGTTGAAGGTACTTCAACTTTAACCTCTCCTCTATGGATGGGAACATATCATATGCTCTTTGACCTGTTTCACTGTTGTTCCATTCTTCTACATCTACATCTACATCCATACTCTGCAAATTACAAACATTGTGGGTGGCAGAGGGTGCTAAGCACCAATCCTAAACCCGCCCATTCCAATCCCGAATAGTGCGAGGAAAGAAGGAATACATATAAGTGTCAGTACGGCATCTTATTTCTCTAATCTTATCCCTCCGGTCATTGTGACCTAAATAGGTTGGTGGAAGAAGTATTTCATTGCACTCAAAATTTAAATTTTTTCGCATATTCTCCAATAAATTTGAACGCAAGCTACGTCATCTGTCTTCCAAACTATCCCAGCCCAATCTATGTATCAATTCTGTGACGCTTTCATAAGGGCTGTAACAACAAGACACGAATCTACCGGCTCTCCTCTGCACCCTCTCAACTGAGTCAATCAGAACCTTGCGATACGGATCCCAAACCCCACAACAGTAATCCAGATGCGGACGCACTAGTGTTTTATACGCTATCTCCTTTGTTTGAGCATTACAATTCCTCAAAATACGACCTGTGAATCGTAATTTAGAATTTGCCTTGCCTACGACGGAAGTTATGTGCATGTCCCATTTCATTTTGCTTTGTACTATTACCCCCAGATACTTCACGGAATCAACCGTGTCAACAGGTGAATTGTTTATTTTGTACTCGTGAACCACCTGATTCTTCTTGTTACTTATCCGCATTGCCTTGCACTTTTTGCAATTAAGTGTAAGCTGCCATTTACGGCACCAATCGAAAATAGCATCCAAATCACGCTGAATTTCTAAGCAGTCGTCGGAGCACCTTATTTCCCTGTAGATAACCGCATCGTCGGCAAACAATCGCAACCAGCATTTGACGTTGTCACCTAGATCGTTTATAAATATTAAGAAAAGAAGGGGACCTATTACACTTCCCTGAGGAACGCCCGAAGTAACATTTATCTTAGAAGAGGCTTCCCCGTCAACAACGACATATTGTGATCGACCAGTTAGAAAATCACGTATCCACTCGCAAATCTGAGCCGAAATACCGTAAGCTCGAATTTTCGCTAAAAATCGGTTGTGTGGCACAGAATCAAAGGCTTTCTGAAAATCCAAAAAAACCGCATCAACTTGCGAACCTGCATCGATAACTTTCATTATGTCGTGGGAAAATAGGGCCAATTGTGTTTCACACGATCGCTTCTTCCGAAATCCGTGTTGACATGGTGTAAGTAACTCGTTCTCATCTAGAAACTTCATTACATTCGAGCATATGACATGTTCCAGAATTCTGCTGCATACCGATGTTAGAGATATGGGTCGATAATTCCTAGGATCACTCCGATCTCCTTTCTTAAAAACGGGAATTACCTGGGCTATTTTCCAGCTAGTAGGTACTTTTCTCTCTTCTAGTGATTTACGGAATATATCTGACAGAAATGGTTCAATATCCTCCGCGTATTCAGAAAATACTCTTACTGGTATACCATCGGGACCCGGCACTTTACCCCACTTCAGGAGTTTTAATTGCTTTACAATTCCTACGCTATCAATTTCTTGTTGCCATTCTGCCAAAACGAGCTTCAGAATGTGCATCTCCAATGTTGCTTCGCTGCCTACAACTTCTGTTACCTTATCTTGTTTTCCTTTACTGAGCCAGTGTATGGCACCCCGTTTCCTTACTTCAAGGTCCAATGGCAACGGTTAATGAATTTGCTGCCACGATTCGGTATGCTCCTGTCAATCTTAAAATTATTCCTCGTTGGGCACGACTGACTCACTGTTTTAGTTTTATTTTTCTTATATGCTTTGCCCACACACTTGCTGAGTAGCCCACAAAAGAGGATAAAATTGTGTCATGGTATAGTCTTATTGTTTGGACTGGAAACATGAATTTTCGTTGTCCAATATTAATGATTTTATTCATGACCGCCACTGCTCATGCTATTGTCTTCTCTAAGTGGGCTTCAAAGTTGAAACGTTCATCCAATTAAATGCCGAAGTACCTGCACAATGGTTTCTACAAATTGATTTACCGTCGATTCTTATAGTAGGTTTTCTAGACAGCTTGCCCTTGAGCAACATAAATGATGTTTTATTTGGTGCTTAACTCAGCTTGACTTACCAGTAACTTTGTTTTTGGCCATGTTCTGCAGTTGTTGCATAAATGTTTTTGAATAAAAATCCATCTTCTAACAACTGTTTTTATTATTAACTTTCATCTACCAGACGTGTTTCACCCTTCTGGAGTGGGGCATTGTCAGTGGCTATAAATAACATAATATTATGATTATATTTGTGTATGCGATTAACTACATTAATTATATACGTATATTCATATTGTAGTATTATAACGTCTGTAGGTTCAGTCTGTTATAATTATTCTATGTATTGTTTTCATAGTATCTGTGTTCAGACATAAATTCACTTCTTAATACTAAATTATCTGTATGGTTACAAGCTTTTTGTACATAAACTCTACTTGCTAAAAATTGTGGTGGCTAGCACATGAGCAATATTAAAGGAAATAATGCTAAGCTATAGGAAGAAACAACGGTCCAGAAAAAGGCGGAAGGTGCTGTTCCAGACTGACATGTGCTAGCCGCCACAATTTTTAGTAAGTAGAGTTTATGTACATAAAGCTTGTAACCATACAGATAATTTAGTATTAAGAAGTGAATTTATGTTTGAACACAGATACTATGAAAACAATACATATAACAATTATAGCAGACTGAACCTACAGATGTTACAATACTACAATATGAATATGTATATAATTAATGTACTCAATCACATACACAAATACAATCATAATATTATGTTATTTATAGCCACTGACGATGCCCCAATCCAGAAGGGTGAAAGGCGTCTGGTAGATGAAAATTAATAATAAAAACAGCTATTAGAAGACGGGTTTTTATTCAAAAACATCAGCTTGACTTTACTGCACCATTGGCTAAGGCAGTTAAGTAATAGATTACTATTGTACTCAATTTCTGCTCTTGTTGCTCCTTCCACGAGTAATAGAAGATCATCAGCAAAAGTTATTTGACCTAGAAGTTCAGTTATTCTTTGTGATAGTTCAAATACTGGTTCCATCCCTATATCCCAGAATATGGGACCACAAACCGAACCTTACGAAAAGTCCTTTAGTAATGGTCTTCCTGATGAAAGAGTTCTGGCATCTCAAGGAAGCAATTCTAAATCTTCAATAGTCCCTGAAGGTATCGAATAATCTTCTTGGGCAACCAATCTCCCTCAGCCATTCAAACAAGGCGGGTCACCATAAATTGTCAAAAGCTCCCGAGATATCAATTTCCACTAGATAGTTTTTTTGTACTACTACAAATTATTTCCATCGACCGATTCATGGCATCCTCTGTCGACTTCCTGGTTCTAAATCCATATTGACTAGGATTCATTCCCTGAACTTCCCAGTGGTTTTGTAATTTTTTGCACAGAATATTCTCTTGAATTTTGCCAAGCACATTCAATAAACAAATCGGCCAGTAAGATTTCAGTAGAAGAGGATCCTTGTCATCTCCTTTCTTTAGTATTACCACCTCACTGTTTTTTTCCATATTCCCAGAACTCTGCCCTGATATAGGCATTTGTTCAAGAGTCTGCATAGGATGGGGGTTAATTTTATGAGTAACTCTTGGAGGACCTCGACTGGAATTCCATCCGGACTGGGAGCCTTTCCTTTTTCATTTTGTTTATCGCGGTTGTTACGTCTTCGGGTGTAATATTACTTCCTCCCTCTTGACTCCAGCAGGGCTGCCACATGTTCCTTTGTAGTGTAGCTTGTTCTTCTGTTTCTTATTCCTTGTTGTCATCAGGAAGCAAAACTTTTAATAACTCCTCCGCTGAGTCTCTCCAATTTGTGGTTAATCGTCCACCTGATCTTTTTACTGTGGATAGTATTCTGGGAGTCCTGATTTTACCTGCAGCTATTTTGTAAGGAATACCCCATGGATTGTTCATGAGGTGTTCCCTCACGAAGGCTTCCCAGCATTTTTGTTTCGTCTTACTCATGGTGTCTGTGAAAATCTGCCTGTAGGACTCGAGGAGGATACTTCTGTCTGCTTCGTGCTTTTCATGTTAAGTTGTATTTTCTGAAATTTTTCTGTCCATATTTTGTCTGTGGGATCTACTATCTTTTTTATTAGTATCGCCCGTTTCATGGCACTTTATATTACAGATGTCGGCTCTCTTGCAGCTTTGTCTACATCGAAGTGGTTTTCCAAAAAATCCAGTGGAGTGAACATATTCCTTAACTTTTCCCATGCAGCTTTCCTGATGTTATATGCTGTTTTAATGCTTCCATTTTACACTACTTTCTTCTTTCTGCATTCTGCCTAGTTCATTGACAATCAAATTGTGTTCACTTGTTGTCATGGTGTCAAGCACTCTCCAATTCCAAAGCAGATTTCCCGCATGAATGTTATTAATTGATACAGCAATATTTGTTCTTGCACCAGTGCTGTTGCAGAAAGTAGGAGGATTATGTGCTTGGTTTCTAACCTGTAGACCCAATTCGCTTAATAGTTCTTCTAGAAGTTGCCCTCTAGTGTCAGTCTTTTTGCTGTGCTAAAGAGCAGACTTTGCATTGACATCTGCTGCAATTAACTGGTGGATAATTTCCCAGAGCTGGATCTATCTACCGTATTCTATCTACGTATGGGAAGATCTCGTCACTGTACTGGAAATACAAGCTTACCATTATGAAGCTTCCCCAAGCTGCTCTTATTTCAGAACATACGGTGTGTTCATCACATAACTGCGTAATTTTAGTAACTGTTATTGTTTATTTAAAGCAATTATTTCTGGCATTGGGTTATTGCCCTCTGTGATTATTCATGATGTTATAGGCATGTGCGGGATTTTGCCTTGCCAGGAATATGGTTCTTGTAGACAAATAATATCTGTCCTCAATTCCTCACCCACCCTTCTGATTTCTTGTAGAACCATGGAGCTTTCCTTAGTATTTAAAATGGAGTTTACGGATGTCTTGTATGCGCATTGCACTGGAGCCAAAGTAGTCTTGTATCTAACAGAATGCATCCATAGGTCATGACAAACAGCTTGTATGTTTCCTCAGGATCAAATATTTCACCTCTTCTCTATAAAATCTTGCAAACTAGAGTCAGGAGTTGAGATGGATCTGTTGGAAGATTTAATGATCTCAATTGTATCCTGTCAATTGCCGAAGGTTGTGGGAACATTATGTTTTCGCCAGGATGGAGGGCTCTTGTCACATGTTGGAGAGCAAGTGTAAGTGTATACACTTGTTCGAGTCTAGCTAGCAAAAGTGTATCTTCAAAATCGGCATACAATACTGCTGGATCCGCAGTAATGGGATTTGGTTTGCTTATCACAGAGTTTGGGTGCTTTTTTTTTTTTTTGCTGGTACACATACTTGGTTTGCGAGGATGATACTCATTTTCTTTGGAATATCCGAACCCACCACCTCTAACAAAACGCTGGCATTAAGCCGAGTCAGAGGTTGAGGAGATTTTGTCCAATTTCTCATCTATTAACTGCTGCCAATCTGTTTTCATGCCGGCGTTTACCATCACTTTCTGCATTTCCATTGCCTTCCTAAATGTTCCGACTCTTGGACTTTGTCTACGAGATGGGGGATTGCCTCTCTTCTTTTGATTCTTAATTCCCACTTTCCCAACTGCTATTTCAACTACTCTGTATATCAGGTCTGCTATATTCGCCATAATCTCTTGATCTATCCTGCAACTGGATTGTAGACTAGCCATAATCTATTCTGTTATTTAAGCATTGCAATAGCAGTTGATACGTGGGACAATCATTTCCTTTGTATTTGCATGACTTTTTTCTGGCATGGGATGCAAGTTTGAGGCATCGACTGTTTATCGCATTGATTACTTGTGATTGTTCTGACACACAAGTCTCTTTGTCTATTTGGCAGTGTTTACTCACATGTCCTAGGTCTCTGCACTTGACACAAGTTGGTACCACGGTTTAATCTTTGCAATTGCAAATGATTGCACTGAATTCCACATATACTTTATGTTGCTCTAAAAATAATTTGCGCGTAGCTGGTCTTACTTCAATAACGGGATGACCGGTTGGATTTTCATGAGGTCCTGTCCTAAATTTAGGGCAGAAACCACTTGCGAATGCCTCCTTTGATAGTTTTACTTCAAATTTTGCTCATATACTTTGTCTACTAAATAATTTATTTCCAGACTTTTTGGTACATCATATAGGATTACCAATGGTTTCCTCTTTCTTGGAAGCTTCCATTTTAGCTTCTCATTTAATTCTTTGTGTTCCATCAATTTTTTTACATACTCCTTTGTTTCTGCATTGATAATTACTGAGTTATTGGTACTCCTGATTGTATTAATTTTAATTTTGCCTTTTGACGGTTTGATTATTTTGGTAATCTTTTCCACAATTACTTTTGTGTTCTTACCACATCTTGACTGCCGCAACCAATCGCAAACCAAATAATTGTTCATAGAGCCAGTGTTTGTTTAGCGATTATTGATGCACTTACTCACACACTCGCTAAAACACTAATATTCCACCTTCAGGACTTTCGAAAGTTCTGCGTTTCGTTTTCCCTGATCAAAACGAATTAAACATCCAGAGCGAAGCGTGACGTGGCTGCTTGTGCTGCACTCACACTATCTATTTTCAATATATCCTCTCTTTGTTTAGAATGAGCATTTTCTGATTCTTTAATGCCCCAAACCTTCCCTTAAGAAGTTCCTTGAGACATGGGATTTGTCCAAAATTCTTCTCTCCATCCATAAATAATGTATCATTGTTAGGAATAAGAGGCATTTCCTCTTTACTGTAATTCAGAAACAACCTGTCATATGGAATCTAAACATATTTAAATCCTTTAATTTTGATTGTTTCTCATTCTGATATTATTGAATTTATTATTATCTTTATTTTTAAATGTTAATACTAAATTTCTCATCTTCCCAGTCTTTATCCCCTTAAAATAATTACCTTTTTTGTCACTTGGAAATTGCTTTGTCTGAAACATCATATTCTTGAACCTTTAAAGTTAAATATCACTCATTATAAAATTTTTCCCAAAAATCAGACTTGTACACCAATGTTCTTTAGCTTCTGTACAATCCTTTAAATTGCTGGGAGTGAGTGGCCTTATGGCAATGGTGGAGTATACCAGCTTTTTTGTAATAAATTGATCAGTTAAACTCCCACGGTACAATATGTGATATTAACAACTTCACTGAACAGAATGATAATCTTTAAGTATATATCCACTTCAGTATTGGCAGACAATTGCACAAACCATAACTTTAAATTTTATTAAAATAGCTAATAGAATAGTTGTGTATAGAAACCATCAGTAAAAATTTTAGCCTCAAGTGGTGTACTGACCACTGTGTGAACAAAACTGAATAGATTCACAATGTGTTTGAAATTAAAAAGAAAACAAATAATTTATTTAGTACTTGTAAATTTTGTTCTTTCTCAACTTTTTTCTAGTATGAATATGAGATTTTTATCATCGCAGAGATATGTCTTTAGTCTCAATGCTTTTTTGATTTTGACACATGTTGTAACATGAGTGTTAAGAGTGTAGATTTGGTGAACTGTTTTGGTACAGTGGTCGAGTCGGCAAAGGGTATTTTAGCTGGAAAGACAGAACAGTGAACTTCAGATTTAAATCGAGAAAATAGAATAAAGTGGACAGGCTGCACCAAGATGTAATCTCTGTACAAGATGCTAAACACATGATTGGTTGGTTATATCATGTGACGACCAAAAAGAATTATGATTGGCTGCAAGACAAACAAGGAGAGGGACAGCCATGTTGTAAGGGCAGTTTTTTTCAAGTGCACAAAAAAGGTCAACGTGTCAGTTGCACTGTAGTGGATCCACATGTGTACCATGTGGAATGTTTGCCAGGTCACAAACATTTTCTATTATCTCACCTAGCAGTAACGTGAGCCGCGAAGACTATCAAATTCATATGGTAACCTGATCAGATCAAGATGTGCTATTTAGCGTGCCGGGTTTTTTACCTGCAAACCTGGCTTCTTCAAGACTAGGTTTAATGTCTAAACTTTCCTTGTAATGTGGATTTTTTTTTTTTTAAACTGATTTACGTCTCTCAACAGTGAGGTCTTTAGAGACGGGAAAGGATGGGGGCAAGGAATGGGAAGGAATTCGGCCATGGCCTTTTTAAGGAAGCATCCCGGCATTTGCCTCGAGTGATTTGGGAAACCATGGAAAACCCAAATCTGGATGCCCGGTCGGGTATTCGAACCACCGTCCTCCCGAATGCAAGGCCAGAACGCTATCCGTTACACCACCACGCTCGGTGTGTGATGTGGAGCTGTGTAAGCACCTTACAATTTTGACAAATTCTAGTTTTGCTTAGGCGGGACTTACAAATTTCGAGAAGTGTAGTTTCCAATTTTAAGGAATGTCCCTGTAATCTTGCTCACAGTAACAATCTATAATATAAAAATGAATCGCAAAATGTGTTGGTAAGTGCATAACTCAACAACGCCTGGACCAATTTGGCCAATATTTTTTTTTTAATGTTCGTTGGAGTTCAAGGATGGTTTTTACGGCGAGAAAAATTCGAATAATTGCCGGAAAAATCCTTAAAACAGCCCTTTTGTTTTTCCAACCCTAAAAATCAATGTTTGTGGGTTTGTTCGTCTTCTATGCATTCCTATACCATTTATCAGATTGCAATGAAACTTTGGAGAGTTTTCGAGTGTGCGTCTGCGAAGGTTCCTGTGAAAAAAAAAATCCAAAAAGTCACCCCCTATTCCCCATAACACCCCATAATTTAGGCAAAACCACATTTTTTATCCGATTTAGATAGGAATTTGTACACTTATACTTTAAAACAAACATAAAAATACAGCCTACATACGGTTTCAGAATATTAATCCCCTCACCCCCTTTCCACCACCATAATTTTTTCACCCCATAATTTAGGTAATACCACATTTTTTATCCGATTTAGATAAGAATTTGTACACTTATACTTTAAAACAAACATAAAAATATTGCCAACATATAATTTCCGAATATTCATCCCCTCTCCCCCTTTCCACCCCCATTACGTTTTTACCCCATAATTTAGGCAAACCACATTTTTTTTATCCGATTTAGATAAGAATTTGTACACTTATACTTTAAAACAAAGAGAAAAATACTGCCTTCGTATGGTTTCCGAATATTCATCCCCTCTCCCCCTTTCCACCCCCATTACGTTTTTATCCCATAATTTAGGCAAACCAAATTTTTTATCCGATTTAGATAGGAATTTGTACACTTATACTTTAAAACAAACATAAAAATACTGCCTACATATGGTTTCCGAATATTCATCCCCTCTCCCCCTTTCCACCCCCATTACGTTTTTACCCCATAATTTAGGCAAACCACATTTTTTATCCGATTTAGATAAGAATTTGTACACTTATACTTTAAAACAAAGAGAAAAATACTGCCTTCGTATGGTTTCCGAATATTCATCCCCTCTCCCCCTTTCTACCCCCATTACGTTTTTACCCCATAATTTAGGCAAACCAAGAATTTGTACACTTATACTTTAAAAAAGAGAGAGAAATACTGTACACATTAATTTCACAAAAACCCAATCCCTCTCCTCTCTTTCCACCACCTTAATTACCCCCTCTTTCCATAACACTCCATAATTTAAACTAACCCGCAAACCGTTCGTCCGTTTAGGGTGAAGCTTTGGTGAGTTGTCGACGGGATGACGGAGAAGGTTCCTGTCAAAAAAAAATTAAAAAACCCACCCCTCCTCCCCATAATTTAGACAAAACCACATATTTCATCAGATTCCAATGGGAATTTGCACACTGTTAAGCAAACAGAAAAATACTGCCTACATATGTTTTCCAAAGCGCATCCCCTCTCACCCTTTCCAACTGAAAATGAATGATACAGCAGTTTAAAATTTATATGTAAATATTTTTTCATTTAATCTATGTACCTACTCAAGTCCAGCAATAGTGAAGCATTGCCGGGTCAGCTAGTTCATTATAAAAATCATTTTAAAGTGTAATTATCATATCGAGAAACGTTTATTTTAGAAGATATTTAGGTTTGTTCATGTTTTGAAACGCGCGATCGGAAAAGTAGAAATTCTAAGATTTGCAATATCTTTAAATCGAGTAAAGCGACAGCTGAACTTTTATCACCAGCTATAGTCAGCACTATCCCCGATATTTTGGTAATAAAATTAAGTAATTTGGTAAAGTTTAATTAGTAGTTTTAATTAAGAGAAAAAAATAAGCTTTTTTATTAAAAGAGATATTAATTTAAAAATTACATCAGTAGATAGCCCTAATTAAGATGATTTCATACATATATTGGTTCCCATGAAAAGTTTTAGCATTTGTCCGGTAATTAAGTTTTTGAAAAATAGATTGTCACGGATTGTTGTGCACGCGCGTAAAATTCCAGAACACTTAGGGATTTTCCCCAAATTAGAATGTGTCACTACGCAGAGTTTTAAACAGCTAAAACTTTAAAACTAATTACTCTAAATTTCTCACGGGACTGCCGTTGGACTTCTAGTAGATAAGTCCAGATACTGTCAAAGTTTGAACATTTTTAATAGTCGGGATCGTCAAATAAATTACACACACTTTTAGCTACGCGGATCAAAAAGATGTGATACAGTTGCTGACGTCACTGGTTCTAGTGGTTTCTATAAAACGACCCCGCCGCCATTATGGTTTGTCTGTTCCTGCCTGTGGTCCGTTCGAGTATGTCGGTCTGTTCCTGTCTGTCGCGCTGGTTGTAACTCACCATGCTGGCTAGTTCAACCATGTTGGATCGTGTCGTGTTATATAGTAACTAGTAACATGAACTTCTAAATTTACATCAGGGGTTCGGTCGGTTAAATTTCTCTCCACAACTTGCAAACTTTTGGAAAAGAGTGTTCGATTTGCCTGCTCAACTGTAAAATGCATATTTAAAATTGTGACTCTGAAAAATAAAACTTTGAATTTTCTAGAAGTGAACTTGTGTGCTTCAGTAGTTAGCTGACTACCTTTTCTCTATTTGTGGGTTAACAAATATTGTGGCGACCTCAGGCATTTAGGTTGAGTTATCCGGCTACATGGTCAAACCAAATCAAAATTATTTCGTAAATTTTCTACAGAACTTTGAGTCTACACCAACTGTTAGTTGAGGCACTAATACTATACTTTAGCCCCAGTATCAGCCTTGGGTCTTACAGCTGGTACCAACCTGGGCATTTTTGTTTTGAAATAAACTGTTTAAGTATGATCTTATGAACTCTGGTGAACATTCATTAGTAGTAAACTTCTAGTGACAAACATTTTCATTAGTAATCCTAATGAATTTCCCGAATCCTGGGTGGCGACTATTATTAACTTTCAAATCTGGGAAAACCCTTACCCAGTGTTCAGCAGTATACCAGTACTTTCCTTCCATGGCCTAAATTATTCCTATCATCTCCGTTAAGTCTTCGAGTAATAATTAGGTACAGAAGAGTGCTTTCTGGAGCCTATGGTGGAGTAACGAGAACATGTGTGAGTTACAAGAAGTATAAGGCTGAAAGCATACTCAGCTACCAAACATATATCACACCACTCAAGATTCATCGTTACAATGTCACAATAATGAATATTAACTCAGTCTTTGAAGTAATGTTCTTAATACAGCTTTTTAAAAATAGTCATATTATGTGTGTGTCTCTCATTGAAATGGATAAACTAGAATGTCATTACATCTTAAAATTATTTGCTTATCACAAATGGAAGCTTATCTAGAGTTGTTAAGCTTTGTAAGGAGTGTGCTCCTTTAATTTCAACAGTGAAGAATTTGGCAGTGGAATTAAAACATTGCGATTTATATCTACAGGATGAACCACATGAAAAACAACCAAACTCTGCAACTACAGATGTCTCGGTTCATGCAAGTTGATAGTAATGTCCATGTTTGGGAGATTTTGAAGGAAAGGTGGATTTCAGGTTTTGGAAGGTGTTTACATTGATTGGTGCAGGAAATGACGTCCTGTGGGCAACCCTTGAGTCTGAAGAAGATATCACGTCTCTTCGTAGCGTACCAGAACACATTATTATTTCATCCGTTTTTCTTAAAATGCATTCAGATGGACTTAAACCACTCCTTGCATGAAATAAAAAAATCCAGAAGATGTATAGTACAATATTGATCAACAATTCAAAGTGTATGACATAGCTGTGGACATAGGCTTATTAGAAGAAAGGGTTAGGTACTTTCTACATTGGGAACTAAATATGTGAAAGGCTGTGTAAAATAGTTGCTGTATTTGTTATAATGACCAAAAAAAATTTGAATGCAAATTTACCAAAAATTTAATACGTAACCTACCAATTTAGTGTTCTGATTTATTAAAGTAGATAACACATTGACCTCTGCATGCAAGAAACTAAAAAGCAATCAAAACAGTGGGTGAAAGCTGACTGTTTTTCTCAACAACAAAAAAAAAGGCAAACTTAATTTCATCTGTTAGAAAACTTATGGCCAGTTGTTTGTAGCTTACATTGAAACAGGTAACACAATAGGTG
Source organism: Vandiemenella viatica (assembly GCA_031002005.1). Lineage (NCBI taxonomy): Eukaryota > Metazoa > Arthropoda > Insecta > Orthoptera > Morabidae > Vandiemenella > Vandiemenella viatica. Next base: position 110,265,718 of record JARYHS010008075.1, on the reverse strand, counting down.
GTGAATACTGTGAATATCTTCTACACAAATCAGATAAAAAAATTTCATGAGCTGAGAGCTTGGTTATAAAACAAAAAATCATCTGCCATCAAAACAATGTACTTACCCACTGAGGTATTTTTTGTTGAGAAGAAATCAGGTTTTGAAGTAAAAAGTATTGGAACCATATTAAACAGATCTGAGCCACTCTGACTTCCACCGAAATTAGTTTTTAGTCAAATAGCAGCCACGGATCTTAATTTTTCAGACCTTCCAGAATCCTACTTTGTGGATGGATTTCATTCATTGGATAAACGTTGGACAAAGTGCATTTGTTATAGGCGAATAAGTATCATAAAATCCGTTCAAAATATTTAATGCAGGAAATAAATTATACTAAATGAATCATAGTAATAAAACAACTTCTAACTCGAAAATAAACCAAGAGTGTAAGAAAACGTAAAATTCTTATAGTTGAAATTTTAATGTTAATAGTTTTTGTTGCATTCATTTTCACAGGTAGTACTAATTAAAGATGAAAATTTTGATGTTCGGTCTTCATGGGTTAAACATTTTACTAAGGGAGATATAACAATTTTTAAAGGGTTTTTCACCAAGAGTGAACAAAAAAAAAGTGTTAGATGAAAAAATCAGTTATTTGAAAGAACTAATCTAAATTTAACTATCATAGTATGTTGTTAGCATAGGCAGACACATTCTGGGTAAATTTGGTCTATAAGTAAATCCTATTTATGTTTTTAATAAGATAAATAATTTGTAAATAGAAAGTGGTCAAGAAATTATGTTCAGGAAATAGAGAAAATTTCAGAGAAGAAAAATATAACAACAATTGGGCAGAAAGTTTGAATTTTATGTAAAAAGTAAGATTTTTGCATTTGGATTCTGAGATTTTGTTACAAATTTCATCATCAAAAGCCTACGTCACAGTGACATCACGAATGGAAATTAATATAAGAAAGAATGTTTTGTGAAAAGTAAATGAGCTATTGGAAAATAGAGCAATTTTTTGTAACGAATATGTATGAAATTCATTTAATAGTCAAATGTAGTTAGGTAGATATTGAATTTTTAGGTTTTAGCACAATGTCACACAGGCGCCAATTATGATGCAATAGAAATTAATGAAAAATTACATCAATATAAAATGAGTTAGACAACGACAAGATATATCTAATCAAAGAGTAAATTTTAGGAAACCTGTTGACATAAAAATCTTTGAGGGGGATTAAGTATTTCAAAAGTTAAAAGCAAATCACAAAAATGAAGCTTCAAAATTTAATAACATTGGAATGAAGATATTTTAGTCAAAATTTATGATAGCATAAAATGTTGGATAAAACGTGGTCTACAAAATAGTAAAGTTTCAAAAAGATTTTGATTAAAAATAAGGAAAAGATTGTGTAAACTTGATGGATATCTATAAAAACCCATGGAAACCTGGCTTGGGGCAGCAGTTTAAAGGTAGGCAAGGGCTACGACAGTCGGGTCTGTGAATTGTTATGGGGCACTAGTACTTGTAAATTTTATTAAACATTTAACTTTTCGAACATAGAATAATTCCGAGTGCTGGGGAACATAGAATTTGGCGATTGAAGATTACTTTGATATTATATGGAAGAACTTAGTACATTTTTCTGAACAATGATTGGATATTTTTCTTCGGCTTTCATAATAAATTGTTTTTTTTTTTTTTTGTGAGTATTCCTTAAGTGTTTGTGTTTCTTGAAGAATAACCTGCATTCTCCAGAGGTGATTTTTGAAGTCTGATTGAATCTGTAAAACGTACGATCTGATACCTGTTTAACTTCAAAAAGATTTTTGCTGTCAGTCTTTTGACTGGCTTGATGGAATTGTCCATCACTTCATATCTTGTGCTAACCTCTTCATCTCTACGTATCCCTTACAACCCAAGCCCTCAATTATTTGCTTCATAAATTATAATCTCTGTCTTCCTCTACAGTTCTTACCTTCGACTGTTCCCTCCAGCAAGTTAACCAATCCAGGATGTGTCAAAATATGACCTACCAGCTTGTCTCTTCTTTCCCTAAGCTTCTTCTACAAACTTCTTCCAAAACTCGATCATTTCTTACTTTGTCTATAAGCATTCTTCTGTAGCACCACATATCAAATGCTTCAATTTTTTTTCTTCCCGTTATTCCTAAAGTCCATGTTTTGCTACCGTAAAAAGTTCTTAATTCCTAGATCAATATTTGAAACTAAAAGATTTCTCTTTTTCATGAAGGCTCTTTTTGCTAGTGCTATTCTGCTTTTAACATCATTCCTGCTTCATCCGTCAGTTGTAATTTTGCTCCCCAAGTAACAGAATTCACTTACTTCTCCTATTGCATCCAATCCTATTTTTATATTTAATCTACTAGTATTGGTAACATTTCTGCTACATTTCATCACTATAGTCTTGCTTTGATTTATATTTAGTCCAAAATCTTCCTTCAGTATTTTGTTCATGCCATTCAGTAACTTCTCAATATCCTCAGCCCTTTCTGCTAACAAGACAATGCCATGAACAAATCATAGCATACTGATTTTTTCTCCCTGAACCCTTATGCCACATGGAAATTTTTCTTTTTGTTTCTTTATACATACATACAAGTTGAATATTAACGGGGATAGACTACAACCTTGTCTCACACCCTTTTTAACTGATGCATGTCTCTCATGATTCTCTACTTTTATTACAGCCACTTGATTCTTATATAGCTGTTAAAGTAATCTTCTATCTCGATACTTTAGGCCTGACTTCTTTAAAATTTTGAACATCTTGTCCCACCTAACATTATCAAAAGCTTTTTCTAAATCAACAAACGCCATAGAAGTATCTTTGTTTTTCTTGATCCGTCCTTCAAGTATTAATTTTAAGGCCAGTATTGCTTCCCTTGTACCGCAATTTTTCCTAAACTCAAACTGATCTTCACCTACTATCTCTTCTACTGGCCCTTTCCATTCTTCTGTATATTATTCTGGTCAGTAATTTTGAAGCATGTGATGTTGGACTAATGGTGCAATAATTCTCAGATTTGTCGCTTGTGCTTTCTTTGGAAGTGTGAAGATCATATTTTTATTAAAATCAATTGGAATTTCTCCTGTTTCATAACTTTTTGATACCAAGTTTTTGCTCCTAACCTGTTGGAAATGCCGGATAAAGCATCTCCAAATCATACTTGTTTTAAATGACTGAAATATTTAACAAAGTTTCAAGTAAGTCTATAAGCTGAACATGTTGAAGAAATATTTTTGAAGACTTGTTGCTACATTTTTATATCATTCATTTAAAAGTTAAAGGTTATTAGTTGTTCTAATAAGGGTAAATATTATCCGTGGCCTTAGTAGTCAGTTTCTATTTACAGTTCAGTGATAATTGTTGACTATCATGCTGAAAATAAAACTGCAGTCCTTAGCTTAATATCAAATGTAAAGTTACACCAGTTTACTATTATGTAATAATTTGATTGTGTTTGTGTAACTCATCAGCTTTAGCTTATTGCTTGCAGCTAGGTCATTCCCTGTCACTATTCATGGCACAAGCCCGTGGACCTCTTGTGGAAGAATACACAACTCAACTTGAGAAGGAGTGCGAACGACACTGGAGATCTGGCCGGCAGATGTGTGAGGTGCTTAGTCTTACAGGACACCCATGTACAAATCCCTTACACAGAGGAGGTGGTGAAGGTGCAGGAGGGGGGGAACTGAGTACTGAGGCTTCTGATCCAGACATAACAGATGTGTAAGTTGATACCTTTTTATAACAAGAGTGAGCTTAAGAAAACTTTCTTCCTAATCCTTTTTACTATTCAATCTTGATATTTAGATTTCTGCTACAATAATTTTCTCAAATCAGTTACTGTCTGTTGTTGTTACTTATATTTTTTCATCTCTTCCTTGTTGTAAACTATATTATGAAAATACAAAACTATAAGATGAATTTGTTTTATTATTATTTTGTTGGTCAACTGGTCTAATTTACGGTGATTTTGATATCTTATCTGTTGTCAAAAACTATGGAAGTAATAAAGGATGCAAGATCATTCTTCAAATGTATCAAATGCATGATGTTAGGTTAGTGATAATTAGGGTGTCAGAAATAGTAACAATTGGAACATTGGTTATAATATAGAAAGTGACATTACACAATTTGTAATAAAGGCATAGAGTAACAAGTCTCACATCTCCATGATCAATCAAAGCTAAACCTGGCAGTGAGGAAGATTAACCCAGAGACAGAGAGGGAGCTTGAAATAGGCATGGTGTCTGTCTTTGTAGTTGTGGCTATATACACCATTGGTAGGTGGGGCCGTAACGGCAATGATCTTTTTCACTCTCTCTTTACAAATTCCCACCGAGCGTGGTGGTGTAACGGATAGCGTTCTGGCCTCGCATTCGGGAGGACGGCGGTTCGAATCCCCGTCCGGGCATCCAGATTTGGGTTTTCCATGGTTTCCCCAAATCACTCCAGGTGAATGCCGGGATGCTACCTTCAAAAAGCCATGGCCGAATTTTTTCCCATTCCTTGCCCCCCATCCTTTCCCGTCTCTAAAGACCACGTTGTTAAAAAGGGACGTTAAACTGTTACAAAAAAAAAAAATTACAAATTCTACAGTTAGTTCTTCTATATAGTAAAGTTAATAAGTTTTAGCCTTTGTAATCACATCATTGATTTTCGATATTTTGCATTAACTACGATTTAAAGTAATGTTGAATGGCTAAATATTGTGTTTCCAATAATTAATAGTTGCTTTTAATGTTGACTATTATACAACATTTTAATTAATGTTGACTATTCTTCTTACTATATGTGCCAGTGGCAATTACTATATTTTGGCTTAATTTTTGTAGCTAAAATATATTTAATATCTTTAAAGTTGTACTAAAGAGCATTAAATCATCTGCATTGTTGTACAAAATCAGAGCAATAATGGATAGGAAGAAATACCATAAGGTGATAGAAAGGATAGGTAAAATATACCCACCACTCACCAAAGTTGAATGGATTGGGGTAGCAGTTGACTGCTTTGGTCAACTGGAGGTAATGGGGAGGGAATAACAGCATCGACTGAAATGTTAACCCAATCCTTCAACCTCCCCAGGCTATTCCTACAACAGCTCTTGTATAAAACTTACTGGCTTTCTTCCCAGTTTATCTCCCTAACCAAAAAACTCATGCCATCTGCCCTTAACCCTTTCCTACCGGCTATTGGAAAAAAAGGGAAATTTATAATTTCAATTATATATTTGTATAAAGGTACTTGAAATTAAACACACATATTTTTTTTCAAATTTTTTTTGGAGCTCTAAGTGCTAATTACTAAGCCGGTACTAATAAGTACCGTCAGGGACTTTGTGTATCACATGATGTACAGAAATAGCAATTGAAATCAATTATATTCATATTGGTATGAAATATTTGCCTCACGATATTAAAAAAAAATTATTTTTGCTCATTCAGACACAAACGACATTGTAGTGCAACATTTGGAATGATGTTTTTACTGTATTTTCTTCGTTCTACATACTTCACATCTTCATCAGATGTTTACAATTTAGGGACAGTTTCCAAATCTTACATTGTATTCATAGTAATGTAGCACTTGTTTTTTTTGGTCTGTATGCTGAAAACTTAGAAAATTACTTTTTCGGCAATTTCACGCAGAAATTTAAAAATAAATGTTGTCATTGTCTGATTTAATCATACAGCAATACATCAACAGGCTTACCAATGCAGTGGACACTGGTATTGCCGAATTATATGGTGGTAAATACAGTGGTACTTATAAGTACCGTCAGGGAGGAAAGGGTTAATGTAATCAATCAGATACACCACATTGTAATGGAATGTAATCGCACCAAAGCAAAACAGGCACAAAAACATCTATACAAGCCTTCTGTGCTGACAAAACGCTGTCTGGCTCTAGGTCTACCTCTCCCCACCAACATTCCTATACCTCCCTTGATTGCCAAAACTCCATGACTTGCCCATTTTTTTGACCTCCCCCACCCAAACCTTCTACCACCTACTCCAAAGCCCCCACCCTATCTCCTGCTAAACCATTGCAGCCTGTGATTATCCTTTCTTCTACTCCATTATAAGAACCCCAACTCTGTTTTTTTCTAGGGAACAATCATTTTTCCCAACCCTGAAGTTCAACTATGCTGCGTAGGTCCAAGATGCTTCAGCAGTCTCCTGCACTCTCCGATGGCAGTACCACTTTGCCATCGTGGAGGACATTAATAATCAACATGATAATACAGAGTCCTTCCTAGACCAGTTCAAACCTCCATCCCTACTAGACCCACCTCTCCTTTGACATCATCATCCTCTCCTCATTTTCCAGGAATTCCTCACACCAAAGCTGTCCACAATATTTTTCCTTGACTCTATTGCCCACTCCAACAGTCTCAGTTCCATTGAAACCCAGGCCATGAGAGAACTATATTTGAATAAGATCATTATCCTCCCAGCTGACAAGATCTCCATGACCGTAGTCATGGACCACAGTGAATATGAGACTAAGTCCTTGAAACAGCTCTCTGGCACCAGCTTGTAGCTACCCAATCCTACAAATCAATTTTCCAAAAAGTATGCACTTTTCTTAATCTCTAGGGATCCTTATGAGGCTTGTCAGCCAATTCCTTGTCCCTCCTCACTCTGCAGAATTCCCTTTCCTTGTACTTTCCCCTACCTTGTACTTTCTTCGAAAGATCGACAAAGCTTGCAACAATAGGGGACTAATAGTTGCTTCATATGGATTGCCAACTGAACAGCAACTACCTGACACCTTCCCCTGCACATCCTTCCTCATCGCCTTGACACACCCCATTGTGTCTAAAAACTACTACTCCTTCACTTTCAAGTTCATCATTAGATGCGTGACCCTGCCATGGTCCCAGCGTATGCAAACTTATTCCTGGGCCACCTGGAGCAGCAATTCCTAAACAACTCTTGTAAAATTCAGATAAATAGATGATATATTTAATGATGTGGTCGCACAATGAAAATCATCACTCCCCTTCCTAAACTATAGTCACCCTATCTACTTTACCTGGATTTTCTCCCTCTGCCGTGTCACCTTTCTTGACATTGACAATTCCTTACAGAATGAGAACCTTTGTACCTCTGTTCACATCAAAGCTTACAAATCTATAACAGTAGCTTCACTTCAACAGTTGCCAAACGTCCAACACCAAATGTTCCCTTTCTTAAAGCTGTGTCAGTTCCAGTGAAGAATCTCTGTACAGATACACCCATAACTGTCCTAAGTTTTACTTACCGTGTCTACCCCCCTGATCTGGAACAAAAACAAAAAGTCTCGTGCTACAACCCAACCTACACACAACTACTACCTCTTGAAACTAGTCACAACCCAGCTGTCATCACCTACTTCTCTCCTTGTCTTGAATCCATTAACTTAATCCTTTATCATGGGCTCAACTTCCTAAGTTCCTTCACATGTGTCTACTGTACTTATTCATATATAGGCCTCACCACTATTCCACTTGCCATCATGCAAACTGTGTATGCCAGCAACTTAACCCATCCATTGGCAAAACATGCTAGTGTCCACAAATTGAACAATTTCAACTAAGTGCAGTCAGATTTTTCCCTGCACCACAACCAACTCTGAACTCTGCAACGGGATTTAGCTTACCAAAATATCCTTGACACAATATTTCCTCCTGGCCTCCAACTTCCGTAAGACCCTTCTAGTAGACCCAACACCTATTATTAACTTTTGTTCACATTTTATAGAGCTTATCCTTACTTTAGTTTTTTATTATTAATATTTATATCCTCCCATTTTAATTACATTGGTTCCTTCCTTCCAAAGAAAGTATGTCCCTAGAAATATTGATAATAGGAATATATACTGTCTTTCCCCATCAACAACCATCCCTGATTTCTCGATCATGCAACCTGGGTCCACTATTCAACAAGTAGGCAAAGATGTGATCACATCTGACCCCGTCAAGTGTGTCATCTACTTGCAATAATAGGGCTCAACACCAAACTATTGCATTACAAGTGTTCATATTTCTTGTGTGTGTCATTTCCAACTGCTATCATATATAAAAGTGTTGGGTTTTATTTCCCTATCTTTCATATATGTGGTAAACAATTAAATAAAAGGCACTAAGTAGTGAAAAAGAAATATAGATTAGGATAGGGAAATGAACTACCACTTCCACCATTTTATTACACTGTTAAGAGGCTGATGTCTCCTTGAGGAAAAATGTTTTTTGGCTATTCTCTTTATCTCAACATACCTTTTACAACCTACATCTTTAGCTGTCTGCTTCCTGTACAGTTATTTCCTTCGACAGTTCCCTCCACTAACAATATAACCAATCCCACGTGTCTTAAAATGTGACCAACCATCCCTGCTCTTCTTTCTGTCAGACTCTGCCATGCACTTTTACGCTCACCCATCATTTCCCAAAAAATGTTAATTTCACAGTTATCTGTTCACTTTTCAGCATCCTTTTATAGTACCACATTTCAACTACTTCAGTTTTCCTTTAATTTATGTTATTCTTAAAGTACAGGCTTCACTATCACACAGCGCCACACATAGAGTTTTAAAAAGTTCTTTCTGAGTCTCAGATCAGTATTTGAAACTAAAAGATTCCCCTTTTTCTTGAGTACTAGTGCTATTATGCTTTTAACACTATTCCTGCTTTAGCCAACAATTGTAAATTTACTTCCTAAGCAGCAGAATCTCATTTACTTCTATTATCGTATCCAGTCCTATTTTTGTATATCCACTATTACTGCTTTCATTTCTACTACATTTCATCATTTCTGTCTTGCTTTGATTTATATTTAGTCCAAAATCTTCCTTCAGAGTTTTATTGATGATGTTCAGTAACTTCAGTCTGTTCTTCTGACAGGACAATATCATTAGCAAATCGTAACATACTGATACGTGTTGAGTAAGAAAGCTTGGGGAAAGCTAAGAAAAAATAATAATATATATAATTAAAGCATGCTTAGGAAATATTTACAACTCTAAAAGTAAGGGAAAGTATCCAACCATTGCTCTTGTAAGTGCAGTGTATTTCTTGCTGCACTTTTTTGCATAATACCTTTATATATATAATTTCTTTTAATAAATTGAAATTTATTGTACAAATAGGCGAGATCCATCTCAGCTACCAATTATGGAACACTCTAGTGGTGTACGCTATGTGGCAGCCTGCAACTGTGGCCGGAAGCAGGGCACTCGAGATGACCCATTTACAGTACGAGCAGCGAACTATGACTTCTACAAATTATTGGCTGAGGAATGTGGGTGTAATAAACTTGAGACTTTCCGCTTTCCTGTATTCCAGCCAAGTACACAGGACTACAGGTCAGTTTCTAGACTTTAATTGGAAAAAGCTTCTGGTTTTAATTTCAGCTTTAACCTCTAATCTCCTTGCACAGGGTTGCAATATTATAATAAATTTATTTACTATTTAATATTCAAATATTGTAAAAGATAAAAAATTAATGTTGCCACTAAACTTCAATACCACTCTAACCTCGTATGTAAAGTGCCTTACAAATAAATATGTAGGTTTAGTGAGAGAACTGAAATACTGCATTTTTTTAATAAACTTCAGTGGTTACAGCCTTGCATTTCAACAGCACGTTATAAAGAAATAGAACTCAATATATGGTATCTCTGAAATCATGTATAATTTTAATCAACTCATTCTTTGATAATTTAAAAACTCATGCAATACTTTGTTACTAGAAAGATCGAAGAAATAGTTATTCCACTGAAAATTTGTGATTTTCAATGATTTTTGAACCATGGTCTAACAGCATTTATTGAAGAGAGAACAGCCTTAAAACCCTAAAACAACCAACATAAAGAGTTGAAAGTGGCATTAATACTTCCATCAATAGACCCATGGATATCAGTTTGCAGTTCGTTAATAGTACCAGTGGATTAAGTTTTATTTGTATTAAGATCACTCAAATGTCTGATTCCTTTGACTATGTAGAGAAGGGAAAGTGATTCCAAAAGAAAGTGTGTTCATGATTTATTGTAATGGTACCCCAAATCAGGTTACTTTTAGTTTTGGAACAGCTATTAAAGGATTTAAAACATTAATAAAAATTTTAACTGGAGAGAGTCATATTGTGCTAGTAGGAGAAAGTCTTATTATCTGTATAGTGCCCTTTTATATTTAAAAAATTTCAGAGCGGCTCAGCTGTTCTCAAATGGTCCTGGTTCAAAACGAAAGGACAGCTCTGGGAAATGCTTAGAAGGGAAAGAGCTTACTGTGAGCACTCCACAAGGCAATACACAAGTCTTCAGTTTAGGTGAGTTTAAGTCATGAATATCAATTTAACAAATAAAGTAGGACTTTTACTTTTATGACAGCATTTCTTCCAACAGTATAAAATCATGTATTTCCTGCATACACTGTTTGAATGTTCAGGCTATCATCATTATTATCGTTGGGGACCATCTCCAGTTTCCCGGGTGTGGTTTACGAGCCTTGGTTGTTATAGACGATTGTTTTCCACCTTTTCCTGTCCAGAAAGGTTTCTCTGTCTGTGATGTACTCCCAATTCCAGCCTCTTCTCTCTACGTCCTCCTTCAGTTGGTCTGTCCATCTTCTTCTTGGTCTTCCCACTGGTCTTTTGCCCACTATCCTTTTTTACAAATAAGTTTTTGGCAGTCTTTTACTAGTCATTATCTTCACATGCCCAAACCACCGAAGTCTTGATGACCTAAGTCTCTCTTCCATGGATTCCCTTAGCTCTAGGTTTGATCTAATTTCATCATTCTTTATGCGGTCAAGTCTAGTTTTCTGGAGAGCCGTTCTAAGAAACTTCATTTCACATGCTTGGATCTTGCTAAGCTCCCTTGATGTTAGTGTGCATGTTTCCAAAGCATATGTGAGAATAGGAATGAGATATGATTTGTACAAGACAATTTTTGTTCTTCTGGGAACCTTCATGTCCCATAGTAAGCCCCACACTATTTCTAACTCACTTCTACCGTTATTAGCAATTATGCTCCTCAGGTAGCTGACTTGGTCAACAACTTCAACTTCATGGTCTTGTAATTTTATATTACAGTCTGTATTCTTTCGGCTTATTTTTAGTGTTACAGTTTTTTTTAATTCAGTTTCATTCCATATTCTTCAAACTTATCATTCCACATCTTCAGTTTGTTTTGTATTCCTTCTTCTGTTTCATCCCATCTGCTACATCATCTGCAAACACCAGTGCCTGTAGATCCCTATTGAATGTTCTTTTTAGTTCTTTTAAGATGTTATCCATCACCACTATGAACAGAAGGGGTGAAAGGGCACTTCCTTGTTGTACTCCTTTGGTTGTACTAAACCATTCAGAGTAACCATCCCCAACATTGACACAGCTCTTGCAGTTATTGTACAGCATTTGGATCTTTCTAATGAGGTACTCTGGTATTTTAAGTTTTCTTAGACTTTTCCAGATAGTTGATCTAGGAACATTATCGTATGCCTTTTCTAGGTCCATAAACACAATAATTAGGTTTTTCCCTCTTTCCCAATATTTTTCTACCAGCATTCTCAAGGCAAATATTAGATCTGTTGTGCTTCTTCCAGCCCTAAACCCATGTTGTTCCTCTTATAAGATGGGCTCTAATATTGTTCGTAGTCTAGCTTCAACTATCTTTCCCATAATTTTGAGGTCGTGGGATAGGAGGGTAATACCTCTATAGTTTTCTCTTTTCCTTCTGTTCCCTTTCTTGAATATAGGAATTATCGTCCAGTCTTCTGGTATTTGGTTATCATTCCTTATTGCTCTGAGGACTCTATACAGGCTATAGAACAATCAAAACTTTTATTTCCTGTCTCTTTCGCACTTATTTCAGGTTCCACTGATTACTGATTACTAGATAGTAAACCCAAGTTCAAACTCCACTGTCAATCTCACTGGACAATACTGTACCCTTCAAGGTGATTGTCGGAATCATCCGTAACTGTTGCTTGATAAAACGTATTACAACAGAAAAATGTGTCTGAGTAAATAAGTTGGATTGATTTCTCCTTTATTATTATTATTTTATAGTTTAGCCCGCTAAGGAACATGTGCAACAATTAATTTACATTGTTCATATTATTCTTCTTTTTATCTTCCCAAACCACCTCATCCTTTTTCTCTGGGCTTGACATGTGTCTCGTGTCCATGCATTTCTGACTTTCAGATTTATTGGTGTTGAGTTCTTAGGTACATACTTGGGTGAAGTGATTTATCTGTCTTTATTTACTCCAAATAGATGTCGGTGGGTGTAGGTAGATTTCTGCAAAGTCCTTTTGATTTTCTACAAGCCAGCATGCTTTGGTTTGCCAGGGTCTTTTATTTATTTATCAATCTTGTTTCATGGATCCCTGCTGAGGAAGCACCTCTGGGATGTGAAACATCTCATGGTTAATATACATACGTACAATATGAGATTTAATCATAGTAAAAAAACAATTATATGTTACAAAGAAAAATAAAGACAATAAAATAAACATAAATTTTTACAACTGTGATTTGCAAAAGTCATATTGAATACAATTAATTGTTTTGTTCAAATTCTTGAATGGAGTAGGAGTTGCCAATAAGATAATCTCTCAGTTTTTCTTTAAATATATCTTTATTTTCTGCAAATTGTTTTATACCCTTGGGAAGTTTATTAAACAGATGTATACCAGAATAATTAACTCCTCTTTGTACTAATGACAGATATGTTTGTGCAAGTTATTTCTGCTTCTTGTATTGAGATTGTGTACCTGTGAATTAGAAGTAAACAGCACATGAGAGAATATATATACTGAGAACTCATTGTAAGAACACTGAGTTTTTTAAAAAGTTGTCTGCAAGAAGTTCTTGGTTTTACCCTACACAACATCCTAATAACTCTTTTCTATGCTATGAAAACTTTTTTACTTTGTGAAGAGTTTCCCCAAAAAATTATGCCATATGACATTACTGAATGAAAATATGAGAAGTAAACCTGTTTCGTTAATTCTGGATTAAGGATTGCAATCCCGCAGTGTTTTCAATCCCGCGGGATCCACGCGGGATTTGCGCCAATCCCGCGGGATCCGTGCGGGATTGGTACAAACAGTTTTTTAACGCATATATTTAAAACATAGTTACTTAAAACGTTAATAAATTAAATAATAATTAAATTAATAAATAATTTTTAATGTTAAATGATAAAAATTAACAGTTAACAATATTTTGATTGGCAAAATGGCATTAAAACTTTTTAGCGTGTCTTAAGTGTATTTCGAGGTTTTACATTTTTGTTTTTTAATCTAAACCAATTTTCAAATAAATAAATAATAAAAATGGAAAATATTAAATCTTAGGTCAATTATGTGCCTTACAATACATCACATAAGTTTAAAAATATGGTTTGCTTAATGGCCAAGTTACCAGAGTTTTTTTTTTCCGTTTCACAATGTGAAGTGAATATACTCTGTAAAGTGTAGACTTGGCTCAGAACAAGATCTCATAACTTTTTGTCACTGCATAAGCACGAGACTTGGCCCTTTTTTGCGTGATTCATTATTATATCTCCTGATTCCTTGATTGATATTACAGTTGATTCAATGTTATTAAAAGAAACGACTCACCAACACGTAAACTGTCAAGTATTTCAGATTTACTTATGTGGCCTAACGACGTTTTTAGACTGGAAATTATTATTTTTTAGTAAGAAAGGAGACTTTCTCGGCGAATGATTGTAGTGAAATCCTCATAGGTTGTATCTCCGGATTTTCATTGCAAACACATGAAATTACACATGTGAGGAAGACGGCGGAGGCAGCCGTCGAAGTATGGTGTCCCTACAACACAATTTGTCGATACACCTGTGAAAATTTCATTATAACTTTTTTACCTTTATTCCAAATAGTAACAAAGAGAATAGGGATTAATGGAAAGCCTGAGCGGCACATGTAAGCAGGCGGCTTTCTCAAAGAAACGCATTGAGGCAGCGGCCAAAACAACAATAAGTCAAAGGATATACAATTTTCTTTTGATAGCTGTTAAATAAATAGGTAGGCGATCGTTAAAGTTACGATAACATTAGTTTCATATCAACGAATAATCAAATTTTAAGCCGCAAATTAGGAAATTGTCACAATAACTTTATCTGCAAATACAGAAAATGGGAATAGTGAAACCGTGAATAAAAAGCTGTAACCGTGTAGTTCAGATGGTGTCGCGAAAACTGCGCCCAGTGAAATTTGCAACCAGTGAAATCTGCAGCCAGAACTCTCAACAATGCTGTAGCGGTGTGAAATCGGTGCTTATTATTGAATAGGCTCAAACAGGTTGTATTGTTAACAGCCGCCCCGCCGTTGTTCTGAGCGGATTGCTACGTTTCAAAATCTCCCTTTCCCTCACATTACCAGTGCAGGAAAAAATATTCTACTATCGGTAGTTGTGGGTTAACTGTTTTTGCATTTATGACTTGAAAACCAGAACAAGCAAAATCTATACTTACCATGAAGGCACTGCGGAAAAAGGGAGGGAGTGAAGTTTCCTCTTTCCGTAATCTCTTCATATCACTTTTCATCCCCAAACTGCAGAAGAAACCCATCTTTTCCGACGAATGTACAGGGCAGAACAAGAATCATATGGTTTTATGATTTCCCTGATAAGTAAAGTAACAATCATGCAATATTTTCCAGTAAGGGGTCACAGTTTACTTCCATGTGATCGTATCTTTACTGATATCAAGAGACGATTAAAAAGAGTTGACAAAATCTACACACCTGATCAATATTCAAAAATTATTACTGAATTGTCTGCAAATGAAGGGAAAATTGAAACAGTTTTTTTTTGGGAGACAATGACAGCATCCTAGAGTTTAACAAGTGGTGGCCCAAGGACTTTAAAAAGTATGTGTTCCCTAGTAAAGTTCAGAATCAAAAAACGTTGGGAAAGAAGAAACGACAGCGCGATTTGTTTAAAATATCAGAACACTACTATTATGAAATGAATGAGGGAGTCCGTTTAGGTTATGATAAAATTGGAGAAATAATAATAACAATAACTTTTAAGTTGTTGCGGAGCAACACAGGTATTGAGCTTCCTAACCATGGGCGCCGGGAGGGGGGTGCAAGGGGATGCACTTGCACCCCTCTGACATCCCGGGTCGCCGTCTGGGCATTAGTAGAGCTAAAAAAAAAGGTCACCCAGCCCGGAAATTTTTGGGCCGATAGGGGGAGGGGGCACCAATACAGCCTTGGTGTACCCCCCTACATCCCGGATCGCCGTCTGGGCAGTAGCAGAGCTAAAAAAAAAAGGTCGCCCAGCCCGGAAATTTTTGGGCCGATAGGGGTGGGAGGCACCATTGCAGCCCTGGTGCACCCCCCTAGAAGCAATCCTGCCGGCGCCCATGTTCCTAACGCAAAAACTTTTGCAGACATGAATCCTATCAATGCCAAAAAAAGGATGACGTTAAGAAAGTGCAACAATATGTTCCTGAAGAACATTATGCTATTATCTATGATGCTATAATGTGGCCATCTGCCTAGAATGATTCTGATAATGATTATTTACGTAAAGTAAAATATATAAGCTGGTGGATTTTGTACAAAACTACAGTAATTTCGATGGGAAATTAAATGTAATTTCATATAATATAACTTTTTAAACTTTTAGTTTACATGTACTGTTCAAACAAACAAAATATCCGTACATAATAAACAAAATGTGAAAAAAGTAATATTTTATTTTTTCCCTTGGTTTATTGTTAAATGGGCAAATGTCCGGGTTACTTAAAAATCTATAGAAAGCACATAATGTACACAATAAATTCCAAATGTACGTCAAAAGTGTATTATATGTTACTTCATCAGTTGCTGTAAAAAAAATTTTTTTAAATAAATTTTAATAGAATAATTGTGTTTTCCCCTAAACTTCATGAAAATTGACATGTGCCCTTAGACGACCTTGGCCAGCCCGATCTGGTTAGTACCGCAGTGGAGTCTCCGAACAGTGTTGCAGATCAGCAAAACATTCAACTTTCAGTAACGATTGCGAAAAAATTCTAAGAAAGAATACTTAACTTGCGAAACAAGGTGATGTGCTTTTTGATTCCAAACATTTGCGTGTCTATTTTTTTTTTTTAATAGAAACTAGTTTGGCTGTTTCGGCCGTGTAATGTAAAATGTTGTCGCTGACTAGTTTCCGTTCTATTTGTTCATGTAAAAACTTCCAGGCTACGATTTAGTGAGACCACGTCGGGTCGTCTTAAAGGGGCCTTTAGAGTGATTAGGACGGAGCGGCAGTGACACAAAGAGAACAGGGATTGGCCGCAGATTTCACAGATTTTAGGTTGGCCGCAAATTTCACTGGTCGCAGTTTTCACATATCCAGTTCAGATAACGTTTGCGACACTTAAAAAATAATTATTTAGTTAGAAAATCGTACTAAATACGCACCATAACTCAAATTACAGAAATGTGTACTCGAAGGAAACGTAAGTTTTGATGAATACGTAAAAGTGTATTTATTTACTTACGAATGACGAAGGTTGACAAAAACAAATGCTTGTTCACATGAGTCAAATGCCAACTGGAAGGGTACAGGCAAACAGTGCAATACATCTGATAGAAGCCGACTGGGACAGAGAGTCACGCAGACTGACACGCGTATCCGCCGGATTTTGCGGATTGCGGATCCGCTTAATTTTGTGCGGGATCCGCCAGACTGTTAAATGATGCGGGATCCCGCGGGATTGCGGGATCCCGCTTTGCTGGATTGCAATCCCTATTCTGGATCTGCTGTTAGAGAAAGTGTTGGTATTGCAAAGGTGGCACTACTTAACTTCTTCAGTAGTGAAGTGATATGTTCATGCCAACAGAGTTTCTCATCTATTTTAATACCAAGGAATTTTATAATCTTTGTTTCTAATATTGTGTTATTTTTATAGCTTACTTGTAAATCTGGCTGTGCATAATTTTTTGTTTTAAACCTAATATAATGTGTTTTTTCAAAATTTAGTTTTAATGAATTTGCCTTAAACCAATTTGCTACTTCACTAAGTACTTCATTTACATTAAATTCTGTTTATGACATGGAAGATTTTCTTCATCAGTAAAGAGTCGTCCATTCGTGATAGTAGTATTTCATACACCTTTTCTGTTTCGGTGAGGTGGATCTTTCAGTAAGTGAATACAGTTCTTCTTAGCTTTTGTGCATCCAGATGCCATTTCTCCTATGTATCTGTCGACACACTGATTTCATTTAAGAGCTACAGAAGGAAAGTGTTTATTCTTCGAAGGCTTCTGTAGTGGAACGAAACAAGCAGCACTAGGTGCAGAATGGGAATGTGGGTGATAGCACAAGATATTTGCTTTTGCACAAGATCAAGGGGGTAGCAGCAGGAAATGAGGGGTTGGGATAGTTTTTTGGAATACCTGGAAAGTGATTCATGATCGCAAGGCTGTGTGGGAGGGAATATGGAAAAAATAGCAACTGTCAAAGTGTAGGTGCTGCTGTAAATGTATTGGCTTCTCGTGCACAGAGCTTCTTGTGTCGTAGGGTGATGTCTACATCAAGGAAGGTGATACAGGTGTGGGAATATGACCATGTAAACTTGATGGAGTGACTTGTTGAGGGAATTGAAGATATCTAGGAGGTGTTCTTCCCCCTGGGTCCAGATCATAAATGTCTTCTATGTATCTGAACCACGCAAGCAGGCTTACGGGTTAGTTCTCCAAAAATTGTTCCTCCAGACGGCCCAGAAGGGGCCATTAGCATACCCATGGCAGTGCTGTATATCTGTTGATAAACTTGAGAATTAAATTAGCAGCAGTTTTTAAAGAGAATGAAGTTTGCTTGGGATCTGATAAGGATCTGTGTGTGTGTGTGTGGGGGGGGGGGGTAGTGAAAAGGGGGGACATATATCAAGGAAGTGAAAGGAACCGATGACCTGTCAGTGGGGATGTTAATGTACAAAGAGGTTGCACCAATGGAGACAAGGAAGGAGTCTGGAGGTATAGAGGAGTGGGAACGACAGGCAGATGCTCCAAGAAATGTGGGATATCTTTGGTGTTGGAAGGAAGGTTCTGCATTAAAGGTTGGAGGTGTTGATCTACAAAGGCTGAAATCCGTTCAGTGGGCGAACCATATGCCTCAACTATAGGTTGCTCCTGGTTGCCAGCCTTGTGGATGGGGAGAAGGGGTAAGGTACAAGGTAGGTGTGTGGGGATTTTTAGAAAGAGGCATGAAGATTGTGAAGAGAGGCCTTGCAAGGGACCTTATAGTTCAAGGAGGTAGCGAAGAAGCAAATTTCATGGTAGATGAAAGAGGCGATATCTTTAAAGTGTGTACATAGGTGTTGGTGTCAGAATGCTTAGGGCTTTAGTATCATAGTCATTCCTGTCCATGATCACAGTGGTGGAGTCCTTATCTTCTGGAACGATGATGATATTTTTATTTCTGGGCAGTTCTTTCCTGGCCAGGGGTTCAGTGGAGCTGAGGTAATTGGAATAGGGAATAGAGTTGAGGAAAGATTTTAATGACAGAGTGGATGAGAAGAACTCCTGACAAAGGAGGGGATGATTTGGGGAAGGGGTAGGAAGATCCAGTTGGGATGGTGGTTTGAAATGCTCTAGACTGTTCTCAACCTGGCTCTGCTGGTTGACACTCTCTGCTGTGGTAGTAGAATGATAGCGCCAGCAGAACGTGTGGCAGAATACTAGTGAGTCTCAGACCAGAGTAGTGTCGTAAAACTTTGAAGTATGTGAGTAAGTCCCTTCGCTATGATAGAAAATTGTTGTTGAGACAGAGAAGTGGATAAGAGTTTGACCTCTGACCATTGTGGTATGTCTAATGGTTGGGCAATGGCTTGACTGGTTGATGGTAGAGGAAGGGTATTAAAAATGTGGGCTAGACACGGAGCTTTGTCGTCGGGAGGAGATGGTGTGTGTTACATACGAGAGAAGTCTTAGACACAAGACGTACCACTAGCCTCAACCTATGCTAAGACCCCACTTGCAAATGTGTCACAATTTTACAAATTTGACCAAACGCGCGCGCGTACACACACATGTATTGTCTGGATGTGTCCACATCTTTCTCCCTGTCATATTTCTCACCTATTTTAATAAGATTATTAATGAAATTTTGTAAAGTGTGGTTTTTTTTGTGTTTATCTGACACTCCTGTCTTCATCTGTGGTAAGTGAAGAGTCATTTTCCCTATTCTGTTTTATTTTCATTACTTAATGGCAGTTTGATTGTCATCGTTATCCAATTATTAAGTACTCTATTGAGCATTTCTGTATTGGATCCTGACCTGCAAAAACAGCTGCTTAGAGATTATGATTTTTGTTTATGTTATTTCATAATGTGTTTTAACAGTTGGTTTACTAGCTGAAAAAACTTAAGTATTATGTTGGATCTGATTGTGAAAACAGTATTTTAAAATTGTATCTGGTTCCAAAAGCATAGACTCTCAAGTTTGTACATGTTTGCCTTTTTTTTAAAAAAAAAAAAAAAAAAAAAAAAAAAAACTATGAGATAATCATTTTTTTTAACTGTTTTTTTTTTTAACTGTTTAGTGTTGGTGAGATATATTTAATATGATTTCTATATAAAACTTTTATATGTGGTTATGTTATTACTTTTTTTTACTTATGGTTTTACGCCTCGTCGACGTCAAGGTCATTAGAGATGGGATGGGACTGGGGACAAGGAATGGGAATGAATTCGGCCATGGCCTTTTAAAGGAAGCATCCCAACATTCGTCTGGAGTGATTTGGGGAAAACATGGAAAACTCAAATCTGAATACCCTCCCGAATGCGAGGCCAGAGCACTAACCACTCACCCACCACGTTCGGTGTTAAAATATTCTTGTAATAACTTCCAATAACATGTATTTCAAAGTCAACAAAAATGTTAGAGTATTAATTTGCCTAAATTATCCAAAACTATATTTAACCGACTTCAAAAAAAGAGGAGGTTATCAATTCGTCTGTATTTTTTTTTTTTTATGTGTCTTTGTTCAGCGATATCTTTACCAATTTTGAATGGATTTTAATGAAATTTGTTTAGTGGATGGGGTATACCTTTAGAGTGGTCCCATATAAATTTCATTAAGGCCCACCCCCCTATCCCTTTACACCCCATAATTTTTATACAAACCCACAGTTTTTATCCAATTTTGATGGAACTTTGTACATATATAATTTAATATAAAGAGAAAATACTGCCAAGATTTGGTTTGCAGAAATCCAACCCCTCTCCCCCTTTCCACCCCCTCAATTTTTGTCAATGTTCTTTACTCAAAGCTACATTCGTCACCATTTAAGTGATCTCCATGAAAGTTGTAATATACAAATATTTTTTAATTGAGAAGGTTTCTGAGCAAAAAAATAAGAAACCACCCTCACCCCCTTTACACCCCTTACTTTTTATACAAATGCACATTTTTTATCCAATTTTGATAGTAATTTGCACATGTATACTTTAAAATAAAGAGAAAGATACTGTCAAAATTTGGTCTGCCAAAGCCCAACCCCTCTCCCTCTTTCTACCCCTTAATTTTGTCAAAATTCTTTACACAAAGCTGCAGTTGACAGCTTTTGACCAATCACCATGAAAGTTGGCAATTATATGAATTTTTTCAGGAAAATGGTTTCTGACAAAAAATGTCTATAAATTATCTTCTCTACAACATTCCGCCCCTTAATATTTTTTTTATAAAAACCCACAATTTTTATCCTGTTTTTATGGAACTTCGTGCACTTTTACTTTAAAACAAAGAGAACAATATTGTAAAATTTTGATTTACAAAAACTGAACCCCTCTCCCATTTCCACCCCCCTAATGTTTGCCAATGTTCTTTTTAAAAAAGCTACAGACGACACCATTCAACTGATATCGATGAAAGTTGGCACATATATATGTATTTCTTCATAGAGAAGATTTGTGACCAAAAAATCCAAAAACCACCCTCTCTCCCCCTTTGCAGCCCCTTAAAAATACTGTCAACATTTGTTTGAAAAAACTCAAACCGTTTTCCCCATTTCCACCCTCTTAATTTTTTTCAATGTTGTTTATAAGAAGCTACAGTCTACACCATTTGGTCAATCACTATAATAGTTGATACACACGTATTTTTTTCATGGAGAAGATTTCCAAACAAAAAATAAAAAAAAAACTCCTCTCCCCCTTCATACCCTTTATTTTTTCTACAAACTCACATTTTAATCCATTTTTGATGAAACTTCGCCTGCGTATACTTTAAAACAAAGAGAAATAGAAAAATACTGTGCACATTAGCTTTACAAAAACCCAATCCCTGTCCACCTTTCAACCCCCTTAATTACTGCTGATGTTTTTTATACATAGCCATAGTTTCTATCCGATTCTGAAGAAGGTATGCACATGTATACTTTAAACAAACATAAAAATTGTGTCTACATATAGTTTAGAGAAACCAAACATCTTTCTTCCTTTCAGGCTCCTTAATTTTTGTTAAAGTTGTGTATACAAAGTTACAGTTTCTATCTAACTCTGAAGGAACGTTGCACGCATATATTTTAAAAAATACAGAACAATTCTGTTTAAATTTGGTTTCTACCCGAACCCCTCTTAATTTCCAATGTTCTTTATAGAAACCCACAGTTTTTATCAGATGTGGATGGAACACTGCACGTGTATACTTAAAAAGAATGAGAAACATACTGTCTTCATTCTATTTTCAAAATCCAACCCCTCGCTCCCTTACCCCATTTAATTTTTCAAATATTCTTCAATCAAAGCTACAGCTTTTGTCAGATTTCAATGGAACTTTGCACACATATACTTTAAAACAAAGAGAAAAACACTTGTTTAACAAAAAACAAATGACTCTTTCCCTCTACACGCCCTTATTTTTTATTTTATTTTTTAATATTCCTGCATTTTTTGTCCGACATCAGTGGAAATGTACGTCAGATTCTAACTTGGACCTCAAGCCTTCACGTTGTTAAAACCCATTAAAAATATATATTCTCTGTTGGATGCAGGAACAAACAGATATATTTCAGATACAGATTTATGTATATTGTCTGTATCAATGCACGGGTGGTGGTAATTGTTTTGATTATCGAGCAGCAGCTTTAACAGATGTTGTGATTAGGTAGAACAACGGTCTGGACCAAAATGTAAACTGACATTCCTTATCACACCATCCAATTCACCCTCCTCTGGGAATTGTTGGGATATATCGAGCCAGAATTTTTTGAAAGCAAGCGCCGTAACCACTGAGCTACCAGGAAATTCGCAAAATAAGAAATGCTGTGGCATATTTTAAATACAAAACAAACTCTAATACCTCTAAAAATTTACACTGAAGAGCCAAAGAAACTGGTATAGGCATGTGTATGCAAACACAGAGGTATATAAACACTCAGGGTACGGCACTACGCCTATATAAGGCAACAGATGTCTGTCACAGGCATTAGATTGGTTACTGCTGCTGGCAGGTTATCATGATTTAAATGAGTTTGCATGTGGTGTTATAGTCGGTGTACGAGAGTTGGGGGACAGTATCTCCAACACCATTTCACGAGTGCACCGTGAATATCAGGAATCCGGTAAAATATCCAGTAAAATATCCTGCAAGAACGGGATTTCAATGCTGGGCCATCAAAAAGTGTCAGCGTGTGAACCATTCAACGAATCATCATTGATGTGGGCTTACGGAGTTAAAGGCCCACTCATGTACCCTTGCTGAGTGCAAGACACAAAGCTTACGCCTCGCTTGGGCCCATCAACACTGTCATTGGACTGTTGATGATTGGAAACATGTTGCCTGGTCTAACGAGAATTGTTTCTAGTTGTATCGAGCGGATGGACATATACGGGAATTGAGACAACCTCATGAATTCATGGAACTTGCATGTCAGCAGGGGACTGTTCATTTAATGGTGTGGGGCATGTGCAGTATGAGTGACATGGAACCCCTGATATGTCTAGATACGATTCTGACAGGTGACATGTATGTACGCATCCTGGCTGATCACCTGTATCCATTCATGTCCATTGTGCATTCCCACGGTCTTGGGCAATTCCAGCAGGACAATGCGACACCCCACACATTCATAATTGCTACAGAGTAGCTCCAGGAACTCTCTTCTGAGTTTGAACACCTCCACTGGCCACCAAACTCCCCAGACATGAACATTATTGAGCATATATGCGATGCCTTGCAACATGCCATTTAGAAGAAATTTCCACCCCCTCGTACTCTTACGGATTTATGGACAGCCCTGCAGGATGCGTGGTGTTAATTCCCTCCAGCACTACTTCAGACATTAGTCGAGTCCATGCCATGTTGTGTTGCGACTCTTCTGCCTGCTCGCGAGAGCCCTACACGATATTAGGCAGGTGTACCAATTTCTTTGGCTCTTTAGTGTAATAATGAAATAATTGTTTCGAAAAAAATAAAAACTGCTTTCAAAAAACGAAAAACAAAAAAACACTAAAAATTTTATTTTAAAATAAGTTTATACCTTGCTTAGAACAAAATAAATCTAAGTGGACAATATTTTACATTACTATATTGAAATTTTTACATTAATCAGTTACTTTCGGAGTAGCTGCCTGCCAAAGCAACAAAACAAAAAATAAAAACAATAAGGAATGACAATAGTACATTAAAAATTATATTACTACTTACTTATGATTAAAGCTAGGAACATGTTTCAACAAAACATACAGATGATATGCCAGTATTATACTGATTATAAAGTGTTTACCACATGATACAGCCTACTAACCAATAATATAGAGCCAGAGATAGCCTCGACGACCAAAACAAGGCCAAGCTGTCTAATCTGTTCCCCTAAACTGTCTCCCGCAATAATAATACCTGCCTGACTGCATGCTGTAAAATATTCAGAATCTTCGTTCGTACTCCCCATGTCGCATCGAACAGCAAATAAAGTTCAGTAATTCATTCCTCGCAATGTGACAGCTGGCACCGACTCCAAAAATAACTGATTAATGTAAAAAATTTCAATAATAGTATTGTAAAATATTGTCCACTTAAGATTTCTTTTGTTCTAAGCAAGGTATAAAGTTATTTGAAAAAATTTTATTTTTTTATTTTTCCTAAACAAAATTTATATAGAAGAAAATAATCAAAGTCAGTATTTGTACACAGCTATTGATTTATCTGTAGTCTTGGGTTAGATGCTTGGAAAACTTTATCACTGTTCCATTGCAATATTATTATTTAAATGGAATGTATCTTTGAAAAAATATAATCACAGTGTATGAATCCAATCGGAGTGGATTGGAAGCAAAAAGAAAATGGCAGGCTTTCATATTTATAAAGTAATCAGTAGGATGTACAAAGGATTTACAGCTACTTTTGTTACCAAACAACCATATGGTTCACATGTGCTTCAAAATTGGAATTGTTATTAATTCATTTTTCACATCAAACAAAAAACGGTAGCAAACAAGTAAAGTGTTTGCAAGAGAGAAATGTATTTATTATTGATGAAGCCATCCTGATTTAAATAGCTAATCTGAATATGGACTGAACTTGCTATATATGACAGGAAATGTCCAAATTTAGCTAGGCATGGCATTCATGACTGATAGGGAGAAATTGACCATGCAATAACTGCTGCAGTTTTGTTTGAAATGCAGTGATTTCATCATTTTCAAGATGACCAAGATTATGTTTGCAGGCGAGTATGAATTGACATTTGAAAGAGAAATTTTAGACATTAGGAAAGGCAGTAACAATTATGAAAATGACAATATCTGATTGCCAAAAGTGTCTGTTTGATGGACATTTGTTGTTTAGAAAACTGGTCCACAAAATTAATGGCTAGAATATCCTCTTCTAAACCATGCAATTATGACAACAAACAAGCAAGTTGGTGACTTGAGTGATACAACAATGAATTTGATCAAAGAAGAAGCAAAGACATGCTTCATTGTTGACAAAATACACAAGGAAGGCAATTGCTAACACACGTGCACTGTTGAATTATTAAATATGCTGAATCATTACAAGTTTGCCAAAGCAAGTGTAAAAACTAAGAACAAACATATTTATAATGTTGGAAAGAAATGTGGTCTTTTTAAGTTGTATTTGCAATATGGTGTCAAAACAGGAAAGATCATTTTTGTGCTGGAATCAAGACTTAACTTATACAGAATTTGTTCATTTAAATTAGCTTTGTTTCATGATAATTTAATAAGTTACCAAATTAAACATTCCTCAAATTTCAATTGAAATCTACCGAGTGTGCTGTCTGCTTTGAAATGACACAGGTTTGAATTCCTGTCTGATCATCCAGGTTTTGGTTTTCCAAAATCACTCCAGGCGAATTCAGGGATTGTTCCTTCAAAAGACCATGGCCCCCAATCCTTTCCCACCTCTAACGATCCTGATGTCGACAATGTGTAAACCCACAAGCAAAAATTAAATAAATAAAACAGTTTAAACTAGGTAGTAACAAATATTTCAAACCTGGTCAATGATCCATTGCAGTTTTGCGGGGTGGCTTAAACCTGAGTTCAGATCCAAGTCTGATATAAAATCATAGAAAGTTATGTATAGGCAAGTTTTTCAAGTGTGAGCCTTTCACTGCAGTTGTTGTCAAAATAAGTTTGTGTTTGCTTGAACTAACTTCTTATTAATAGAAAGAAATAAAGGCTATGGCATTCAGTAAGCTCTCTCAATGACTGTTTCAATGTAGTGGGGGTTGGAAACTTAGATCCAACAGCCTCATGTGCTCGACTCAAGTAACCCGTTTACCCGAACTTGTGCTATTTCTTCCTATGATGCTATTAAGTAGAAAGAAATAATTCTCTACACATTGGAACTACTTTTGAGTGTAAATATTTCATCAATATATTTATATTTGTAACAATGGAGTGAAAGAACCTCTGTGAGGCGATATATATGTGAAAAGGAAAGATAAATTATACCTGTCATTCACCAAAGTTGAAGGGAGGAGAGCTGTTTCTATAGTATATTGTGTTCTTGCTGCCCTCCTTCCTTCAACTTCCTTCATATTTGTAGGTATCTAAATTTTGAATAGAGTGATATATAAACAAAAATATTTATTTTCATATTTTATATTGCATACTATGCAACTATTTATCATTAGCAGAAACAATGTTTTTGAAAATCTGAAGGATGGTGGCCGTAACAGAAATTATTCCATCAATCACAGTGGCAATGGATGTGGGTAGAAAATTTAGGTAATATAAATCAAATTGTGCACAAATTTTCTGCTGGGGCTTTCTGTTATAAATTAGAAGAAACTATGATACAAGATTCTTAGTAATGATTGAATACATTTTGTTAAATGATAGAACATATTTACAAATTGTAGAATGGTGGGTAATAAACAGATACATTTTCAGAAAATGAAGTTCATAAATTGTTCTGGTGTTATTTGGTTCCGATTTTTATGAATCATTTTTAAATCTTTTTGAATGGTTTCATTGCATGCAGCTGGATTTGTATCAGGTCAGTCTGCAGGGAGTGACTTAATTCAAGAGGAGGTGGTTAGCAGCCGTCTCAGTCCCCATCCAAATCCACCTCGTGAGCAGAGCCCCACTGATGGCCATGAAATAGTTATACAAGTTTCAGATGCTGATAGTGATCCCAGTAAAGGTAAATTAAAATTTTATTTATAACTTTTATATTAAATCTTGCTAATTAGAAGTTGTTTGTTTATCTAAACAATTTGAAGATTAAATGAGCATATGTATCTCTATCATAATCATGTCCACTAATGATTTTCAAACATCAACAACAAATATTTGTGGTCAGTTGAATAATGCAAGGGGTGTTCAAAAAGTAATGGAATTTTGAAATTTTTCAGGTTATATGAGTCTGACTGGCATGATTTTTTCATTGTTGTGTTGGCAAATATGACTTAGTATCTATACGTTTTGAGCTATATTGGATGTTTAGTCTCTTGTCAGCTGTTAAAAGAATAACAGGTGTTTTGATACAGTCAGCAATTTTTCATTTGACCACAAAGTCAAGTGATGAATAAGAAATATTACCTTCAAGTTCAGTGCCATTTTGTGTGAAGCAGTCCGAAGAAAATGCCCAGATTTGTAGCAAAACAATTCATGGCTATGGCTTCACAATAATGCACCTGATCATGTATCATTGCTTGTTTATGAATTTTTGGTGAAATACAACACTGTAATGATGCCCCAGTTTCCATATTTGCAAGAGATATCCCAAAAGTAAAGAGAACCTTGAAGGCCCGTCATTTTACAATCATAGCCGAAGTTAAAAGTGCATCACTGAAAGAGATCTAAGCTATATCAATGATCGAATTCCAGAAGTTTTGAGGGGATTGGAAGAAGCGCTGGCATGAGTGTATAATATCTAATGGAGTAACTTTGATGTAGACAAATAAATAAAATTCTTTCCAATAAATTAACATTTTCATTATTTTTTGAACACACCTTGTATCCAAAACAGGTATCATTAGATTATCTGTAATCTTAGTTAATTATTGGTTACTGGGCACTACATATTTATTCTGATGTAACATATACGATCTTGATTATACCATTGTGTACAAATTTCCCAACTGTTTGAACATTTCAGATAAAATACAATAGAATACCAGTTTAACCAATTCTCTCAATGAAATAAACACTATATTGGTAAGTCTTATAGCTGTAACTATCCATGTTTCACTGTATCAGCTTTGCTGCTTCCACTTCAGAATGGTTATTTGAATAATTGTTCCTTCCTTCCAACATTGTTGTTCTCTAGGAATTTAAAATATTCCGAGTGGTAATGCAAGCAGCTAGAAACCAAAGTAAGTGGTCAATTAAATATGCATACACCAGGGGAGAGTTCACAATAATGCTACATGTCTATTGTTTGCCAAATAAAGTTGATGGCATTGACGTTCTGCCATCGGATGAACTGAAAGAAGTTTGAATGATTTGATTCACTGAACACTGGTAAATAGCAGAAATGTTAGTAGTCTCAAATATTTCCAAACTTTTTAGCATCTCATATTTCTGTATAATGACTTCAGTTCGCAAAGAAACATGCATCATCGTCATCGTGGACAGTTTCTAGCTTCTGATTAGGTCTGCTGGGAATGCAGCAGTCCCCATCATCTCCTGTCTTTCCAATATTCCTTGCCATTACTACTTCCATTTCATTCCTCTATTTTACTTTCTTTTAGTATTTTTTAAAACCACATATCCCACTGTTTTCCTTGAGTCCCCTTCTCTTTGAATTTCAACTGTACATTTTCCATGATAACCTTTCAGCATTCTATCTTTTTACATGATCTTATCATTGGAGTATTGGTTGCAGATTTCTTTTTAATTGCTTTTCTTGCATACTCATTGTGCAACTTGCCCAATCTAGTTACTTCATTCTAACTGCTCTGAAATTTAATCTCCAGGACCTGAACTTTGCTCTTATCACTTTTTCATGACCCATGCTTCTGAATGATATGTCAGAAAGTAAGTGTTTTGTAAATAATCTTATTGCACTTCTCTGGCACCTCCCTATTGCAAATGAGGCCTATGACATACATGTTGAATTCTTGTGCCTTTCATCATTGTTCCTTTGTTTCCTTCCCTTTTCTACCATTCTCTTCTATCTGCTCTTTTTCTTTCTGCCGTACATACGTAGAGGAACATGTATATTAGTGAGAAATAGTATTAAACATTCCAAGGTAAGAAGAGCTAAGAAATGAGAGACTTTGAAATGTGACATACAAAATTAACCAAATATAAAATAGTTATTACTAGCCTTTGTCTGCACCTTTGGTTTCAAGTATCTAAGCAGAAATCGACAAATAAGGTACCATTTTAAAAACCGAGTGTGGTGGGTGAGCTGTTAACATTCTAGCCTCGTATTTGGGAGGACGTGGGTTCGAATCCCCATTCGGGCATACAGATTTGGGTTTTCAATGGTTTCCCCAAATCACTCTAGGCGAGTGCCAGGATGCTTCCTTCAAAAAGGCCATGACTGAATTCCTTCCCATTCCTTGTTCCCTGTCCCATCCCACCTCTAATGACTTTAGCCGTCGAGGAGGCTTAAGCAATTAAAAAAAATTTTTTTTTAAAGATTAAGTTCTCTGCTTTGGTCACATCATATTTTTAAGAATGGAATTTCTCGCAATTCAACCTTTAAAGGGCGAAAGTATCACCATTTCTACTTTTTTTTTTTTTTCTTTTCACAAGCCATTTATCTCATTTGATACATAACAAAATCTGTACATGAGGTACCATTTTTAATATTTTTGGTCACGTCATATTTAAAGAAAGGAATGTTTCCAAATTTACCCTTAAAGGGCAAAAGTATCATTATTTCCAAAATGTTTTATTCTGTCACAAGCCATTTATCTTCCATGAAACAAACTGAATGAGTTATCATTTTAAAGATCAAGGTCTCTGCTTTGGTCACATCATATTTTAAGAATGAATTTTTTCAGAATTGAAAGGCAAAAGTATCAATATTCCACATGTTTTTTTTTTTTTCACTAGCTATTTATCTCTCTTGACACCCAACTGAAATTGGTAAATGGGGTATCATTTTAAAGATTAATGTTTCAAATTAGGGAACATCATAAATTAACAAAGAAATTGACCCTTAAAGGGCAAAAGTAATTGCTATGAAAATGGCACATGTGAGTCATTTCAGAGCCAGGCTGCTAGACAGCAGCAGGACATATCACAGAGATATTAATAAACTGCTCTACGGGTGTCGACATCCACTGAGTGTGTTACCAATAGATAGCGTCACCACATATTATAGAGGTATCAATAAACTATGTTTTTTGTGCAATAAGTAGTTTTTCAGAAACATTTCCATTTAGCTGTACAGTTCCTATGTAAACATTATATTTGTGAAATTTTCTCACCAGATATGATCGCAGCAACACATATCACTGAAATATGGATATGCTGTGTTTATTTTGTTCAGATTCGTTGTATTCAGTTACAAATTGTCGCACATATTGTTTTACATGACCAAAAGTTTCTACTAATTGTTTCATAACATATTGTAATTATTTTGTTATGAACCTATTCCACAAAACAAATAAACAATTGCTACAAATGAGGTGGTTCTTCTTTCATCCTATTGCATACTGCCAACCTCACTGTTTGTGAAATTTTCACAAGGGTCATCTGGTTCAGCATTATTACAAATGATAGTATCGGTTTTTGTAATTTATTACATATGAACATATTGCTATGATTGTTTGACAGGTAGGTAGGCAAACTATTAACTTTGTTCAGTATCACCAGCCTTCCAGTAGTTACATTTTTTGATGCCAGATATGAGTGTTTCCAAGTCGGATAGTCTGAAGAAAGCAATTTTTATTCTCGAATTTCATCCACCTCAATCTGTTACCATTCTTCAACATCACATTTGGTCAGAATTTTCAAAGGATCCTCCCCAAAATCAATTCCATTTGCAGATCGCATGAACTGTTTGCGGAAAATGGATGTTTGCAGAAAGAAAGAAACAAAGCGCCCTTCTGTCTGAGAAGCGAACGTGGACTGGATCAGAGAAGCTTAACAACACAGCCCTAGGTAATTCACTACATAATCTAGCAACACATGATTCAGGAAGTATTAGTGCCTAACAATAAAAGCTTATTGCCTATGTCTGTTTCAAGCTTTGATGTCTGATGACCATCACCAGTGTTTGAGTTCTAGCATTACACTGCAACAAAAGAATTAATAAGATGTGTAACATAATAAGACTTTCAGCTATCTTTGTAAACCATAGAAAGTTAGATTAGTATTGGGTTAAATATGATAAAGTTCGTTCCGTATTGTGTGTTGTATGAAAGATAATGAGTTAATGGCTATTATCAATAACAGTACCACAGCTTCCAAGAATAAATACGAACATTTTCATATATATAGTTATTGATTGATAAAATCTTTAAAGTAAGTTGTTAAAGGTAGTTCATGTGTACCAAATATTTAGATGACAATGAGAATTATAGATTTTTTATTATTGAAAGAAATGCACTTCTTCCCCCTAAATAAAGTTAAAATGGTTGTTGCATAATATTCCATAAAATAAACGAACTTAAAATATGAATTTCACCATAAAAAATAAATAATAAAGATTGGTATAGTAAAAAAAAAAATAGGCCTTAAAGTGTAACAGGAAAATTGTAAAAGTGTTAAATGTGAAAAATTCAATACAGAAATAAAGAAAATTGTTTCACAAATAGTAATACCATAACAGCATAATGCTTTTCAAACATTCAGATAGTAAAAGATGCATGCAATAGTCTGTAACAGTATGATACAACTAACGTTTCAGAGTAAGTTATTCGTAATTAGGAAGAATTTAACTTGTATACGAAAAGAAAGAACATTTTAAAATTATAAGGTTGATATAAATTTAATTTGATAATTTAAAGAGAAATTAATAAATATTTAATTTCAAACATGTGAGTATTAAGCACATGGAGGTAAAGAAAAGTAAATTGGTTAATATCTCCTATTTACTATTTTGAACAGAGGATAAAAGGATATAATCTTAAACTGAAATTATTTAGGGGGAGACTTAAGTTGGAGAGAAAATGAAAATGCTGTATTTATTTAATTTAAATAATTCTTATGCCTAAACTGTAGCCTATTTTTGGAAAAGTGTAATAACAGAAAACATTTAAAATAATTAAATCTATAACATACTAAAATGATTAAGAGAGATTTTGGTTCACTCCTGAAGGGATTTTCTGTGGTCACATCTAATATTTCAGAAACTTTCAATGATGTAGGACAGCATTTGCAAGGGATCTGAATAGAAGGTATAAATAGATCTACTGTGCCGCACCCAATGTCAGTTATTATTTGGATAGTGGTATGTGTGTGTGTTGGAGTGATTCAAGATGTGAAGGTGCTGGGCAGGATTTCGGAATCAGAAAAATTTAGTGATAGTATCAAGTTAAACTTAGAAAAAGTTTACAGCATTTTGTTATTAAGTTTAAAGTGGAGAAATTTTGAACACTCTAATCTGAGAATGTGTTGGATTGCATGAATACTAACCTGCAATCAATCTTGTGTGGATCAAAGCCAATAATATGTGAGAATTGGTTCCTTCCCGGTGCACTTCTGATAAAAATTCAACCGAGCGGGGCGGTGTAACGGTTAGCGTTCTCGCCTCGCATTCAGGAGGACGGCGGTTCGAATCCCCGTCCGGGCATCCAGATTTGGGTTTTCCATGGTTTCCCCAAATCACTCCAGGCAAATGCCGGGATGCTTCCTTCAAAAGGCCATGCCCGAATTCCTTCCCATTCCTTGCCCCCATCCTAGCCCCCCATCCTTTCCCGTCTCTAAAGACCTCGATGTTAAAAAGAGGCGTAAAGCAGTTAAAAAAAAAAAAGAAAGATAAAAATTCTTCCCGGATATTCTGCCATATTAGTTCTTCTGCCATACACAATGTTTCAACAGTTTCCTCCACTGTCTTCATCAGGTGGACTGAAAGTCGAAGTTGCTTTGCCAACGACATTTCACCAACTGTGTATGCCTTGCAATTCTAGCCTGTATAAATACCCTGCAGTCACGTATGAGGCACGCTTTGGATGCTGCTTTCCGTTGCTCTCCCATTGGCCACCGTGTTGTCTGGGTCTCACACAAGGATCGTAATGGACAGATGCGTAACAGCTCTCTTTCAGCACACATGTTTATCACATTGTTGTTGCAGCAGATCTTGGATGACAGGCTTTCATGCTTCACTCTAGAAAAGACCACCATCTCTGTTGATGTTGCTGGTGCCTAATCTATTGTCAAGCGATTCTCTAATTATAGAATCCCAGAAATACTTGGTCTGGGCCATTACTTCAGTCTTGTTGAAATATACTCTGTGGAAAATTTCCACAGCATATTCCGCCAATGCTGACTTTTCGAGTAGTAGCAATCACAGATGTCGCTGGTGCTAGGAACTCAAAGAATTTCTGGAACACCTGATGTTTCACTATGAAGGTCAAGAAAGATGGCACACTACCATTCCTAGACATACTAATTAGGTGCATGCTAGATGTTACTCTGGCCGATAGGATTTACAGAAAACTGATGAACACAGACTGGTATCTAGGGGCCTCCAGCTTTCACCACCTGGCCCAGCGAAAAACTGTATCAACTACACTGGTCCATCGGGTGCGAGCTATCTCAGATAGTGATAATTTGCAAGATGAGCTAAGGCACCTTCGGCACGTCTTCAGGCAGAATGGATATTCACGAGAGAAAATTATACAGGCTTTCCTTCCCCACGTTCTGATTTCTACAGCTGAACAAGAAGAACTGCCAGGATCCCTTGCAGTGCTACCTTATGCTGGGAATATTGGAATAATTCTGGCACGATATGGTTTAAGAAGTCTCGTTAGACCTTGGGCAATGATGCAAAGATGCGCACTGTGAAGGATGAATGTGGCCTTCGAGTGTCAGGAGTTTACTCGATCCCATGTGAATGTGGCAAAGAATACATTGAACAAACAATCAAGACCATTGAGGAATGTCCCATCGAGCACCAGCATCATCTGTGATTGCCGCAGCTCGACAAGTCTGCATTAGCAGAACATGCCGTGGAAAATTTCAACAGAATAAACTTCAACCAGACTGAAGTACTGGTCCGGGCTGCATATTTCTGGGATTCCATAATTAGAACAGTCAGCCATTCAGACGGTACGTGTGTCAGAATTTTAGTATTTTTATTGTGCTGTCTCTGTCGTCGACCTCTCCACAGTCGGCCACAGGGACGGCAATTTCGCCACGTTGTCATGCCAGGTATTAGTTAGGGTGCTAATAACCTCGATGTTGACGCGCCCTAAATCCTGAAAAACAACATCCATAATTAGAGAATCGCTTGAGATTAGATTGAGCACCAACAGCATCAACAGAGATGGTGGTATTTTTAAGTGAAGCATGGAAGCCCATCATCCAAGATCTGCAACAGCAACATGATAGACATGCGTACTAGAAGAGAGCCGATATTCAGCCGTCCATTATGGGCCTGATATGAGAACCAACGTGGCGGCCAATGGGAGAGCAGTGGAAGGCAACTTCAATAGTGCACCTCATATGTGTCCACTGACCAAAGGGTATATATGCAAGCTAGAATTGCGAGGCATACACCGTCAGTGGCGTGTCATCGCCAAAGCAACTTCAACTTTCAGTCCACCTGATGAAGACAGTGAAGGAAGCTGTTGGAATGTTGTGTATGGCTGATGAACTTATCTGGCAGAACACCCAGGAAGAATTTTTAAAAGCCAATAATAGTTCTTTCCAGTTTAGTGAAACATCCCTGACATCAACAATGTGCGTTTATTGAAAGAATATACAGTGGCTGAAACTTTTCTGCAGACTTTTATTTGTACTTTCTCTTATTATTTATTCAATAAATAGTTATAGTAAATCACTTACTGTGGGGTAACAACCACTTAAAGAAAGAACTATTTACAAAACAGTGAAGTTAGCTGACTGGCACATTCAAAGTTTGAATAAATAGTATTAATTATTCAACCATCCTATTTTATAAATGAACTCACACACCAATTTTTCTGCAAAAAAAATGCTTGTTTTCAAAAAAAAATTTTAGCAATGAACCAATGTTTCATTTGCTTGCAACTGTTAATAAGGGCAAAGTCCACATTTAGGGCACAGAAAATCTCCAGTCTTTTGTTGTGCAAAAGTAGGAACCTCCTAAAGTTCTCGGGTGTTTCGATAATGAAGATGTATGGTCCATTTTTCTTAGCTGAAGAGACACTTACAGCACTGAATTAATTGTGTATAATCAGTAAATGGCTGTTACCTTAGATAAGTGAGTACATAAGGTGGTGATTTCATACTGCAACAAGATCATGCTCCACGGATTTCCAATTGGAGGTTGGGGCATTTTTAAGTCATCATTTATCACAGAGGTGGATCAGATGTTCAGATGGGGGATAAGCAACGATTAAATGCTCTTACCATCACTTTCTTATTCGCTGGATTCATCATCATGTGAGATTATGTGAAGGATTAAGTCTTTATACCTCCTCTACCTACAACTGTTCCATATCTGAAGGCACATATCGAGCCACATTTGCAAATATCTCCAACTGTCATGTTGCATTGTCTGTGGAGAGAAATGGATTACCATGTAGATGTATGCAGAATGATAAATGGCAAACATGCTGAGCATTTTTAATTCATAGAAAAAACTATGTATTTTGCTGCATAATAAATCAAGATTTTTATTTCTTTTTCCATATATTTACAACCACTTGTTTTCTGAAATCTCAACAATCATTTTTATAACCCTGTATTAGTACCATCTTACTTCAAAATATAATCAAATGTCCAGTAGTACAAAAAGCCTAAGATTAATCAACTTTTAGAGAAAGAAGTTATTGCAATATTGCAGGTCAAGAATATTATGATCAAGTAAATGAAAAAAATCTCCACTAATTATTTTCAGTAAAACCTGGTTACAGAGTTTGGATTTGTGGTGCATTCTGCCTTATTCATAGCTGGACCTGCAGTTTAAAGAAAAGTCCAAACCATGGTGTGCTTTAAAGTCCTTAAAGTCAGTAAAACTTCATGCCTGAACAAAAATTTGAACCAGTGACCCTCCACTTTAAAACCAAGTGCCATATCAACTATGCTACCAAAGCACTCATCATTTGCAATGTTGTTAAATCAGTCATGAGACTGCAACACTTGAAAAGCTATTGGTTAAAATGTCACAGGTGTATATCTTCATTTATCTAAAGCCTATTGTAAGGCGATAAGCTCAGAACTGGTGTGAGTGATAAACTGATCTGTCTTGGCTGTAACCGTGATTCTGCCTTGGATAATTTTAGTCTTGCTTTGCAATATTAACTTGACCGCCACCTAATTTGATTAAACCCCAAATTAGAAAAGGTAACAGTCAATAAAAGTCATTGATAAATGGTGATAGATGTACAATATATTCTTCAATTTTAAACAAAGTCACAAAATTAAAAAATTGTCTCCTAAGAATTTTATTTGCAACTTCAATTAACACATTTGAGACAGACAACAACCTTTGACAGTAGCAAGGTGGATTAATAAGTGTTAATTTTGATTTGTAGCTTCAGTAGTATGGCCATTACAAATTATTTTCTGAAGTTCCAAAACTTGTTAATAACTTCTACAATTTTGCAGCTATGGAGCTGAAATACCTTTTATTTAACTTCTAATGGAACTCTTTCATTTGATACTAAACAATCCATGTTTATTCTTCTACAGAAAAATATGAATTATGATGCAATATCCTATTTTTGAACCCGCTAATAACTTTATGATGACTTTGAAACCTCCTTTAAGTGATTCTTTGTGTTCTCAAATGTCTGTGGTGCATTTCTGAAGTCGCTACCTGTTTTCTCTGATTTATTATTAATTTTTGAAGTGAACGCTCTTCTAAGTGAGGTAACCCTGAAGTTTAGCTCGTACAGACCTATTTAAAAATCTTCTACTTTGTTTCATCCCCATCACACTACTACATATCTCTTTACAAGGCTTACTAAAACTTCTAAGGGTTTCAAGCCACATCAAAATTGAGCTGTCTGGCGACGTTTCGGAAGCTTGCACTGCTTCCATTGTCAACCCCCCCCCCCCAACATTACTGAAGTCTGCCGCACAGTAGTCTTTTATATAGTGCCAGCAGCCGGGAGTGGAGGGGAAAGCACGTGGAGGGGCGGTCTAGTTGGACCCTGCTCGCTCGGTGACGTCACGATCGGGTCACTCCTATGCCCTAATATGGCTCGATTCCGTCTCGTTTGTAATAATCCAATTATTGGCTTCCAAGCTTGGCTTAAATTGAGGCCTTGATCACAATTAATAAATTATTGCTTAGCCTAATCTCGATAGCCTCCTTCACAACACTGTCCCAAAAGTTTATTTGCGTAACAAAGCCGTGTCGTTTTGTCGAAGCATGGCTCGTGTCCATTGTCAATGGCGTGTTCGGCTAAGGCAGATTTTTCTTTTTGTCCAAGTTTAAAATGTCTGATGTGTTCTTTGCATCTTTCATTAATCGTCCTTAACGTTTGCCCTATGTAAGAAGTGCTGCATTCACATGGAATTTTGTACACTCCAGGAGCCCGAAGATTGAGACAATCCTTCAGAGTTCGCTACAGCTGTCCAATTTTTGGTGGAGGTCGAAAAATCAAACGGATGCCCTGTTTGTTGAGTAACCTTGCTATTTTAGATGTTACTGCTCTACAGAAAGGTAGAAAGGCACGCGGCTTGTCTTGATGTCTGTGATCTGTCTTGGTTCTGTTGTTTCTTCCGATGGTTGCACACCGGATTTCTTTAGTGCTATAACCATTGGCTCATGTGAGAATCCAGATTGGCGGAAGAAATGGTGAAGAATCTAAGTGTCCAAGCCCCAAGACCACCAAGGTTATATGGCCTCCCAAAAATTCATAAAGAGCTTGTTCCAATGCGTCCAATAGTGAGTGCTGTAGGTTCGCCAACGTACAAGTTGGCTAAATATCTCACGCGTTAGTTAAATCCGTTGTTTGGTCAGTGTGCACATCGTGTTAAAAATTCTGCTGCCTTTGTTGAGTTGGCTAAAGAAATGAGGTTAGAACGTGACGATATTATGGTCAGCCTGGATGTTACGTCGTTGTTTATGCGTGTGCCTTTAGGGGAAACTGTTGAACTACTTAGTGAACATTTTGATCCGAAACGTGGAGTTATTCAGACATACCCTCACGTCTACATACTTTGTGTACCAGGGCGAATACTACGAGCAAACAGACGGTGTTGCTATGGGATCCCCGTTGTCTCCTGCAGTAGCTGACTTCTACATGGAACATTTCGAGCATATAGCTCTTGACACGGCTCCTTTAAAGCCTAAATGTTTCTACAGGTTTGTTGACGATACGTTTCTCGTGTGGTCTCATGGAATTCCGGCATTATATGAATTCGTGAACCATCTTAATGGGATTCATCCCAATATTAAATTCACGATAGAAATCGAAAGAAATGGATCACTTCCATTTTTAGATGTTCTAGTGCGTCGGAAGCCTAATGGAAGGTTAGGGCACAACATTTACAGAAAACACACACACACACACCGATCGCTTTCTTAATGCTCAAAGTTTTCACCATCCTTCTCAGAAACTAGGAGTATTTAATACTCTTGTCCATAGGGCAAAGGTGGTGTCCAACAATGAACATTTAAAGGAGGAACTGCAACACCTGGAACGCGTATTTCGTGCCAATGGTTATAGCACTAAAGAAATCCGACGTGCACCCATCGGAAGAAACAACAGAACCAAGACAGATCACAGACATCAAGACAAGCCGCGTGCCTTTCTACCTTTCTGTAGAGCAGTAACATCTAAAATAGCAAGGTTACTCAACAAACAGGGCATCCATTTGATTTTTCGACCTCCACCAAAAATTGGACAGCTGTTGCGAACTCTGAAGGATTGTCTCAATCTTCGGGCTCCTGGAGTGTACAAAATTCCATGTGAATGCAGCACTTCTTACATAGGGCAAACGTTAAGGACGATTAATGAAAGATGCAAAGAACACATCAGACATTTTAAACTTGGACAAAAAGAAAAATCTGCCTTAGCCGAACACGCCATTGACAACGGACACGAGCCATGCTTCGACAAAACGACACGGCTTTGTTACGCAAATAACTTTTGGGACAGTGTTGTGAAGGAGGCTATTGAGATTAGGCTTAGCAATAATGTTATTAATTGTGATCAAGGCCTCAATTTAAGCCAAGCTTGGAAGCCAGTAATTGGATTATTACAAACGAGATGGAATCGAGCCATATTAGGGCATAGGAGTGACCCGATCGTGACGTCACCAAGCGAGCAGGATCCAACTAGACCGCCCCTCCACGTGCTTTCCCCTCCACTCCCGGCTGCTGGCGCTATATAAAAGACTACTGTGTGGCAGACTTCAGTAATGTTAGGGGGGGTTGACAATGGAAGCAGTGCAAGCTTCCGAAACGTTGCCAGATGGCTCAATTTTGACACGGCTTGAAACCCGAGAAGTTTGTATAAAGCATTGCCGCCGCGAGAACGTACATAGTTATCTTACTAAAACTTGTTTCAAATAAATTATAGTGTATTCTGAAAATGTTTCCCCCCTCCCCCCCTTAAATTTACATCTATTACTCAAATGATTAATTTTCCTTTGTGCCATGTGTCTGACTTTACTATATAATCTTTAAAAAAACAATCATTAAACTGTACTGAGCTTTCCTAAACTGTAGTATGTTGTATAAGAAAAAATTAAGTTTCTCTCTTCCGTTAACCTGACTTCCTATATCTTTCCAAAATATGACTTCTTGAATTTTAAAGTGTGTAATTACGTGTTAAATTTTTCATACCGGCTTTTAGCTTTTAATGCCTTTAAACTTTTTAGTATGATTTCCTTGCTACAAAATTTATTGTCTTTTGACTGTTTCTTACCCTGAATATCTTAAGTGAATGAAATATTAACTTTAGCGATATTACATCGAAACCAAATATTGTTGCAGATGTTATGTTGTGTCCTTCTAAAGCTGTTTAGATAGGTTTAGAATTTGAAGTTACTATTTAAACTTGATTTATTGTCTGAATTAATTGTTTAGTTTGATTTATTTCCTGAATGACCACCAAAAATGACGCTAAGGCGGTATTGTGTGGTTCACCTGAGCCCATTTTTCTGTAAACAAATTTCGCTATGCAAATTTACGAGATTCTAATTTAGCTTAAACTATGGTATCATATATTGCAAGAAATTATTGCTAAGCTTTTAAAGGTGGCGATATACAGGTGAGCCATCAGGCAAAATGGCTCTGTACTGATCAAAATATCGCCATGGATGGGGGAACTCAGGTGGATTGGCATGGCTTGGTAAACCCTGTTGTATATTCTTTTCGTCCAAACTCCATGACACTAACCCACCTAGCTGAGGGTCGGGTGGGATATCCCCTTGTCTAATGGAGTGGTTTAACATATTCAATAAAAAGATGGTACTATTTTGTGGCCACTTTTAAATTCCTCAGCATTTTGGCTTAACATCAAAATGAAACATACCCTATTTCATTCGTGGGTCCACGGATTATTCATTAAATGAAACCCCTTAAAAATCAAACTAGTTGTTTTTGTGTGAACCCTATTCAGAACTTGTACGCTTGCACACTCACACACACACACACACACACACACACACACAATTTAAAACAAAAAATAAAATAAACAGTGGATTATTTTTCTGTAATTTATTAATGATACCTTAAACTTGTTTTTTAAATATCTGAAATGTAAAGAATTTTTCCCAGTTACAAGTTTATTATATGTATAGATTAGTAATGAATTTGTAGAACTCTTCTATCCATCCCTTGTTTTCATCCTAGTTGTTTTGATGTGCTCAGATTTTTTTAAAAAAAAATAGAAAAAGAGCAGTGTTAATAGTGAGTATAATGACAAAAATAAAACTTGAAAATATGAAATTTGAAAGGAGATTTAAATTAAGATGAATTTTTAATCTCAAATGGCAAGATCCAATATATTTTTACTGCCCCATTATTTTGCACTTTTTCTGTACTAACTAAGGTTCATTGTTTAAGATACTAATGTTTTTGTTGTTTTTTTCCCCCTTTTAATGCATTCAGTAGTACTTTGACTGTGGAAGAAATATTATTTCCACGTGCCGAATTTTGTTTTATGTAGAAATCTGTAATCACAAATTATTTGTTGCTGAAAGTGCTTTCTGATTTTAAGAATTGAAGGCGTTTGTTTTTTATCTGAAGAATCAAATGAAGTACAGGAAAAATAGTTTTAAATGACTGCTGATTCCCTTAAAAAGAAAATTTCCTTAATACTTCCTAAATTCATAAATAATTGTTTATATTAAAAAGAATATTATGTTAAATAAAAATCTTAATTCTTATCAGGGATTAATTAATGATCCAAGATTAGCGGTAATTCACTTAGAGGAATACATCATTGGTGATAAATTCATTCACTCCGATAAAACTATGCTCATACCTCACATTAACCTCACATCTTCTGATAAACCATGCCTTTTCAAATGATAAAATAATTCCGATAGCAGCAACCTTCCTTATGTACATTAATAAAGCACAAGGTCAGATGCTTCAGAAGGCAAGACTGTATTTATCAGAAACTGTTTTTTCACATAGACACTCGATTGTGACTTTCCCACAGTTTTGGAGTTTTATTTGTGTTAAAGACACATACGGTCAAAAAGTCAATGATCACATCATAACTGCTAGTATTGTTTTCAAAGAAGTTTTGTAAAGTAAAGAAAATTGAAAAAAGGGTATCTGACAGTGCCAATATTTTTTAAACATCTACTTATTAAATGCTTTACAATTAAACATAATCTACATTAAAATTTATATTTATTACTACTTTTCAAATAAAATACCTTTCATTAATAAATACTTGCATTTACTTATTTTGATATTATTATATTACCATTGGTTGGCTGACCACGATACTATTCGCACAGGTCAGATGTTGTACAAAAAATCATTCATTTAGATATATAAGAGTTCCTTGCTTTAACCAAAGAGAATTTCACAAATGTCAGCCCAGCTTACTGGTACCTACAACGTCTACGAGATGGCGTTAGTGCCATTTCCAAGACACCAAATTAAAGAATAGTTGATTTTTTTGGTAAAATTGCAGGGAAGACACCTAGTTAGGTAAACTTAAAAAACTAAATGTTATCTAAATATGAAATTTCATCCAAAATGTTAGAACTGTTACCGAGATCCCAAAAATATATATAAAAAAAAAAAAAAAAGTACCAAAATGTAAATCCATTCACCACTTAGCTCCTATTGTTTCCTGGTTACTATATACACTCGGGGCCATGGAACATTTTCTGGACCAGCGCCCTCCCAAAAGCCTCCCTATGACATCCTTCCTCATCAAATTGGCGTACCTGATTCTCAATAACAACTACTTCTGCTTTGAAGGCAACATATATCACCAAACGTCTGGCATTGCAATGGGTACCTGCATATCCCCCTCTTACGCTAATCTGTTCATGGGCCATCTGGAACAGACATTTCTGGAGGAAGTCCTTCTCAGACCCCTCATTTGACTTCGATTCATTGACGACATCTTTATGATTTGGACGCATGAAAAAATGAACTACTAAATTTCCTGAACCATCTCAATACCTTTAGTATGTTGAAATTCACTTGGTCATACTTCCATACCCAGGCCACATTCCTGGATGTGGATTTGTCTCTCTCCAGTGGCTTGTTCGACTCTTCAATCCACATCAAACCCACCAACCTTCAACAGTATCTCCATTTTAACAATTGCCACCTGTACCACACCAAACGTTACCTCCCCTACAGTCTTAGCATTCAAGGTAGTCACATATGCTCCAACCAACACTCCTCATGGATTATTCAAACAGTATTTCACAAGCATTGATTTCTTGCAACTCGCCTCTAGCTTTGGTGAACAAACAGCTTCCACAGGCAACATTACAACCCACTCAGCCTGTCAGTCATCTGAAGCCTGCAAAAACCAACCACAGTCCAGTCTTGGTCACTCAATACTACCCAGGCCTGGAATCCATTTACAGAATCCTCCGGCAGGGCTATGATTTCCTGCAAACTTGCCCTGAAATGAGATCCATTCTTCCTCAAATCTTCCCAGCCCATCCTAGAACTTGTTTCAGCAGACCTCCTAACCTCAGCAAACCTCTAGTCCACAAACATACTCTTCATCGCCCCAACAGTCAGCCACAAGGCTCTTTCCTGTGCAATAGACTTCGCTGCAAGATGCGTGACCCACACCATGCCTCCACCACTTTCACCAACCCTGCCACAGTAGGAAGCTTCCCTATCATAGGACATGCCACCTATGAAACCTCCCATGTAATTTAACAGTTAACATGCAAACACCGCCTGGTTTCACATATAGGTTTGACCACAAATCCACTTTCCATAAGAATAAATCGCCACCAACACATGATGTTCACACGGAACCCAAAGCACCCAGTTGTTGCCCTTGTCATCACTCATGATTCGAATAATTTCAACTCTTGTTTCACGGTCTGTGCTATCAGAGTCCTCCCTAATAGCAGCAGCTCCTCTGAACTCAGAAGGTGGGAACTTGCCTACCAGTTCAAACTGGGCAACAAGGCAACCACCAACAACCCGATCATTATTTTTATTATTATTACTTGTATTTACCCTTTTTTTCATCCTCTCTTTGCCTCCATCCCCACTACCTATATTGAACCACCACTAAC
Organism: Vandiemenella viatica; assembly: GCA_031002005.1. Classification (NCBI taxonomy): domain Eukaryota; kingdom Metazoa; phylum Arthropoda; class Insecta; order Orthoptera; family Morabidae; genus Vandiemenella; species Vandiemenella viatica. Next base: position 110,222,466 of record JARYHS010008075.1, on the reverse strand, counting down.
CTAAGGTGATGTTTACTTCATAGAGTCTTTGGTTTTAAAAAAATTAAATTATTATTTTTATAGTTTTTAATTTATATATATATTGCTCTTCCCACTGACCAGAGATCTTTCTGTGAGGCAGTCTCCAAATTGCCCAACTCCCATAATGTTCTCCTGTTGACAAAGGGCTCATCCCGAAAATTTCTTTATCAGTTGTATTTTTGTTTTTTCTGTGTGTTCCCACCCCACATCCATCATCTAAAGGTAAGTGGTGGCTCATTTCCCTGTCCTGATTTAATTCCTGTTCACTACTTAGCGCCTTTGATTTCCTTGTGCACTATATATTTGTATATTACAAAGGAAGGATAGGGAAATATGACCCAACACTTACCACAGATGAAGGTGGCTGGGACGATGAACAAAAAAAAAAAAAAAAAAAAAAAAAAACGCACACACACACAAGAGAAGCACAATATTTCGGCATACAGCCTTATTCGTGCAGAAGTGAGACACCGGGTGGAGCCAGATATATATACAGAGTACATCTGGCCCAGCCTGGTGTCTCACTTCTACACAAATAAGGCTGAATGTCGAAATATTGTGCTTCTCTTGTGTTTGTCGTCCCAGCCGCCTTCATCTCTGGTAAGTGTTGGGAGGTTGAGTCAGATGTGTACACAGAGACCGCCGTCTGATACACACACACACACACACACAAGAATTGCTCGTTTAATGGTATAAGATTCCATATTCACCCACTCTGTCTGCCTGTATATTCAACTGTCACTGAACTTCCTCTTCATGACCTTTCCAGATCACCAGGTCATCTGCAAAACCCATCCATCACCTAAATGTTTTCATCTCCCATCCTCACTGCCATCTTCTCCATTATTTAATCCATGATTACAATGAAAAGTATTGGTGAGAGGTCAATTCTTTGTTTCGGCAAATCTGTTCTTTCTACAATTATTTCCACATAGTTCACATTTCTTTGGAATAGTTCTGTCACTCTACAGATGGTGTCTTTTGGGACTCATCTATTCTCCAAGGCTTCTATACCTTACTTCTGTATACACAATCATAAGGTTTCTCAATATCAATAATATCTTCTCATTTTCATAGTGTTTTTTCCTATTGCTAACACATCACAAGTATCAGGTCCAACATTGATCTCCCTGATCTGAAACCATACTGATCTTCCCTTAGATCTTTTACCACACTTTCACAGATTCTTTCCTCAGGTCTTTTCTTTTGCTTTGGCACAGTGGCACATCAGTGTGATTCCTCTGTCGTTTTTAAAACCATTACTGCTCCATTTTTTTAGAGATAAATATGGGTATTCCTTTCTTCCAGTCTACTGGAGTTATCCTCTCCTTCCATACCTTTCTCATCACATGATATAACTGCTGCTTTCCTTCTACTCCTGCTGCCCTTACCATTTCAACATTCACTTCATCAACACTTGTTTGTTGCCTTTCCACCCTACATCCTACCCAGAGCTATTTCCACCTTTTCCCAAGTTAGATCCTTCGTAGGTGTTGCCCTCCTGTAGAACTGTGTGATCTTTGTCCAACCAGGGTTCATTAAAGCTTCAAAATGCTCCTTCCACATTCTTTTTGGTTTTTCTTTACTGTTTATTTCCTTTCCATTCTCATCCAGCATGTTAACATTTAGAGTCAGATCCTTCTTCTTACTTTTTACCATTCTGTATAGTACTTTCTTATTACCTTTGCTATTTTCTTTTTCTGGCCACTTCCTTCTGTCCTCTGCTACTTTTTTTTTGTCCTCCTTATTTCTAAATACTTGTCTCTTGTCTTCAGTGTCCTCCACTTGAACTATTTTCTAAAGGCCCCATTTTTCAACTACACCAATTGTTTTGCTGTGTCATTCCACCATGCATTCTCCATCCTTCTTTTAGTGTAACTAGTCCATCCACACACTCTTTTGGCTACTACAATCCAGGCCCTTTTAGAATCTTCCAACTTTTCTTCCACTGTCTCCTTTCATGCTGTGGGTATCTTGCTCCTTATAATCCTACATCTACATCCATACACTGCAATTCACAAATATTGTGGGTGGCAGAAAATGTTAAGCACCAATTCTAATTTTTTTGCATTCCAATCCCGAATGGTATAAGGAAATAAAGAATTCATTAAAGCATCAGTATGGCATCTTATTTCGGTAATCTTATCCCTCCTGTCATTGCAACCTAAATAGATTGACGGAAGAAGTATTCTATTGCATTCATAAATCAAAGAATTTTGCATATTCTCCAATTAATTCAAACGAAAATGATGTCTTCCTTCTGCAAAAAAATCCCAGCCCAGTCTTTGAATCAATTATGTGACTTTTTTAAGGGCTGTAGCAATCAATCACGAATTGAGCCACTATCTTCGGTACTTTCTCTAACCCGTCAATCAATCCCTTGAGATACGGATACCAAACTCCACAACAGTAATCCAAATGTGGACGCACTAGAGTTTTGTATGCCATTTCCTTTGTATGAGCATTACAATTCCTCAAAATACTACCTATGCATCATACTCTAGATATAGCTTTATCTATGATGGAAGTTATATGCAAGTCCCATTTCATTTTGCTTTGTACTTTACGGAATCAACTGTGTCAAAAACTGAATTGTTTATTCATCTCTTTCAGTTTCGATACCCTTATTTTCCTTTCCTGTTTTTCAGATTTTCTGCTACCTGCCATAGTCCTTAGCTTCATTACTAAAAGTCAGTCATCAATATCTAATGCCTGTGATGGTATCTGTCACACTCCTTTTCAATTCCCCATTAAATAGATATCATGTATTCCACAACCAACTTCCTCTGCCAGTCTTTGCAATATAATATCCCAAAAATATAACATTTTGATTGCCTCTACAGCTCTTGACAAAACTCATCTTTGAGTTGCACTGCCTGCTTGTGTGGCATGAGTCATGAAAGGCCATGGGTGGGTCATTACTGGGTTTGTGGTGTGAATTCCGTGTTTACCATGCAATTGTGATTGTTGTTGACATTGGTGGCATCAATGTACTAGTGACTATGACCATAGGAGCAGAGATGAAGGCATAAAACTGCATCCTCTAGTTGTCTGCATTGGGTTGTTGAAAGTCTTCCTGTCACAATTTTGTACCAAACAGCAAAATAGTTTATGTAGACTGCGAAGGTCAAACCATTTTGTTATGAGTATGGCAAATTGAGCCACTGCCACAGACATGCTGTTCTAACTCAAATAGTTAGTTTCTGTGTGATTATTGTTAGTTCAAAGTCATGAAACTCTAATAACTGGAGCATAACATTGAAACTCGTGTCCCAAACTTATACACTTAATCACTCCTGAATCAAATGGTTTGAGAAATAACAACTGGTATTGTTGACATGTTTTAGTCTGTTCTGATTTAAGTCTACCATTACAGTTTGTAAAGTTGCAAGTCAAGTTCAAATCATGTGTTGCTAGTCTAATTTGCGACCTGCTTGTGAAGTTTATTCTAGTATCTCCGATGAGTAACAAACCAGCAATCATTCACCGGTGAAGAAGAAAACTGAACTCTTCTTTGTTCTTGTTGTTTCTCACCAGGAAGCTACACCTTGTCAAATGTAATCAGCAGAAAGATTCCATTCATGAGCATACTTTTGAAACTGATCAGTCTCTATGGTTTGCCATTAAAATATCAAATTGTTAAAAAATATTTTATAACAACCACAGATATTTCATGAGGATTGTCTAGGAATTTTTGCACATTTTCTGCCCACTTGCATGCTCCTTTTAGTGGAAATTCACCCTCCCACTTTCGCACATTTCGAAGAAACAGTGTTTGCCTCACTGCATGCCTTTTGTCCTAAAACTCTGGAGTCTTTCTCGCACAGAACAACCAGGCTCCACTAAAAATGCCCATAAATTGTTCTATAAATTGGGCTCTTAATATTAACAATGTTGCTGTCTGATATACATCTGTCCTGCTAGTTGATAGTTTTGAGTGTTTTTAATCCTTTCACTCACTTTTCTTGTCTCTGTCAGATGCCTCTCCCTTTGAACACATAAGTGACCAGTGAATGATAGATTCCTGTCTCCATACATCTTTCTGGCATCATTACTCAACCCTTGTTCATCTACAGGTAGACAGTGGCCATGGCAGTGGCTAAAATCAATACTGTCCCTCTGTTGTTAAATATTATTTTATTAAATTCAATCATTGCTCATGAATAATTATCATTGTTCAGTGCTGCATCACAATATTCATGTAATTGTTTTGTAATTCTCACCTTCCCTAAACAGTTTGTGAATTGCATCGAAATTAACTCAGATTGAGTATTCATTTGATACTTATTTCCATATAATTCTAAGCTTTTCTCACTTTTGAGGTGATGAGTGCATTCATAAATTATTTATAAAAATATAAAGGTTCTTCAACTATAATAAATGTTAAATATGATAATTCACTATAAATTCAATACAAGTGTTATGTAATTTTTTTTTTATTTTTTTTTATTTTTTTTTTCTGACAGACAAATCACTGGTACGACAGCCATCAACAACGGAGTATCTACCTGGTATGTTACATACTGAGTCACCTGCTGGCCTGCTGCCACAGTTCCCATCATGGGCACTCACATGCCTTGGCCCCAGCAGTCTCTATTCCCACAACCTAGGCTTGCAAGACCAGCAACAAGCAGGACTACTTGGTGGTTCTGCTTATCTCCTTCCATGGGATGTTACTGTCCGTCTTGAGCACCATAGGTAATATGACAGTTATTAAGTTATTCAGTTCCTTACTATCCCAGTATTCTCATAGCTATTTATGGAAGACTTTGACTGAGTGCTGTGCTAAAATTGTTTTGCGGTTCCCTTCTTGCTTGATGAGATAACTGTTGGTTATAATGTGATGCAGAGATAATGGTAACGTTTTCATTAGTAACAATTTATAAATTAATCAGATATACCAAATGTTACAAAAAAATGGTGATAATCCGTACAAGACATGACGGAACCTGAATTTTCAGGTTAAGCCAGTTGTAATATTAAGAGTTACATTTTAATGTGGCTATAGTACAGTGTAACAAACAAGAAAGAAGGAGATAATAAAAGAAAACTTTTATTCCCACTACTAAAATTGAAAATTATTATTTTTATAATGTTTATTAGTGCATGAAAAAATGTGCATGCACACATACACACAAATTTCGTTTTATAATACTGACAGCTATACTGGTCACAGCTTTTAATATTGTTCTAGAGTGATCTTAGGAACTATATGAACACTGCATGTAACAGATGCATGTCAATGCTTGTATAGCCTTTCAGAAGAGTAATGTTTGATTATTTACATATTTTAATTTATTTATTTTAATATTCGAGTTTTTAAATATTTTTTTAAAAAATTGGTTATTCAATTAAAGGATCACGATTTCATTGGCAATAGCCTTGTCTTCGTTGTACAAGGATCATACTGAAAGTATTGAGCAGCATATTTTTGCAAATACAATTTTATTAATGTAGCTAAATTGAACACTTCCCCATCATTCTGCAAGTTTCAATATTCTCTTAGACTACATATAGTGTAACTGAATCTGTAAAGAAACAAACTTCCTTTTACGATGGGGTAAGGGCAGTACGGGATTAACCATGTAGCAGGAGGTAGCAAATGCTATGGGCCTCGCGCCTTCTGGGAGGCATCGCACCTCCTAGGGGGCCCCGCGTCTAGGCTAAATGGGCGACCTACGGACGGCAAAAATCAAAGGCCTCTTCTTCACATTTGCTATGGGCCCTGCTGCTGTCTTAATCAGGCCCTGGGTAATAAGGGCTACACCTTTTCTGTAGATTAGAGAGCACTGGTGAAATACTTGATTGAGGTTCTACTTAATGCTGATGCATGATGTGGGAAAAATAAAAGAAATAAATAGTTGACTCATCACTCACCAAAGCTGAAGGCAGCGACGACAGAAGAACATATATTACGAACACACAAATAAACTCAATATTTCGGTTATTAAACCTTATTCATGATGGAGAAAATGAGTCATGAGGCTCGGGAGGTGTGCACACATCGAGGGTTGCTACATGACTAGGTGGATTATCAATATGGCGGTGGGACTGAGATATTGTATATAAATATGTAAATCGCAGATGGTGGTACAACTAATACTAGACACAACTAGAGTTGGAATGATGGGTACTGATATGGAAGATGCTTATTATTCTTTTAATCAGTTTCTCATGTATCATTCTTATGTATATTTAAATATGTATCTGTGTATCTATAGATTGGGCTATGGCCTCCAACTCAAATCAACTTGAAGTAAATGCCTCTTGTCCTACAAATATAAAATGGAAACTTGAATTTCTCAACACCAGGTGCGTGAATGTTATCAGAGACAAGACAAAGTTCAACACTACATAGAATAATTATCCTCAGACAATCTACTTACTAGGTGTATATTTAGAACAAAAATTATACTTAGTTGCGTAAAACTTGTACCTTACAAGTGAGCAGCTTTCCAGCAGAGCTGGTTTTATCATTACAGAAAAGCAGAACAATCTTTTTTCCTGAACATATGGTTGATCCTTTCGTTATTTACATTCACATGTCAATAAAGTGTGTTCAATGTCGTGCATCAATATAAATCCTGACAAGATGTCACATATATCTGAAGCCTCCATGTAAATCATAATGCACTAAATGTGGAGTCAGGGTATTCTTTATGGTTGTCATTAACTTTAGATAAATTACTTGTGATGGTTTTCATTGCATTTTACTCTGATTTCACGCTTTGTGATCATTTCATTACATATGTTTATCAAACATATACATGTAATGTATTATAACTATGGTGATTCAGTTGATAGAGCATACCCAGAATATTGATAGTAGTCATTGATATACTGTAGTTTCGAGAATACCACAACCATACAATCTCGTCCCATTTTCTGTGATCGCCATCATAGTTGTACAGCACCAGTGAGGAAAATACGGTGAGCTATTTCTGCATTACCAAGCCTCCATTTGTCCACAGAGCCTAGGGAAGCTCCAGGGGCCACAGCTCACCTGAGTAGACACACTGGTAATAAGAATAACCGAGTTCGAACGTGAGAGGACAGCAATTTGCAAGACACTAGAACAGATAAACAGAGTTTTAAGTGGTTCCTCAACCATGTGAAAAGAGTGTATGAGGCACACAATAAGTGTAACAGTGATAATTAGTGCATGGAGTAGAAAATAAAACTTTGATTTGCTCAGTAAGTATTTTTGAATATGTAGAATTACTTTATCTGCATAACTTTAATAACTTAGGAAATATTAATTAGTCAGATTCTATTTTTGGTTTACAAATTTTATTTCACTCTTTTGAAAATAGTAAACACACTTTGCTTAATAGTAAACGAAAGAGTAACCCTTTAGCAGTAAAATAAAGTTTCATAGCTACAAAATTGTAAGAGTTACTATTTGGTCTTGGTAATCACATAAAATGATTTTTTTTTTTTTTTTTTTTTGTGGCTAAACTATTAAACTTACAAAATTATTCATAAGGTTAAAATTGACGCTTTTTACAATATCTAGCGATTCTCAAAATTTCAGAAAAATTTGAACATTTTTAATCATCAGGGTCAAATATCTGATGCAAGTTTACAAGCATGAGATATGATATCAAATCAGATTACCAGACTGTTCTTGTGAAACCAATAAGTCTGTGCGTTCCCATGGACGTTTTCTATATATAGCAGTCCAGATCTTTCCTCGCCCTCAGTTGGCCCAGTCAGAGTTAGTGAGAGCACTACTATGTTGCTTTGTGCCGTGATGTAGGCTTGCTCAATTTTCAAGTTTCAGTTAGAAAGTAACTATGTAGTTTTGAAGCAGCATTTTACGCCATGTGGTGCATCGGTATAACTTTAATGTTAGTCATCGACAGATAACTGTAGAAGCGTGTGACAAACTTTTATCTGCTTCCTTGTGTTAATTTAAATTGAGCTTTGAACAATGGGGTTTAGTCTGGCTCGAATCGGTTAATCGAATTTGCAACTTTTTCTTTGGAAAATTTGTCTGATGCCAGTTCAGTTCTTGACTTTGCTCAAGTTTGAAGAATATAATGATTATTTACCAGCAATAAACTTGTGAACATTATTATCTATACCCTTTCCTTAGTTTGGGGTTTTAGTAAGCTAGGTGGCAACCAATTTAATATAGCAAAGCAAGAGCTGAAATTATCCACGGTTATCCATGGTCATAGTTGAGACAGAAAGTTTTGCACCCACCCCAGTGCAAATTCAGTTTTCTTACACACATAAGATCAGAAGAATGAGCCAATTGATTGAAAGAATACAGAAAAGATTTGTGTGATGGTGATGGTCTAAGTAACATTGTGGTAGAAAGAAAGGAAGATGTTGTTAAGATCAGGATTTGTCACATCATTAAATGATTTGAATACAAATTAATCAGTATAAATTCTTGGCATTTCCACAGAACTGCTAAACTGCCGTGAGAAGTTGTTCAAATTGCTTGTGAATATAAATAAATGAAGTTTTTCTTGGTGTTATATGTTAAAACTCCCCCCCCCCCCCACACACACACACAAAAAAAGCCATAGAATGGGAGGAGGAACAAAATGAAACGTCATAAGTTGAAAGGGTATGTGATGTTATTTGAGTGATTACAAAATTTAATCTAATTTGCATAGAACTTGGTAGTATGAACCCATCTATCGATATGACATTACGTTTCCTCTGGCCTGGAAGTAGTCACTGATTCAGTTAGGAAGGGTGTCATAAAGCTGTTGCTTCCCTTCCTTTTTTTTTATCTGCTTAGCATCTCTCTAACAGCGAGGTCTTTAGAGACGGTAAAGGATGGGGGAGCAAGGAATGAGAAGGAATTCGGCCATGGCCTTTTGAAGGAAGTATCCCGGTATTTGCCTGGGTGATTTGGGAAACCATGGAAAACCCAAATCTGGATGCCCGGATGTGGATTCAAACCGCCGTCCTCCCGAATGCGAGGCCAGAACGCTAGCCGTTACACCACCATGCTCGGTCTTCCCTTCCTGAGGCCAGCTGGCCCACAATTGTTTTAACTGGTCCTTGATATCTTGGATTCTGCCACTGACACAGAGTTGATGTCTGAGCTGGCCCCACATGCTTTATTGAGGACAAATCTGGTGATCTTGCTGGTGATGAGAGTGATAGTGCAGATCCTCAATTCATCATATCTTGTTCAGTGATTAATTAAGATTCTGCACTGCCTCAGATGACCACCTTCAGTGCATATGGCAGTGACCTGTGGACTGGTTCTATTCTTCCAATGTTTTGGAGAGGCACAGCAGTGTTCCTCTTTCTATTATGTTATGCAGAGGCATTGGTTATGACCAGAGGCGGTCTTAGGGGGTGGTGAGCAGGGCAATTGGGTAGTTGACTAAATTTGAAAAATAGGTTAATACTTCACCTTATTATCTATTTTACTCAAAAAAAATCTTATTTTGTAAAGAATCGAACATTTACATTATGTATTTTGCATTTGTAAAAGGGAATTTAAATTTAGCTCAAAAATGCTTTAGACTGTCATGGCGTCTTGGATGACGTCATAGCGTCTGATATGAATGTAAACAGTCGTGTACGTATATGGCTGGTGTAGATTTTATTTAGTTAAACATGAGTTCCTCGTTGTATAAGTACTGTGTAGTGCCTAAGTGTAGAAGCACAACAATAAAAACACCAGATAAGTTATTTATATATGTTCCAAACAATGAAAAAATATGGAGAAAATGGTTAAAACTTGCAAGGAGGGAGGATGCTTACAGTTTACCTGCAGAGAGAAGTATCTATTTTTGTGAAGACCATTTTGATCTAAGAGTTTGTGCATAATATATTTCTAAATCCAAATAAAAAATGATGAATTTTGCAGAACCACTACTTTTCAAGTAATGATGATGTAATAAGGTATGAGTTGAGTTTGTTTTGGTTTTATGTTCTAAAATCTTTCTTTAGTGTTATTTTTCATAGAATAAACATCATTAAATGGTGCCACAATCTGATGATAGATTCTTAAGCAGCTTGACGAAACAATTCGAAAATAAAGAATAATTGTTTTTAATATCTCTCTTGGTTCTCGAGATATCGTAACTGAAAGATGATGATGTTAGGCTGATATGAAGATTAGAGCAGACTGGAAACTTACAGTGTCATAGCTTTAAAATTTACCACACCTATTTTTGAGGATATATTTTTCTAGAAAAGGTTTATATATATATATATATATAAAAAGAAACATACTTTAGGCATGATGCAGCTGAAAAGTTAAGACACGGCACAGAAATAATAGTACCGAACAACGTCACCAAAAGCACAAGGAACTATAACTCATTTTTAACGTGCTATATCTCGAAAACGAAGCGAGATATAAAAAAACATTATTCTTTATTTTCGATTTGTTTCATTGAGTTCTACAAGAATTCGTTATCATATTGCGACGTCACGTTAATTATAGAACTCCCTAACAGTTGCTTATACTTCGCAAAAGTAACAACAAAACCATATCAATTAACTTAAAAACGTGCGTCTAAGCAATAGATTATTGTTTACGAAACTGATTTCAGCTTATAATATATATTTGACACTTGTATATATTTACATTGAAGTTTTTGCATTACGGAATTCCGACGAGCAGAAGTCTATGTTTGAGGCGAAAAACCTTCCAACGGCTACGGCGTCAATTTTGGGCAAATTACAACTGGTTGCTTTGCTAAAACCTTGTTCCATAATGAATTAGACTTCTCTTTCGCCAAATAATTAACAATAACTAAATTATGAACACAGAAGTTGCTACAAACGAAAAATTTACCTCGCAAGGTGTTCTATTACATGTAAATGTCAACCACTTCTGTGGCGCTAGGACGCTATGACGTAATGCTTTCTCATTGGCGTTCGCGGTCACGTGTCACTATGGCTGATTTTGTCGATTTTATTTCCTATAAATAATTCTAATCTTTATCTTTTATATTAAATAAGGTTGTTTTTTGTTATCTCCTTAGCATGATTAATCATTAAAAACTACTATACGCCCGATTTATTCTTAGTGGAAAACAAGCCAATTGCCCCGGGCCTCCCTCTTTCAGGGGCTTCGTGCGACAACCCGACTAGAAAAAAGTTTATATTTAAAACTTTTTATTTTATCCTTAGCTGTTAGTTACAATAGAAAAGTTGGTTAATTCATAGCAAAGTATATGTTAACAGTATTAAGTACCTAAATAAAATTTCTCATTTAGATTTATTCAATGTCACATTTGTATAAAAGTAACATTAACGATATCAAAATCAGTTAATTTATCAGTAAATAATATTTTTTTTAACTTTGCTGTAAAACATGATTGAAAAGTTCATTACTATTTGAATTTTACTCCTTGTTCATTAGAAAACTCACTTGAATGTTCGGTTTTGGTTGCTTTCATCGTGTTTACGGTTTACACTCGGGGAATTTCCGTGTTTCATTTTGTTGGTCAACTCTTGTCACACTTCGCTTATTTTGTTAGTAGCTGTTAGTTCGAGCCACACTTTACAGATACTGGTCTGCACCAACAGTTGGCCGAGTGATGGCTCTCAGTCTTGGTTAACGTATTCACATGGTTGTTTCATGGAATCAGTGTTCAAATATTTCCGTAGAAGTGAGTTGCCTAAGCGTACTTTATAATCTACAAAAGTAATATAGTATGTTGAAATACTTTCTTCACCTGACTCACATTATCACATCACTGGTATTCAAACGCAGTCATTACAAACTATGTATCATTGAAAGTCTGTTGCACACTATACCAGATTGAAAGATTCTCGCATTTCTGAATGCAATCACAATGAAATGTCAAACATAAATCTCTTTGCACTTGACATGTTTCTTCTGTTTGTGGTTACTTTTGATCTATTTGATATTTTTTATTAATAAAGAATGATATAATTTTATATTTTTATTTTAATACAGACCGTAAAGATGCAGTCTCAAAGACATAGCTCATAGAGTTTCTTACTGGCTGCATATTGCACCTCTCTCATAGCTATCTTAAGGTAGCCATACACATGGAGGCCTCGAGGAAACAGCCTACAGACCAGACCTCAAAGTTTTCATCAATGACGCCCTGCACACACACATGGAACATGAAATCCTCAAGAGCTTCTCAGTTGCAGAGTTGGCTTCACGATGGCAACATTTGATGATGATTATGCATTGGTTACTGTTAGTTTGTTAATCGTGGCAAATAGCATTAAAACTGGCGCAACAAAATGCATCAGAAGAAGTGTATGGTGCAAAGGGTGGCTACTCAAAAGGTGAAAATATTCTCATACAAATCTTCTTTCAGAATTGAAGTGTTTTCCCAAAGACTTTCATAATTATTTGAGGATGGACAAAGAAACCTGTTTACATCTGTTAGTCACTCCATTTATTAAGAAGAAAGATACCGGTTATTCAGGAAGCAATTTCCCCCCATGAAACACTCACCACTACACCACGGTTTTTGGCTACAGGAAGAAGCTATGAAGGCCTTAGGTTTTCAACAAAATGATCTGCGGGAGTTGCTGGGAAAGGTGAAAATTTTCAAATTTTAATGGTTGTGAGCTGGGACTATTTGATGAATCCTGGACGGAAAAAAATCCAGCACTACTTTTTGCAGACTAGTACCGGCCGGTAGTATTTAACCATTGCTCACTGTTAGGCATTCTTACACAGTCCATTTTGGCTTGAAACATTGATGATTTTTTTTCTGCTATTAGCATTTGATTAGTTGGAATGGCAGGCAATTTCATGGCAACGGTTTTTCAAACAACGTCAAAGCGATCTTCTTCCAGCCAGTTTTATTTTAAATGTTCTTTGACTGCAATGCATGTTGACGTCAACACATCACTTCACAAAGATTCATTTACTGAGGGTGTAATGTTTTCGGGTATGTATGGGAGTACTCGCTGTCAGGGATGGTTCGTGTTAACTGTGTGAACTGGAGCTGTTTTGCGGCTGTGCTGCTGTTGTTTCCTGCCAGCTTGGCATAGGCAACTTCTCGTTTATTTATGTTATGATATTCCTTGAACTTCACTTCCCACAGACAGTGCTCACTTTCAAATATTTTAGTAAACTCTTCCTGTACATGGAGCATCACGAAAATAAATGGTACAAACAAAACGGGGAAACAAAATCGCAACACAACACACGCAGGCACTCACAAGAAATCCTCAAGGCCGACTGAATGCAAGAGAGACATGATGAGGTTCTCATCCTTTCATCCCAGCCTTGGCAGAAATAAGAATTGTTTTTGGTAAGGGTTGTGGCAAATGCCTCAAGGATGCCCACACACATTTCGGAATCGCTTAAGGCCAGGACTACTCTGTCCAAACCTCAAGAATTTCCCGTACGTGTGTGGCGTCTTTTACTTACTCGGGTAATCCTTCCAGGAAAAGGAGACCTACAATTTAACATGGAATTCAAATCACAGAGTGTCCTAGCATTTCGCATTAACAAATCAATGGTTTGCTGAAGGGAAAATTCAGTTTTAAGGCATTTAAAAGTTGTAACCGACACCAGGATTTTAACTGGGGATCTTCTGTACCCCAATCGCACACTGTAGCCATCTAAGACATTAGGCCAAATTGATAACTAATGAAAAATATGTTTTCAAACATAATAAATGTATTTTTTTGTACAAATGTACACACTTTGACAATAAATTTGGCCCCCGCTGAAAAATTCTATCACTCTTATTTTGCACAATCTGACATCAGTGTCATCCCAGGAAACAGTAATTCAAGCCAGTATTGCATTACTGTAATCATAAGAAATATCTATTTTCGGTTCACATACTTTGCACAAAAGACAAGGGCCTCGCAGAAATCTGGTGCCTGGAGCCCTACAATGGTTATGGCCGCCACTGGTTATAACTTCAAGCCACGGCTGGTAGTGATTGAGATATCTCTTTATTCTGTGTCTCATACATCCTGTGTCTTCATTTGTTACCTCTCATGAAACAGTATCATTGTGCCATTTTTCACACATCACATGTCTCTACGAACTCTCTGTGTGATGTTGTGGTACATCTGTGGACATCAAGATCCCCAGATCTGTACCTAATAGAACGTGTGGTACCAGCTCAGATGTCAACTCTATCCCAATCGAAGTATCCATGACATCAAAGTGATCTGTAATTGAGTTGTTATACTCTGGAACACTGTTTTTTTGCCAGTCTTAAATAAGGTGCTTCCCCTGATCATAATTTTTGAAACCATCATTTATGTGGCAGTGTTGGCCATGGATGCCGGCACGGGTTCGGTCAGATGTTTTTATTACATACTCTGAATTTTTTTTTCTTCTTATGTGGAGAGTTTTTTGTTACTGCTGCCATCTTGCTTTCAAGTTTGGTCAGTGGTGGAAGTACTTGATCTTTCATTTCTGTATTAATATCACCTCATGGTATTTCTTCCTACTCCATTGTTGCTGAGAATAACATCACAAATACACGTCAAGAGATAGAATGTGTTAAATGCTAATGCATGCAGCATTTTGGTAAATTTATATTAAATAGATACTGCAGTGAATTATGATTTTTTGGTTGAATAGTTCCATACTTTAATTGTGAGTAATCAAGAATAAATATTTCCATTTTTCTCAAGAAAAGTAAAATACTTTATAAAGTGATTTCTGCTAAAACTAAGTGCAGCAAACCTTTGGATTCTTCTTCATCATCATTTTCGAGCTCCAGTCTCCCAGGTGCTGATCATGAGCACTAGCCACTTCTTCCTATCCACAAATATTTGATGTTGATGAACAGTCTTCCAATCAAGCCCTGAGTCTTCTATATACTTCTTGATTTGGTCTCTCCATTTCTTTTAGGGCCTTCCCACACATCTTTACCTTGGAGGTTCATATTATGATAGGCCTTTGCTCTTCTTTCTTCCTCCATCCTTTGAACATTTCCATACCAACTCAACCCGAACCACTGTAAGGATTTTGCCACACGGATGTTTATACCAGCCTTTGTACAATTGATTTCATTTCTAACTTTCTCCTTTCATGTTCTCTGAAGCTTGGTATGCAGAAATTGCATTTCAGAGGCTTGAAGTCTGCAATTGTCTATTCTGGACAGAGTTCATGTTTCTAGTGCATCAGTAATTATGGGGAGGTAATAGGTTTTGAATATTGTATGTACACTTTCTGGGAACTTTGTTGCCCCAAAACAGAGTTCTCACCTGGTTATAAAAGACTGACCCATTATTATTTCTGTTTGTAACCTCACTTTTGCTGGTGTTGTCTTTACTCAGAGTACTGCCAAGATATTTGAATTAGTCAACAATATGAAGTTGCAAGGTGTGTTTCCAAATCGACTAAAATATGCAGTTGTAAAACCGTTCTTTAAACATGTGTAGTCGATAACTTCCGTCCCATTTCATTACTTTCCGGATTCTCAAAGATTTTTGAAAAAGTCATGTATTGTATAGTAATAAAACATGTTACACAATATAATATCCTCACAAATTCACAATTTGTGTTCCAGAAAGGATAATACATATAAATTGATATATATTCATTTTTAACTAACATATTTAATTAACTGAATAATAAAATGAGCCCTGTAGGAATATTTTGTGTGGGAGAAAATAAAACATGGAATTCCACAAGGCTCTGTCCTAGGACCCCTCCTCTTTTTGTTATAAATCAATGACCGTCCCTGAAACTTCTCTGACAAAGTTAAGATTTTTTTATATGCAGTTGGGACGAACATTTCACTTCACTACTGAAGAAGTTAAGTACTGCCACCTTTACAATACAAATACTTTCTTTAACAATAGATCTAGAATTAATGTAACTTGTGTACTACTCATATTTCCATTCAGTGATGTCATATGGAAAAAATTTTTGGGTAAACTCTTCACAGAGTTAAAAAGTTTTCATAGTACTGAAAAGAACTATTAGGATGCTGTGTAGGGTAAAACCAAGAACTTCTTATGGACAACTTTTTTTAAAAACTCAATATTCTTACGATGACTTCTCAGTATATATATTCTCTCGTGTGCTTTGTCATACAACATTTTAACCAGTTTACATCTAATTCACAGGTACACAATTTCAATCTAAGAAACAGAAATAACTTGCACAAAACACAAACATCTCTGTCATTAGTACAAAGAAGAGTTAATTATTCTGGGATGCATCTGTTTAATAAACTTTCCAAGAGTATAAAACAGTTTACAGATAATAAAGATATATTTAAAGACAAACTAAGAAATTATCTTATTGGCAACTCCTTCTACTCCATTCAAGAATTTGAACAAAATAATTTATTGTATTCAATATGACCTTTTGCAAAACTCAGTTGTAAAAATTAATGTTTATTTTATTATCTTTATTTGTCTTTGTAAATAGGATTGTTTTCATTATGATTATGACTCGTATGTATGTGTAATGACAATGACCTGTTTTACATGCCAGAGGCCGTTCCTCAGCAGGGCCATGAAACCAGATTGATAAATAAAAATAATAAATAAAAATTACATAAATATTCACATTGGAAGCCCCTGTACCTGTTGCTATGACAACCGTCTTACTCTGGCTGATTTTTAGTACATACTCCTCAAACAGCTTGTTCCTAACCTCCAACTTCTCTTGCACTTCTTGGGTTACAGACGATTAAAACATTTTCATGTTATAAGAATTAATGTAGGGTAAAAATTATTCCATAAAAACTAGGAGAAGTGAATACACAGTATTATGTTACCAATCATGATTTGTTCAGTATGGTAACTGAAACTCTCACCAGAACAGGCCATGGAGGACGTATGTTTTTACCTTGCATAACACACAAAACAACAATGTTGCAGCGTATAACAAATAGATGCCATGTGACCTCAACGATGCCACAACAAATAATTTCAATATGCACCAAAGCATATCTGTGCTTTTCAATATACGACTGTGATTGTCCAAATATCCAGTCTTTAACTGATGTGTTTGGTATATGTATTCATCAAAGAAAGTTAACATACTTCAGTTTTAGTCTTTCATGGTAACACGTATACATATTATTGTCATTTATAGTAACCAATTTGAAAAAGATAGAAATATTGTTGTAAAAAAAGTTTTTTTTTTCTTACCAAAAAAAAAACATAAAAAAACATGCTTTTTTTTCTGGGACATGTTTTTTTTCATAACTACTAAATCTCAAATTTATAAGGCATTTATTGTTTAATATGACTGTTTTAGAGTTTATACTAAGTACTTATCTTGATTTTTAAATCTACTATATTTTTCTGGTTCAGTAGAAAAGAAAATTACAAAAATATTGGCAATATTGACTGAAATTTTCTTCTACAAACGGGGACTTCCCGAAGGGGCTAGGTTGCGCGAGAAGGAATTCCCATTTCCCTTGTTTGGATTGATACTTCCTATTTTAACTAGTGCTGCCAACACTGCGAATGTATCTGTAGACCTACGGATCTTTTGAAAAAATTAGGATTTTTAAATTTATCTATGGCTTTTTGCCTCTTTTTATTACTTATTGTGCTTTACTTATATCCATATACTTGTTAAACTATCAGCGTATAGTGATACTGAATCATTAAATTATCAGTAATTATGAATCGTTTCCTTGCAACCGTTTGTGTAAACCAACAATTGAAAAAGAAATAAAGCTCCTATTTTGTATGATAATAGATTTACATTCAAACTTAAAAGACCTTAATACAGAATTATCGGCACAGTCTTTATGCACAGTGTGTACTTTGCTCACAATTTAAAATAGCAATCTCAAAATCTTTTGCGTACAATACAAGGACAACCAGTAAAAGAAAATGTAATTATTTCTGAAGCTATGGATCTAGAGGAGACAAAAGAAGAAACAGAAAATTCCGAAACATACCGAGCTAGTGTTGGTAGTGCTGATACTAGTGAATGTGGTACTTTCATAGAGGATGAATAAAATTATGTTACCTATATAGATACATTTATGAATCATTATGTAAGACAGTATATGATTCAGTAAGATTTAAAACACACATGTAAAATGTAAGTTCTGTAAATAAAGCTATAATTTAACAAATATACTGATTTCTGAAGAAGAAAAAAAACAAATTTAGAAAAAAAAACCAGAGTGCTAGGTTTTTTTCATGTTTTTGTTCACAAAGTTGAAAAAAAAAACATTTTTTTTTCAGTTTGCAACACTAGATAGAAAACTACACACCTATGCCACTAAAAGTAAAAATTATTTTCACAAGGTTAACAAGTCATTGTTATATGTTGAAAACATAGATCAGATATTCAGGAATACTGATCTTCAGTAAGCTACAAACACATCTTTAAATGCCTGCCAGGAAGAAAAAAAATGAAAGAATGTTCAATTCACAACTCCTTCCATTTTAAAGGTATCTTCAAAATAATTATCAGTATCTTGTATAAATCTTATATATAAAAATAGCTGTGGTAGTAGCATGGAGTTCCCTATCGTGCATAACATTGGCCGAATGCCATTAGCTGTGGGGATGTGGGAGATATAGCAGTTAAAGGTGTATAATTACGAAGTCTTTCTCGGCGTTAAGAATGCAAATAATGCTCTCGGGTGACTAGCCGAGTTATAGAAGTGTACATTATTTGTACAGTTAAAGGTGGTCGATATAGGGCTTTTTCATATTTCGACCATAGACTTGTGTGTCCCTATACTTCTCTTTCCTGCCACAACTACATAGAGTAGACCATTATTGTGTGTGGTATTAGCATTGAGTCTCTGATTGTGCACTACGGTGGTTGTGTGTCAGTAGCTATGGGAGAGTTGGAGATATGGTGATTGAAATTGGTCGACCTGGGGCACTTTCGCATTTTGATGTGCGTGTCCCAATCTATCACTTTTTAGCCAGAAGTATCCCGCACAGAACACTGGTGTTTGTGTGCGGTAGTAGCATACATTCACCAATCATGCACAACTTTGGCCGAATTTTGGTAGCTGTGGGAGTGTGGACGATATGGTGGTTGAAAGTTGTCAATCATGGACATTTTTGTATTTCAACCAAAGACACTTGTGTCCGTATATTTCACTTTGCTGCCACTACTAAATAGCGCAGATTACTGGTGTTAGTGTGTGGTATTAGCATTGAGTCTCCCATTGTGCACTATGGTGGTTGCATGTTGGTAACTATAGGGGTGTTGGAGATACGATGGTTGAAAGTGGTCAACTTGGGGCACTGTAGCATTTTTACCAAAGATGTGTGTGTGTGTCTATGTATCACTTTTTAGCCAAAAGTATCCAGTGTATATCACTGGTGTTTGTGTGCGGTAGTAGCGTACATTCACCAATCATACAAAACGTTGGCCAAATTTCGGTAGCTGAGGGGATGTGGAAGATATGGTGGTTGAAAGTGGTCGATCAAGGATATTTTTCTATTTCGACCAAGGACATATGTGTCCGTATTTTTCACTTTACTGCCACAACTACATATTGCAGATCACTAGTGTTTGTTTGTGGTAGTAGTATTTAGTCTCCCATTGTTCACTATGGTGGTTAGACGTCGGTAGTTATGGGGGTGTGCCAGACACGGTGGTTGAAAGTAGTCGAAGTACGGCATTTTCCTCTTTCTACCAAAGACTTGTGTGTGGTATTAGTGTGGAGTCTTACACTATGGTGATTGCATGTCGGTAACTATGGGCGTGTGGTAGACATGGTGGTCGAAGTGGTTACCCTGATGTAAAAATAGATATGCGTCCCTAAATTTCACTCCACAGCTAGAACTACCTAGCGCAGTTCACTGGTGATTGAGAGTGGCATTATCCTCAAGTCTCCCAACGTGCACCATGGTGGTGTCATGTCGGTAGCTATGGGGGTATGGGAGATATGATGGTTGAAATTGGTCGTCGGATGACGTTTTCACATTTCGACCAAAGACGTGTGTCCCTATATTTTCCCCTTTGCAGCCATAAATACCCAGCGCAGATCACTGATGTTTGTATGTGGTATTAGCCTCGAGTCTCCCATCGTGCACTATGGTGGTTACATGTCAGTTGCTGTCAATCAAAATTCTTTACAAACACGAACAAAGTCATGGGCACAAGCTAGTGTAGTTGATATAATTGATGTACATATTATTCTATGAGAGTGCATCTTCTGGTGTATACATCTACTTTATTACCCAATTATTTTGATGTAAATTCACTCCTTTCCACATCCCACATCTTATATTTGTTTCTATAGAAAATAAATATATTGTAATTTATTGTACAATAATAATAATATGAAATAAAGTAGACATGTGTGCATTAAAAGAGCAATTCAGATTAGATTTTTTGTGGATGGGGAAGAATAGGAGATGCACTGTGTATAAACTGAGACCTAGCATTTATTGATCAGCCATATCCTATAGCTTAATTTCAAAGAAACTGTTGCCAACAAGGAGGAAACTGAGAGCTAAAACAGTGAAATGGATCATTGCTGTGATGAGCAATGATGTGTACCTGTAAGACAATCATGATTTTATAAGAGAATCTGCTTTATTGTTTAAAGAGCTGAAGTGAACTGGGTGATAAATAGGGGACTTTGCTTGGTTTGAAATACTTCAGGGCAAAAATTTGAGTTGAATAGGTTGTAGCATCAGTGATTTGTCAATGGAATAGTTCAGAGCCATAGTTGCACAATATTGTTGCTTTTCAGAGTTGTGGGAGTACTAATATTGAGCGATTTTTTAACTTGAACAGATAATCAGGCTGCATTGGAGGGAGTGTTTGGTAAGGAGTAGGGATTTCAATTCAGCAAAGCGGGATCCCACAATCCCGTGGGATCCCGCATCATTAGACAGTTTGGCAGATCCCGGACAAAATTAAGAGGATCCGCAATCCGCAGAATGCGGTGAAAATGCGTGTTAGTCTGTGTGACTCGCTGCCCCACTCAGTCTCTAATGGATATATTGCACTGTTCGCCTGTACCCTAGCAGTTGGTATTTGACTCTTGTGAACAAACATTTGTTTTTCTCAACTTTCATCATTAGTAAGTAAATAGATCCACTTTTACATATTCATCAAAACTTACATTTGTTTTGAGTGCACATTTCTATAATTTGAGTTGTGTTGTGTATTTAGTATGATTTTCTAACTATATAGTAAATATTTTTTGTGTCGCACACGTTACCTGAACTATACACTTAAAGCTTTTTATTGAAAGTTTCATTATTCCCATTTTCTGTATTTGCATGTAAAGTAACTGTGACAACTTACTGTATTTGTGGCTGAAAGTCTGATTATTCATTGATACAATTTTAACTATCGCATACCTATTTATTTGGCAGCTATCAACTTATTGTTGTTTTGGTCGCCACCTCAATGCGTTTGAAACACCTGTTCTTTGACGAAAGCTGCTTGCTTACAAGTTCCACTCTGGTTTTTGACTAATCCCTCTTTCGATGATTTGGTCAACGTCACAATACATTATTTTTGAGTGAATTGCATGTGTCCTTTCAACTCCTTGTTATAATTTCGACTAAAGGCAATGTTATAATGAAGTCTTCACGGTTATATCGCTGAATTGTGCTGAAAAAACACCATACTTCTATGTCTGCCTCCACCGTCTTCCTCACGTGTGAAATTTTGTGTCTTTACAACGCAATCTGGCAGTACACTCGTGAGGAATTCTCCTTTCTTACATAAAAAATTAATTTCCACTCTAAAAACTATAAATACTTGACAATAAATCAACTGTAAGATCAATCAAGGAATCAGGAAATAAAATAATGAATCCCACAAAAATAGGCCAAGTCTCATTCTTGTGCAGTGACAAAAAGTTATAAGATCTAGTCTAAACTTTACAGAGTATATTTACTTTATGAAATAGTATGTTTTCTCTCAGTATTTTAGAACATTTATTTAGGAAAAGGAGGGGGGGGGGGGGTGAACACACTGGTGACTTGGCCATTATGCATACCATGTAATAAAACTGACATATTATTATTTTATTTAAAAATTGGCTTAGATTTAAAAATAAAAATGTTAAACCTCAAAATGTACTTTAGATATGCTAAAAAAACTTTTAATGTTATTTTGCCAATTAATATGTTGTTAGCTGTTAATTTTTTATGATTTAACACTAAAATTAATTTATTATTTTAATTATCAGATGTTTATTATCATATATATTATTTCTATAAGGTATTTTTTTGTCACAAGCCTGTATCTTCCTTTATACTTAACCGAAATCAATGAATGAGGTGTCATTTTAAAGCTTATGCTCTCCACTTTGATCACATCATATTTTGAGAAAGAAAGTTTTCGGAATTCGATCCTTGAAGGGCAAAAATGTCAATATGTCTAAAATGCTGTTTTCTGTGTTACATCTCAACTTTTGTGACGTCATATACTAAGATAAGAATTTTCCGGAATTCGACCCTTGTAGGGCAAAAGTATCAATATTTTTGCAATACGTTTTTGTGTCACGAGCCATTTATCTCACTTCATATCAAACCGATATAGATAAATGAGGTATCATATTAAAGACTAAGGTCTCCGCCGTGGTAACATTATATTTTAAGAAAGGAATTTTTCGTAATTCGACCCTTAAAGGGCATAAATGTCATTTTTTCTAAAATGCGTTTTTTGTGTCTTGAGCCATTTATCTCCATCGATATCTAACCAAAATCGATAAATAAAGTAGGATTATGAGGAGTACTGTCTTAGCTTTGTGATATCATATTTTAAGAAAGAATGTTTTTGGAATTCAACCCTTCAAGGGAAAAAGTATACATTTTTCTACAACGCATTTTTGAGTCACGAGCCATTTATCTCCCTTGATATCTAACCGATATAGATAAATGAGGTATCATATTAAAGAATGAGGTCACCGCCGTGGTGACATTATATTTTAAGAAAGGAATTTTTCGTAGTTCGACCCTTAAAGGGCAAAAAGGTCAATTTTTCTAAAATGCGTTTTTTGTGTCTTGAGCCATTTATCTCCCTGGATACCTAACCAAAATCAATAAATCAAGTAAGATTATGAGGGGTAATGTCTCAGCTTTGGCAACATCAAATTGTAAGAAAGAAGTTTATTGGAATTCGTCCCTTAAAGGGAAAAAGTATTAATGGTTCTAAAGCGCATTTTTGTGTCACGAGCTATATATCTCCCTTGATATCTAACCGATATAGATAAATGAGGTATCATATTAAAGACTAATGTCTCCGCCGTGGTAACATTATATTTTAAGAAAGGAATTTTTTGTAATTCGAGCCTTAAGGGACAAAAAGGTCAATTTTTTTTAAATGTGGTTTTTTGTTTCTCGAACATTTATCTCCATGGATATCTAACTAAATTGTTAAATGAAGTAGGATTATAAGGATTAATGTCTCGGCTTTGTGACATCATATTTTAAGAAAGAATGTTTTTGGAATTCAACCCTTAAAGGAAACCGTATAAATGGTTCTACAACGCATTTTTGTGTCACGAGCCATTTATCTCCATTAATATTTGACCGAAATAGATAAATGGTTTATCATTCTAAAAATTAAGGTTTCCGCTGTGGTAACATTACATTATAGAATTGAATTTTTCTAAATTGAACTTTTAAAGGGCATATATATCAGTATTTCTAAAATACCTTTTTTGTGTCTCGAGTCATTTATCTCCCTTGATAATTAGACAAAATTATAAACGAGGTATAATTTTAAAGATTGAGGTCTTCGTAAGGTCTTAGGTTCCATTAAACCACATTTTAAGAAAGAAATTTTTCAAAATTCTAACCTTAGAGGGCAAAAGTATTGATATTTCTATAACGCATTTTTCTGTCAGGAGCTACTTATTTCCCTTGACACCCAACCGAAATTAATAAATGTGGTATCGTTTTAAATATTAAATTATCCACTTTGGTCACATCATATTTAAAGAACAAACTTTCTCCAAATTCATTCAACCCTTAAGTGGAAAAACTATCGTTTCTAGAACTTTTTTTTTACCTAGCTTGATAACTAACCGAAATCGATAAATGAGGTATCATTTTAAAGACCAAGGTGGCTGCTGTGGTCACACCATATTTTATAAAAGATTTTTTTTTTTGGAATTCGACCCTTAAAGGGCAAAAGTATCAATAATATTTCTACAGCGTGGTTTTTTTTTTTTTTAATTAGACATTTATCTTCTTCGATACCTAGCTGTAATCGATAAATATCATATAGTTTTAAAGATTAAGGTCTCCAGTTAGATAGAATCATAAATTAAGAAAGAATTTTTTCTGAATTTGGTTCTTAAAGTGGTAGCGCGTATGAGAAAGTTCAGAACCAAGTCCTTAGATTGCAGCAGCAGATATCACAGAGATAAACTTTTTTTATTCAATAAGTAGCTTTTCGGAATTTTTTTTCTGTTATGGAAACACTTTCGTTTTGCTATACAGTTACAATGTAAACATTTTATTCGCACAGCAACACATATCACAGAGATGTTGATATGCTGTGTGCATTTTGTTCAGGTTGGTTGTATTCTGTTAAGGTCAGCGACAGTTTGTCGTAAATACAGAGTGTTTTAAATTTTCCTAACTGTTTCGTATTATTTTGATGTGTGCCTAATACACTAAATAAAATAAACATTTTCCACAAAAGTAAGGTTTTACTTTCATTATATTACAAGCATTCACCCTCGCTATTCATCGCTTTTTATTCGCGAAATTTTTGCACGTCTCGTCTAGTTTATTTTATTAACGCTTTATATAACTATGTTTTAAATAAATGCGTTAAAAAATTGTTAGTGCCAATCCCAGTGGATCTCGCGGGATTGATGCAAGTCCCGCGTGATTGAAAACACTGCAGGATTGCAATCTTTAGTGAGGAGTAAATATCAGCAAAGTACTATAATTATTTGATATCTGTACTAAGAACATTGATAAAATGTATTCCATTACATGGGATATCACATATTTACTCACTTGCCAACTTTTGGCAGCTATTATTAAACATGTCATTACTTATATCAGTAAGGAAATTTTACAAATGTAAAAGAAAAATGGTAGCAACTAATGATCATTTCTTTTAGCATTTTTCCTGTAACTATATACTTTGGCCTTAAACCTCATTTTAATATGTGCTTTTCTTCAAAAGTATGTTCACATTTATTTTTAGAGATCGTGGTAGTTGTTGGCCAACAGTAGGCGATTCATACAGAGGCAAACACCTTGGCCCTACTTCTCACCTGTCTGGTAATCTATTGAGAGGTCGGAAGTCCAAAGGTGGTAATAAAGGTAATATTTTTATATATCTAACAATTTATATTAGTATTCTCAACTAAATTTTTTGGTTATTACTCTAAGAACCTCCAGTTTGAAATTGCTGTATTTCAGCAACCAATAAGTGCACGAGAATAAAAGGGAGGGGCATATATTATCAAATGATGCTGTTAGATTCTTCTATCTGCTTAACAACTGTTTCTACACTCAGTGGGTTGCAAGATGACAACCCAAAATGTTAGCTTCATGCTCTTCAACCACAAGATCCCCAGACATTGCTGCTTATGCCTTTCACTTTGTCAATGCTCTAAATATTTCTGCAACTAATTTACATGATTTCAGATCACAATAACAGTTGTTTCACTTCATAGAGATGCTCTGAAAAGCATTTGGGAAGAGTTCACTGTTGAGCTCAGTGTTGTCAGTGCATTGGGTCACTGAATTACCATCTTTCCAAATATCTGAAACACCTTCTTAGCTCCCTTTGTGGGCCATTGGTTGACTGGATATGTGGAGACCATCTGATCTTTAACAATTTCAGATACTAATATCTTAGTTTGGTGTGGTGTTGTATCGCTTTACTCCTGTTCCAGTAATGGAGACACCTTGATACACTGTCACTTCGAGCCCAGCTCCACAGACCTTCTTGATCATGTATTGACCTCCACATACTTCATGTATGGAGGGAAGTACTATGAACAATCAGACGGAGTGGCTAAGAGATCTCCACTCCACTGACAGTAGCAAACCTCTACAAGTAGCAACTTGAAGAGAAGGCAATGGAGAGTGATCAAAGCTCTCCTGCTTCTGCCGTTTTGTTGATGTTTTCACTGTGTGGCCACATAGTTGTGATGCAATGTATGAATTTCTCGAGCATCTTAATAAAATCCATCCTAAAGTACATTTTACAAAAGATATAGAGAGGGATGGGTACCTCTCATACATGGACATTTTCAGAAAGCAGAAACCTAACAGAACTCTGGTGCATAGTGTGTACCGCAAACCCACCCACACTAAGTGCTACTTGGGTGCAACTAGTTACCATCATCCGGCACAACACAACTCCATATTGATTTCACTTGTACACAGAGCGAGAGCCATCTTTGTTCCTGAAAGCCTGCCAAAAGAAGTTAAACATCTTAAGACTGTCTTTTAACAGAACAATTGCTCGTAGTGATAGGTAGAGTGTGATATTATTCCGAAACCATCAAGACTGATGACTGAAACTTTTGCTTTTCTCCCACATTCCAGGTATATGTCAAGAAAAGAAGGAATGCACCTAATGCAGCATGGGAAAACAAGTATCTTCTGGCCTCCCACTAAGATATGTGAAATGTTGCATCTAGTAAAAGATGACTTAGACTCGAGACCCGGACTTTATTCCATACCATGTGAATACAGCAAAGTCTACATTGGTCAGACGATCGGAATGATAGAGGAGCACCTAACTGAACATAAACTAAGCCTATGGCTGAGGCAATTGGAAAAGTCAGTGATAACAAAGCATGCTTTCGATGAAGAGCAGAGGATAGAGTTCAATAAAGTAGTGGTGCTAGTGAGAGTGTCTTCCTTCTGGGACTTGGTTGTAAGTGAGTCGTGGGAATTCAGTTAAATGTAAACATTAGGGAAGATGGGCTCTACCTGAGTGAAGCCTGAGTGCCATCCATTATGGGTCTCCAACAAGAATGTGACAAATCTTCACAACAGGGCAGAAATGAAGCAAGTGATGCCACCCGAGTGCACACACTTGTGACCAATCAGAATCGACCTACCAGCGTTGCAGACAATATCTGTCCAGCAAGTAAAATCCAACAGGCCAGGGAGTGGGTGTTGTTGGGATCCAAGTCTTTGCGTACCTTTCAAAGCATATAAAAGAAGCATGATACGAGGCTAGGCAAGTTTAAGCAGTCACAGCTAGCTTTGTAACATCTGAAAGCTACTTGATACCTGATGGAGACAGCAGAGCCAGCTGTCAAAACATTGTGTTTCCATGACACCATCTGGCTAACACTCAAGAAGATTGTAGTAAGACTTACTTTGATATTTTACAAAGCAGTGGCAGTTATCTCAAAATCAGTAACTGTTGCTTCCTTTTATTGTAACATTGTACAGCAAGGAAGCACTGATGGTGTAAACAAATATACTGTAGCAAATAGAATAGACTCATTTTGTTAATGGTGTGATTTGTATAGCTACCAAGTTAACGAAATCTCAACAGTAACTAATAGTAAGTTTCTTCCCCAGTTCACCTGTCACCATTCTTTAAATTTTAACTCTGGGCAATTCACAGGCAATATCTTTTCCATATGTGCACTTCTACAGGGAATTTTTTTTTATTCTATTTGTCGTTCTTATTCCAAAGGTCCCTACTAAGGAAAAACCTATGAAGTGCCAATCACATGGACACCTCGCTCTCCAGCCTTGACACCATTGGGTTTCTTTCTCTGGGGTTTCATTAAAGATTGTGTGTATGTTCCTCCCCTACCAAACAATTTGGTTGACTTGAAAAAACAAACCTACGCTGCTGTTGCACAAGTTACGCCTGATTTGTTGCAACGAGGACACTTTTATGTGAAACTGGAGGTTGTTTGCTACAAAATGACACATCTACCAATTCTGTAAGTTATCTCAGTAAATTCCTATATCATTCAAAGTTGTAAACTCCTTTTTGACTCGCCCTGTATATATATATATATACACACACACCCACACACAAGATGAATAATGATTATAGTGAAAAACTATTATATATCATAAAACAAAAATTAAAAATTTAAATTTGTAACTGAATTTTGTAAACGTAATATTAGGTGAAATTATTTCACCTGTACAAATTCTTGGGTGGAGTAGGAGGATCGCCAGTAAGATAATTTCCAAGTTTCTCTTTAAATATTTCTATATTATCTGCAAATTGTGTTATACTTTCAGGAAATTTATCAAACAGATGACAAATGACCATGCACTAGTATTGATTCCCTTACAGGCCTTTAGCCTCCAAATATGTGTGGGCTCCATTATTTCTTGAAACAAACTCACTTTTCCTTTGCATGATATCACAATTACTGAAGTGCCAAGGTTTTTCCCAGCTGTTTCCTTCACCTCTAATCAGCCAAGTAAAAAATGAGACCTCAGAACGAAATGTCATTTAGATATTGGCTTCACAGAAAAAAATAAATAACTAATTTTAAGCAAAACAAAGCCTTCTTAAAATTACGTCTAATGTGACAAGCTATAGAGTTTACTGATTTAAAAAAAGTTTAATTTATCTATAAGTGAAGTAACTGTGACATTACAAGGGTCTTAAAAAAAAGTTAAATATAATCACAAATTACTAATTTGAATGGAAAATCACAGCCGCTATCAATTTAATTTTAATTCTGATAAATTTTCTTATCAGAAATACTCACGTTGTCAAATGAATGGAGTCATCAAGAAAGCAATACACTTTTCATCCTAGGTTCACTTAAAAACTGAAAGTCATAAATGTTAAGGATTTTGTGTCGTGAATGAATTGAATTAAATTGTGATGGAATGCATGCTCCGCAGGCAATTTCCCTAGCCATCTAACTACCCATTTCTTCTTATTATTTTTTGTTATTGTCTTATTTACTTTGAATGTTAAATTCCCTCATCCATTTGCTTTTGCCATTTACAAATTTTAATCTTAAATTCCTTCAGTCTTTTTCATAAATTCATCACTTCACTTGGTAATTTATTCCAGTCCTTGACACCCTTACCCACAAATGCAAATTTCCTCTCTCCTTAGTGCATGAAATCAAGTGCCATCTTGTGCCCATGGTCACCTTTTCCTTTCCATGTACTACTATTAATTCTTTAGCCAATATCTCTCTTAGCCCCATTACCAACATATGGCTTGTACACTCCCTGCAATCTCTTCACCCCTCTCCTGTCCTCCAATGACTCCCAATCCAGCTCCCTTATCATTCCAGTTACTTACTGGGTCCTGCAATAATTTAAACAAATAAATCTAGCTGCTCTCCTTCGCCTGCACTCCAGCTTCTGTATTTGATAACCAAAATATCAGTCTGAAGCTACACCACCATATTCAAACAATGGTCTGACTCAAGTTTTGTAACCCGATTCCTCACTTCTGTGGTACATCCTCTCATCGCCTACTGCAGTAAATGAAGAATTCTGTAACCTTTTCTTACGACCAGCCAAATATGTCATGCCAATTTGAGTTTATTGTCAAATGTTATGCCAAGATATTTCCTGTTCAGGCCTTCCGCAAGCAATTCTTTCCCCATCCTGAACTAATAAACAACCTTTGGTATTGTATCTGTGTACCCAATTAGCTGAATTTTCTTGACATTTATCTTAATTCCCTTTGGCCTATCCAGTTAGATATTCTACCCAGGTCCCCCTGCAGCTGTTCAGTTTCATCCTATCACATGCCATTATGTCATTTTCAAACAACCCAAATTCTAACTTTAAACAATCAACACAGTCATTCATTTGAATGCTGAGTAGCAATAGTCCCAAT
The DNA here is from genome assembly GCA_031002005.1 of Vandiemenella viatica. Lineage (NCBI taxonomy): Eukaryota > Metazoa > Arthropoda > Insecta > Orthoptera > Morabidae > Vandiemenella > Vandiemenella viatica. Next base: position 110,192,801 of record JARYHS010008075.1, on the reverse strand, counting down.
ACACTATGCCATTGAACTCCCATATTCACTTCCACTTCTTTTCAAAATGCATTTCCTACTCTAAAACTTTGTTCTTGCCTTTTAAGAATATATCTCCTGAGCAAGTTACTTTTTCATCTACTCCAATGGTTTTCAACTTATTTAAAATCATTTTACAGCTGACTTTCAGATGTGTTAGAAGTATCTAGTACTGCACTATCAACTTGAATCTCCTTGTCCAATTGCTTATAGCCAGGCATCTGAGATTCACATGAATATCCTTGCCTAAACCATTTTGTCAATTTGAAAACCAGTTTCTTTATTCACAGACATTTCTGATGTAGTTACGTATTATTGTCTTTATCATTTTCATATTACTGATGTCAATCTATGTAATTTTCAACCTTATTTGCAACCCCTTCTTTATGAACCGTTACTACTATCACTCTGTTCCAGTCCCCTGGTAAGTTGCATGACTCGAGACTCATTCTAAATAATATTTCAAGATAAGGTACAGTATCACATCCCACTATCCGTAATACATGGTAGTAATGTTATCTAATTGGACCCTTTGCACTTTTTTAGGTTTCTTAATTCCTTCATAATTTCTTAAAGATCTATTTCAAATTTTGTAGTTTCCTCAGTTCTACTTATATGGAGAAGCTCCTTCTGATGTATTGCATCCCATCCAAGAATGACAGTACCTAATGGTCTCATTAAACCAGACACTCAATATCTCTGCCATTTTCAAATCCTCTGTAACTTCTTCTGCAGTCTTATCTAAAATTGTCAGAATACCTCCCATTCCACTCAGTTATCCAACATAACTATAGAAATTTCTAGATGCGTCATTCAGTGGTCCCCCTGGGTCAGTAATATCCTTTGTAAACCCATCGTTTTCTTTCCTGTTACCAACTGCTCATCCAGTTTTTTTAAAAGTGTTTTATACTACTTTGCTGTCTCTTTAACTCTGTAGTGTTCTTTTCTCATTAATCATTTTAATCTCCTCACCTCTTTATTGTAGTATGTAGGTTTTGTACATTTCATTTTTTTTTTTTTTTTTTTTTTTTTTTTTAAATAAATATTTCCTTGCCCGTTTTTAATTTCTCCTTGAACTCTTCCCACTTTACAACTTCTGTATTTGAGCCATTATTCCATTTCCTGACCCTATCCATGGAATATGTTTTATATTCTGAAATTTGTGCCTTTTATAATTGTGCATATTTCCCATCTCAGTTGTTTTCCACTGTTTTACTGAATTGCCTAATACCCATCAGAACTGCATAGGGTTTACTTATTCCTTCACTTACTTGAGACCATTCGAAATTTTCACTATGTTTTATTGGAAAGACATAAAACATGTTTAATCTCTTGTGTTCTGTTCTACCACTTGTGGAAACCTGCCTTCGCTCACTGAGGTATTTACAATCTTATTTCCTTCCCAGTTGAAACCTGGTAAATTTAAATGACCATTATACACTTCCCTCTGAACTGTAAATATGAATTTTGTTTCTCCCCAAGAGCCTCATCTCTCTCATTCATTCTTACACTATAGTAAGCAGCTAACACCCTGATTTTATCACCCAAGAAATCTACCCCTAGTAACTCAGTTCTGTCCAACAATTTCTTCTCTGTCTCTGTAGTACACTTTGTAGGCAGCGGGTAAAACATCATTGTCTAGTACATGTTTTAATCTAGACTTTACCTGTATATTTTGATTCGTGTATCTATTTTAAGTTTCCAAAATCTATTATTTTCTTCATTATACTTCTACAGTTCACCAGTAATATTCTTATTATTGGCTAAGTGATATTTTCAGAATTAACCTTCATCTTTATAGTTTTACCCTCATTTGTTTTTATTTCAATAGCTTAATCCATTTCTTTAGCATCAGTGATTTTTCCAGTTGTGCCTCTACAATCATTATCCCCATTCCAGCAGTCCTTAACCTAAAAAGGGCACTGTCATGACTACATCATAATTCGAAGTTGGATCCCTTAGAAATTTAGCTAACAACTCACTATCTGCTTTTCCCTTTTGTTTTGGTGTAGATAATGCCTAGTAAAAACCCATCTACCAATGATGTGCTCCAGCACAACCTTCAAGATGGAACTAATGGCATTTCCAAGCAGCACGTCAGTCTAGGTGTTTACCCATCTCACAACTCTGTTCAGCTGTGGCCTACTTGCATGCATTCTACCCTAGAATGCTGTGCCTCCTTCACAACCTTCCCCAGGTCACACTTTATACTACAACTTGTGTTCCTATTAATACTATTGCCCACACTTCCCACCATCACTTATTTAATTTACCTTCCTTAGCTCTTCTTGGCTCTGTTCCAAAACACAATGCCGAACAAACTTTCTCTCTTTTAAAACATGACTCAAAAGTCTTACTACATTACAAAAAATGTCAGGAGCAGTTTAGTAGCTCAGTGAAAAAGAAGGCACTTACCTAAAAAAAAAAAAATCAGGATACATGCTCAAATCTCAGTGCAGCCATGGATTTGTATGAGCTTTGCTGTGTTCGTATGAGCGATCTATTACATTCTGTAGCTTAGATACTTTTTATAACGGTAAATAAAGCCAGAACCAGCATGCACGGAAAATTAAAACTCTGCCACTTGGTGGTCAAAACCTAACGAGTTAAGTAGGCCAAAAATGTCATACACAATTTATTTTATCAAAATGTCAGGTTTGTCATCTAACTGACTTGGCAAATTTTCCAAGAGTGTTGTTTTCATGTTTCAGACCTATCAGAATTTGTAGTGAAGATATTTGTGGGAGTGGAGTATGAATGTCCACGTGGTCACCGCTTTATGTGTGCAGCTCCAGATAAAGTTCTTAAAACAACTGGCTCAGGATTAGTCAAGGATAATGGCAACAAAGTCACAAGCAGTGACATGCCTCTCTACTTCCCTTGTCCTTGCAGGTAATTATTGTTATTGTCATTGCTATTATTTGTTTTTGAGATATTTACTATTTAGTCATCATGATTTGAGCTCATCTGGTGTCAATTTTGTCATGTTCCAGAGCATCTAAGCAATTGGTTGCACAACTGATGCGATTACATGTGGTTACCCCAAAAGCTCCAGTTCATGTTACTTTAAACCCACGAGTTCAGCCAGCACCTTCTCCATGTCCCATATTTGTTACCGGATGTGATCAACCTTTGAGACTGTCACAAAGTGCTTACTGGGTACTACGCTTACCGTATCCTTTTAGCAAAATTGGATTAAATATTTTATTAACTCATTTTTCTGAACTTAGTTTAATGCAAATTATAAAAATATTGATGAGTTTTCTATCATATTTTCAGATGAAAGTTTTCAAAAAACAGTTATTTCTATAGGGAAACATTTTTTTTTTTTTGTAAGTTTTCAGAATGTGACATATACAGGGTGTTACAAAAAGGTACGGCCAAACTTTCAGGAAACATTCCTCACACACAAACAAAGAAAATACGTTATGTGGACATGTGTCCGGAAACGCTTACTTTCCATGTTAGAGCTCATTTTATTACTGCTCTTCAAATCACATTAAACATGGAATGGAAACACACAGCAACAGAACGTACCAGCGTGACTTCAAACACTTTGTTACAGGAAATGTTCAAAATGTCCTCCGTTAGCGAGGATACATGCATCCACCCTCCGTCGCATGGAATCCCTGATGCGCTGATGCAGACCTGGAGCATGGCGTATTGTATCACAGCCGTCCACAATACGAGCACGAAGAGTCTCTACATTTGGTACCGGGGTTGCGTAGACAAGGGCTTTCAAATGCCCCCATAAATGGAAGTCAAGAGGGTTGAGGTCAGGAGAGCGTGGGGGCCATGGAATTACAGTACATACTAACGAAACTAAAATGAGCTCTAACATGGAAAGTAAGCGTTTCCGGACACATGTCCACATAACATATTTTCTTTGTTTGTGTGCGAGGAATGTTTCCTGAAAGTTTGGCAGTACCTTTTTGTAACACCTTGTATACATTTACACCTTTCCCGAGCCTCGGTATCTTTTAATGTTATTTCTGTTATGATATGCAAGCAATTTTCTCTTGTTTATCATCATTTGACATGCCACATTACTGGCCAAACATGAAAGAATGAATATAACCGTATATTCTGTTCTCTTTCTCTCGCAGTCTTTAATGCTGTGACAGAAGTTTAATATTGTATTCTTGCTGAAACTTGCCAAAGACAACTCGCAATGATCAGGCTCTACTGGATGGCACGGAGTCTAATTGCATCAAAATGGAGGGATCTTGGATGAAACATTATACTCTACATGTGGCTGCATTTACCAAAACTCTTCCCAATTTTTCCTCATTGTTGCTTTACTTCATTTTCTAACCACAAAAATCTCTTGTCTCATTTACCATTATCTTCTGATATGATTCTAATTTCAGCTACCCTCACCTCTTTTTCTGCTGTAATGTATGTACCGAGAACTAATGCTTGACATCCTCTCATATGTCGGCGCAAGTTTACTGTTTGTCTAGTGTACATTGGCCTAAATTCAGTTTTGGAGAAAAATGAAACACACAAATGTTAATTATGTATTGCCAACTATATTCGTCTTCATAAAACCAACAATTTCAATACTTATTTCTGATATTGTGATTCAAATCTGTCTAAAAACTAAACCTTTGGTACATAGTGAGGTGAATTAATCTAAAAAATCATGCTGGAAACTTAATATTAATCTTCATCATATCTCAGGTTAAATAATTGGTAGTCCACAAAAAAAACTTCATAAACCACATTAGTACCCCACACTGCCATCATTTTATGCGTTCACACAATTGCTTCTTTGTGGAATTTATGCCAAACTGGAGCATTGGCTGGGCCACTGCCTTACAGTGGATATTCGCATAGCTTTGCCTAAAAGTTTACATAATTTGGTTTAAATGGAAAGAAAAAATAAAATATACCCACATCACCAAAGAAAGAAGGGCAGCAGCAAAAAAAAAAAAAAAAAAAAAAAAAAAAAAAAAAAAAAAAAAAAAAATTCCACAAGCACAATATTTCAGACTGTGGCCTTCTTCAAATAAATATACAATATATTAGGATAGCGAAATGAACCACCACTTACCTTTAGATGATAGTTGCATGGCATGAACACATAAGACAATGACACAAATAAATTTGTGTGTTCATGCCATGCAACCATCATCTGGTAAGTGGAGATTCATTTTGCTATCCTATTTTGTAATTCCTATTCACTACTTAGCACCTATTACTTCAAGACACTAAGTAGCGGAAAGGAATCAAATTAGGATAGGGAAATGAGCCACCACTTACCTTTAGATGATGGACGTGGGGTGCGAGCACACAGAAAAGACACAAACACAAATAATAAGGTAATTTTCGGGATCAACCCTTTGCCAACGGGAGAACATTATGAGAGGTGGGCGCTGCTAGAGACTGTCTCACAGAAAGACCGTCGGTCGGGAAAATGGTGGGGGTAAATTCAAACATCGGAAAAGTAGAGGGGCAGTGAATCAGAGCTAATACCCGAGCATATATATATATACACACATTGTGCTAGTGTAGAACACTATGACCGGTGTCATGCGGACACCCACAGCCAACAGTGCCTCCCTCACAAATGATGGTTACAGACAGAATGACAGTGGTGGGGGATGGGGCACCAAATTAGCATTGGACAGTGGCAGATCCAGGATTTTTGTTTGGGAGGGACTTGAGCAGATTTTAGTTTAAAAAAAGTCTTGAAATTACGATGTCGAGGTTGACCTAGATACTTTTTTGGATCCGCCACTGTCATTGGACTTATTAACTGTGGAAAAATTTAATCAAAACAAGATCCAAAGAGGCATGTAACAGTGATGAAAATTTATTTTTGAAAAAAGTAAAAGATAAACGAAAAATAAAAATAAATATTGAAATAAATTAATTTTACTATCAAGTGATGGGAGTACTAGGCTGAGGAAGGTGAGTATCATCTGAAATTGAGGCCCAGGAGATGTCTAGTATCCAAATTGTGTTGGTGGGGCCATTCCTAGCTCTGTTGTTAGGATGAGGATGTGGTTTCAGGAAGTACTCTGAAGGCTTAACTGTTCAGTTGAGAGTTGTGGGGCATGGTTAGCAACAGAGTGGTACAGATTTTGGAAGTAAACTGTTTGTCTTTGAACATTCGATCTGGCAGATAACTGCATCATGTTGAGGCTTATTTAACAACTCTGGCAATGGAGGCATGTGAACTGGTGTATAAGATGGGACATGGTACAGGTGCATGGCTTACAATGGATTAGGTTTCACCAGTGGTTGGGATACAATAAATTGTGATGGGTTGATGCATATTACACATTGCAACAAGGCCAGTTACTGGGAAGGTAGCCTTAGGAAGGTTTAGAAGCATTAGAGGGTTAGTATTTGTGCACCCATATGTTTTTAGGTTGTGTCCTGTTGTGGGAAGGTTAATGGAGAGACTGCAATTCATTTTGGGGAAGATCTGAGAAAGTTGGAGTCATGACTTAGGGTCTGGTTCAGGGATTGCAGGGCAGGAGAAAACTGTGAGAAAGAGAGGATTATGGTTTGTTGTGCATTTTGGTTTGGTGGACAATATTTAGCTCGTGATATTTGTTTGTGGACCAATTATTGAGGATAGTTGTAGGATATAAAGGCTTGTGTTAGGTTGTGCGAATAATGGGTAAAGGATTCTTGTTTGTAGCAGATGCATCTACTTCAGATGGCTTGGGTGTACGCAATGAAGTATATTGTATTATATGGATGATAGCCAACTGGGTGGAGATACTGTAGTGGTTTTAATGTGGATAGAGTTGTGTAAGTGGCCATTAAATGTAGAGATATCTATGTTGAAGAAAGTGATGTGGGTATAAGAGCAGGATCTTGGGAAATTTAGGTAGTGGATGTTGATCAGAGATTTTAGGAATTGGAGGAGGATTTCACTATGGGTTTAGTTATATATATTTCATCTTTATGCTATGGACCCATGTTAAAAACCTTCCCTTTGAATTATAAAAGTCTATGAATAACATCCAGTCCCTAAACTTCTTAGCTAGATAAAATCTTTATGATCTGTACCCATGAAACCACCTCCATAAATTCTTAAACTCTGTGAGCAACACCCAGTACCTAAAACTTCATATAAAATATATGGATGACATCATTTTGATTTTCAAATTCTTTTGGATGAAAATAATGTTGTTTGCAAATATACGAGAGGGTAGCCAAAAATAACCAGAAATAGGCATTTATTGTGCAACTCATTGCCAGCTCATAGCTGCCTGTGTTGTCGACCTGGCTTGTTCTGTTAATCTGCAGTGATTGTTTTTGCTAGCGCTGTTTTGTTGTTATTTCATTTTTGATGATGGCAACTTTAAGTGAACAACGTGAAGCTGTGAAATTTTGTTTTCTACTCAGTAAAAATGCTGCTGAAACTGTTTTAATGTTGAAAACAGCTTACAAAGGTGACGCTATGTGAAAAACTCAAGTATGCAAGTAGTTCACTCAGTTTAAAAATGGCGACATGTGGCTTGATGACAAACCTCGTTCTGGACGTCCGTCAACTGCCTGAATCGATGAAAATGTTAAAAAAATTCAAGAGCTTGTGCTCTCGGACCATCGATGGACAATTGATCAACTGTCAGAGATTAGTGGGTTATCTTGGAGCTCGGTTCAGCAAATTTTAATCGAAGATTTGGGAATTAAAAGGGTTGCTGCCAAGTTTGTTCCTCAGGCTCTGACTGATAATCAAAACAAACATTGAGTTGAAACATGTTGTGCTTTGAAACAACAGCTTGAAATTGATCCAGATTTTCTGTCAAAGGTCATTACTGATCATGAGTCATGGTGCTATGGTTATGACCCAGAAACAAAGCAACAGTCAATGGAAGACATCATTGTCACCCCATCCAAAAAAAGTCATCAAATCAAACATCAAAACAATGCTCATTTGCTTTTTTGTTAGCAAGGGCATAGTTGATTCAGAGTTTGTTCCCTCACATCAGACCTTCAATTAAACCTTTTATTTGGAAGTTTTACGAAGATTACGCAATAGTGGTTGACAAAAAAACTTGATTTGTGGCAGACAGGAGGCTGGTTCTTCCACCATGACAATGCACCTGCACACACAGCTGTCTCTGTTAGGCAGCTTTTGGCTAAAAATGGCATGGTTCTGCTGCCCCACACACCTTGCTTGCCTGACCTGGCTCCGTGTGACTTTTTCTAATTTTCACACATGGAAAAGGGGCATGATAGGACACCGATTTGACAACATTGAAGAGGTCAAGAAAATAATGAGGGAGGAGCTGTCAACCATTTCTGAAGATGAATACAGAAAATGTTTCGAACTGTGGAAGCACCGGTGGACAAATGTATTAGTTGTAATTGAGAGTATTTTGAAGAGGATGAGCCTGATTTGTAAAAAATTTGAAAATATATAACTTATAAAAAATAATTATTATTTTTTGGGTACTCCCTCATACGTTGTTCTCTCCATCCCTGATTGTTGTGCCATTTTGGAGAAGCCTTATCAACTCCCTGTGAAACTACAATAACCTAGCGATCCACAATTAAAGAGTATCTGTGCATGTATTGATAATCGACACAGAGTGAGAAGCACTACTTTATGCTAGACTCGCAGTCAGTCATGTGTTAGCTGTTGTAGCAGTAGCGCGGAAAAGTGGTAGTTGCTCAGAAGTGAAGTGAAGTGATGTGTTTTGAAGATTTATCCAGGCATATGGATATGTAATACATGCTTCCACGACGGGAAACAACTATTGGCTTAAAGTCGCTAACGTAAGACGAGCCAGATGATGTGAAAATACACAGAGACGTTCCTGGATAGCTGATAATGTACTATTGTGGACTGGTAATTGTTATACAGGCATTTAAGGTATTACAAAGTGAATGAAAGTATACTAAATTAAACTTTCCACTCGGAAGGACTTGTGACCTTCGGACAAGTGATATTTAATTTCAGTTGGTGGTCGGCGCACTAATGTAAGACATAAACTGTTGGAATAAAAGGTGTTCAACCACATACTTCCGATGTGTGTGTGTTTTGCATATTGCTTATACCTGTGAACTTGTGAATACTTAAAATCACAGAGAGTGTGTGCATTTTAGTACGTTCATCACACAACTGTGGCAACCAAAAAGAAAATAATGCCTTACGAATCTCGATGCCTCCATGAGGTGGGTCAAAATATAGTATCGTAATAACCTCACTTATTGTTAATAGCATCATTAATAAAGAAGTAAAACCAATTCATTTTACAACCCTTACTTAATAATACGAGGTAGGTCCGATAGGTACTTAGACTCTCTTCCCCATGGCGCCACTGTCACCAGATAAATTTATTATCATGTTAGACAGCTATTGTTAAGATTTCAACCAAATTGGACTCATAGTTTTGTTTTGATCGCGTGTGAAAGTGGGTGTGTCCACGGATTTTAGAAAAATGGAAAAAGAGCAATATCGGTCAATGAGTCTATTCTAGTTTTTGGAAGGAAAATCGCGCAGTGAAATCAAAGAGCACTTGGATGCTGTGTACAATGACTCTTCTCCATTGATTGCGACTGTTGAAAATTGGTTTAACAAGTTTCAACGTGGTCGCACGTCGGTTTTTGATGAGCCACGCCCAGGTGCCCCGAAAACGGTTACTATGGAGGATAACATGACAAAAATCCACGATCTTGTATTGGCGATTGAAGATTGCTGGGACAGTAGGCATCTCAATAGACCGTGTGGATCATATCTTGCATGAAATTTTGGGCGTGAGAAAGCTGTTGGCGTGACGGGTGCCACATTTGTTCACTCCGGACAACAAGCGCAACCGTGAGACCACTTCACAGCAGTGTTTTACGTTGTTTAAGCACAATCCGAAGGAGTTTCTGCATTGTTACGTGACCGTTGATGAAACATGGATCCACTGGTACACGCCAGAGACCAAGGAACAGTCAACACAGTGAACTTTACCCAGCGAAGACTGTCCCATCGGCCAGTAAGGTGATGGCCACCATTTTCTGATATTCACAAGTTGTGATCTACACCGACTACCTGGGGAAGGGCAAAATGATCATAGGGCTATGCTATGCCAAATTATTGGGCCGATTCGATCCCAAATTGCAGAAAAAATGGCCCCATTTGGCGAAGAAAAAAGTACTCTTCCACCATGACAACGCACCGGCTCACATCTCCGCCGTCACCATGGCCAAATTGGTCGAATCGGGCTACAAACTGCTGCCCCATCCACCATATTCTCCAGATTTGGTCCCGTGTGACTTCTTTTTGTTTCCAGACTTGAAGAAGACACTAGCCGGGCAGAAATTTGAGTCGAATGAGGAGGTTATCGCCGCCATGGAGGCCTACTTTGTAGATCTCCATAAAATGTATTTTTCAGATGGCTTAAAGAAGTTGGAGCATCGCTGGGTCAAGTGTATCGAGCTAAAAGGAGACTATGTTGAGAAATAAATCGCCACTTTTCCAAAATTTTCATTTTTTCTTTTGTAGGCTAAGTACTTATCGGACCACCCTCCTAAAAAAAACTTTTGTAAGACTCTCTATTCTTTATGATACTTTGTCTTTGTTTCTCAGCCACCATGCCTCATAGCTCATGCCACGATAAGTGAACTGTCATTCTCTGTCCTTAACATGCTTCCTTTCCTCCCTACTTAATATATTATTACCATTGTGTCAAAATTCATATCGAAATATTTAAGATGTGAATGAGTTATGCTTAATGTTCCCTTGTGTGTTTTCATTCATGCAACTCAATATTCTAGAGTAAGAAGTATTTGAGTTCCCTATGTTCATGTGTGTACACACAAAAAACTAGTTCTAAGGTTTTTACCTGTGTACCAATGAAGGTATACATAAAGGGAAGTCATCGCAAAAACAGCCTGTCTTTCATTCTGTGAACTGGAAGTTTTTACTGTTCAACATTAATGATTCTCCATTCCTGTGAACAAAGTATGAATTCTGGTTGGCTAATTCATTAATGTCTTGAGGATTTTAAATTTGCATTTTTGTACCCTCTGTATGATTTTTAACTGGATTAAGATATGTTTATGTGGGAGATCAGGGTCCTTACATAGCACCCAAGGAGCCAGTGCCGCTGAGTTATGGTCGTCTATTGGTTGGAGTCTATGGAATAAGTGAAGTTACTCCTGAAGAAAAATAAGTGATGTGGTTGTGTGGATGATTCTCTAAGTTTATTGTAATGTTCAGTCAGTGGTTTCAAAATAAACTGTCTTATTTTTTAATTTCAGCTTTATGTGGTTTACTCCATTTTTACCTTTCTCAAAAAAGAAAAGAAGGTTCTGTACACAGTTAAAAAAAAATTGCTCTTGTTTGTGCTGATCAGTATTTGTGTGATGAAATTCATGTAAGAACATATTACTGTGTTGATTTTTTTCTAACTTTTTATAACAGTGTTGATTGAATGTTTGATATTGGTGCTTGAAATAGTTGTAGCATACCTATCAGCATTACTTCTCTTTTTTAAAAATGTCAATTTCATTCATGCAGTGAAAGAAAAATGGCTTTATGAATCATTGATGACTCTGAAGATAGTGCATAAATTGTAGTGTTGACTAAGGTGCTATGTTGAGGTAGGTTTGGAAAGTACTTCAGTTAAGTAATTAACTTATAAAACAACTTCTTCCAAAAGAATATTTGCCTAATACAGTGATGTTCCAACAACATTATTATCCCGTCTTTGAACCGATATGGGAAAGATGTTAAAGTGAGCTGCTGAAATGTTCAGAGGTAAATTGGATTCTACCCTCCTTAAAAATAGGTTTCTTTTCACTAATTTGTCATTTGTCTGTTATTTAATTCAGAATTATATTCTGTTGTTATTGCTTTCCACTTTAGAAGGGGAAAAATAAAATTGCCAATTGTTCTGTGGACTTACTTATGCTTACGGCTTCATACCTTGTTGCCATCAAGATCTTTCGATGTGGGGAAGGAATGGAAAGGAATGTGAAGGAATTTGATCATGACCTTTTGAAAGAACCATCCCATCATTCACTTGGAGCGATTTCAGGAAATCATAGAAAACTGAAATCTGGGTGACTGGATAGTGATTTGAACCCATGTCTCCTGAATACAAGGCCAGAGCACTCAGTTAGTTGAAAGCATCTTCAACGCCACATTTTATGTCTCTTGGAGAAGGTGGAGGAATAAAGATTCTTGAAATCCTGCAGTCAATCACAAATTATATTTTCACAGTGAACACTAATATAAATTCAAATGTAAACACCCAATTTAGGATCACCATTTTCAAGTATGCTCAACTAGCCAATTTCCTGTTTATTTGCAGGCATGCATTTCTCATGTCCCATTCAATATATACTCAGGCTGAATCTCATTGAAGCTAGACTTAGTTTGGCTGCCTGGCTGTCTGCCTCTGGAAGACCGACTCTTCAGGTGACGAGTCAGTAAAGGAAGAGTGTTTGCCAGGTAAATGAGTGACAGTGTCTGTGTCTCTCTCTCTCTCTGTCTGTATGCTCAGAAAGTAGCTCCTTATATCCTGATTCCAAGTGGACATATTATTCCCCCTGTCAGGGGCTAACACGGTTGCTGGCTGGTGGCTACGCTGCTGTACACTAGGTGTTTAATATCTGCTGTCACTACATAACAGCACTGAACAAGTGACTTCTATCTACCATTTTTACTTTTTTCATTTTTATGAATAAATCTCATCCATTAATACATGTTGATGCAAAAAAAATAGTTTTATTTTTGTTTGAAAGCTTGAAATATCTTTCAGTGATTTTCATAAAAACACAGTTTTTCTCACGTTGCATAAAATCCTACCTGTTGCTTTCAGATAATTATAGCTACAGTATTGTCACATCATTTAATTTACCAGTCATCTAATGCCGTATTTGTACTTGTATTTGTACCGAGTCTTTTGGATGAGTGGTTGTTGCTCGGACCTGACATTGAGCAGAATGAGTATTTGATCCTTGCTAAACAACCTAAATTTCTAATTTCTGTAGTTTCAAAAATTTACTTCAGTTAATTCCAAAGCTTCCTTTGAAAGTCCGTCGAATTCCTTCCGATTGATGTCCCTTATCTACACCTGGCTCTGTTGACCTCAATGTCAACAAGCCTTAAAGAAATTGTGAAAGAAAAGACACAAGTGTTATCCATAATTTTCAATGCTGCTAAGGGAGCATCCATAAACTATATGACTCAGTCTGAAAAAAAAGGGGGGGGCTAGAAAGCTATACTGCGCTAGATGAAGGGAGGGAGGTTCCCAGCTAGACCACGTAGCTTTCCATTCATATTATTTTTTACAGTTAAAACAAGGTACGAAGAACATGCAACAGCATGTGAATATTTATTTCCTTCATTTAATTATCTCCGTATGTAATTTACTATAGTCTGACAAGACAAAACAGTACAAAATGGCTTCTGGAACCAAAAGGGAAAATAGATACGTGCTACCTGGGGGCGGAGGCAAAAGCCACGTCGAACTACGTAGGTAGGAGAGTGGGGTTGTTCACAGGAGGCCAAAATGGAACTACGTGGTATTTGGATGCTCCCTAAGGGTACTTTCAAATTCAGTAACCCATCCTAAAATGTTGTAATTGAAGAAAAGAGTTTCCATAAACTTCTTTGTATTCCAGTTAATTCTTTTTTTGCATTATGGGTTTTCATCTTGCATGATATTTAATATCATCCACTATAAGGAATATAAGGTCCAATCAAAAAATAATGCTACTTTTCCTTGGAGAATTTTTTTATTATTATTATTTATTAATGAGGATTAATTTTGTCCCCTACAAAGTTATCCCCTCAGATAAAATACACTTTGCCAACACTTTTTCCAATCTTTTTTGATCAAATTTTTGTCTTGGCTTTTCAGGATTCTTACCCATTTGCCCATGTTTTGTTGCCTGTTATGATTGTTTTAAGAAGTTCTCAAGCATAGTTGACTTCATTCAATAATTCTTCAGCTATGTATACACAACATTGCTTTTGGTCGAAATTCATCAATTTTGAAACAAACTTTTTTACCACATATTTCATGTTCAAAACATTCAAAAAATTGCTTGGAATGATCCAAATGATATTCCAACATCATCAGCAACCTCTTTAATAGTGATATGGAGAATTTCCAGAGTCATTTTTTATTTCACTTGTTGGACGTTGTTGTCAGTTTTTGATGTATTCCAGGGTAGTTGTCATCTTCAAAATCTTCATGGCCCTCTTTGAAACATCTATACCAGTCGTAAACTCTTGTTTTATAAGATTTGCTGAAAGCTGCTGTTAACAGTTTGAATGTGGCACTGCATTTCATTCCATTTTTCATGCAAAATTTTATACAAATTTTTTGATCAATTTTTTTAGAATGTACAAAATCGCTGAGTACACCAACACACTACTAATCTTTTTGACTGACAAAAATAAAATTAACACTAAAAATGGCTGCAAAGTGCTTCCGGAACATGTGTACAACAAAATCAAAAAAATTGAAAATCCTTTTTATAAAGCTCGCTAAATTATTAAAATACAAATTTTTTTTAAAATTATATTTTTTGATCAGGTCTCATACATTTTCTTGCACAGCTGTATCATTGAATGTTAGAATTAAATGTTTGCTTACCTCATATGTGAGGTGGTAGTTAGGTTGGCAAGCATGTGGGTGCATGGTTACAATTGTCTCAGTCTTGTTTATTACAATAAATACCAAATACAATACAACTTTACACAACAATATCAACAACTTCAAACATAAGATTTCCACACTATATCATGTAATAAGCTTAATTACCAATCGGTTACTTAAAATTCCCCCAAGATATACTTATATTAAATAACCACAATACTAGTTGGCCTTAATGATCCATGATGGCCCAAGAGTCCAAGGATTTACACACTTAAATTTACTTATGTCTAAACAACAATTTAATAATGGTAGAATATCCGGTGCTATAAGTTCCTAAACAGGATTTCCAAAGATCGAGCTTCTCAAGGCACAGGATTTCCAAAGATCGAGCTTCTCAAGGCACTTATATCAGTTGAGCTCAACCAACACTGGTCTGTTTTAATGTTTCAGCACCCCTCAAGGGTACAGACAAACATACATACACTGTTTCCCTCATGTGAAAGAACAGCCATTAGTGACATAGATTGTCCCACGCAAGCACGAACACCAAACAGAAAATCTCCAATTGCACCGAGGAAGCAGAAAATACAACGAAGTTGAATTGTCTGAATACCACGAACTCTCTAACAGTCTATCCACTCGTGGAACATGAAGGCACAGGTTGCTCCAGAAGGTGCCAAAGCGCACACTTTACGAGGACACCCCAAGCTGCCATATAGTCTGGGCATGTGAGGCGACGACACAGTTCACGGCAACTCAGAACTGCTTGTCAGACCAGGCACCGTCAATAACCCTTCGTCGACGGCCAAGTATCACGTTGCTCCGCCTAACTGCTGCCCGTGCATGGAGCACGTCGCCTTCTTCAACTGCCGCTTCCGACACCGCCACTTCCTCCTCAGACTGTTCACTTCCTAGCCGAGACTGACCGCAGAGACTCCCTCTTTCCCGCGCCCGGCGATGGAGGTCCAACTGTCGGTATTGGTACTGGTACTGCTAACGCTTCACTCTTCTTACTGCCTCTGGTACTGGTACACTGACGGACCGAGCGGCCCCATTAACTGCCTCCCTGGGCGCCCGCTGCCCGTCCGGGCCTTACGCTTCCCAACGACCCAGGGAGGTACGCCGCCTCCGACAGTCAACGGAGCTCCGACACTCTCTGCAGCACTGACGTTAGTCCTTCCTCAGTGGATATCCAACTGGTCTGGTACTGGTACACTGACGGACGGAGCGGCCCCATTAACGGCCTCCCTGGGCGCCCGCTGCCCGTCCGGGCCTTACGCTTCCCGACGACCCAGGGAGGTACGCCGCCTCCGACAGTCCACACAGCTCCGACACTTTCTGCAGCACTGACGTTACTTGACTGCTTATCCGACTGGGTATCCAACTGGTCCTGGCCGCGCCGGGTCACTGCTTATATACCCCACGCTATCCGGCAGAGGGCACTACTCCACCGCGGCACTGCCTAGCAGAGCAGCAGGCGTGCGACAGAAGACAATCGCTCGCCAGATGGCAGAAATTCCGCCACAGCGCCCCCTAGCGAAGCGGTGGGCTGACGGCAGATGATGGCCGCAGCGTGAAGATGAGCCGCGCACGGCTCAATATGTGCCAATGTAGGGAGAAAAACATTGTTAGCAGGACTGCCATCTATCATTAAGCAGCACTGATCAGTTGTTTGTATATGAGTTCTAATTTGCCATATTAACTGAAAAATATTTAGAACAATTGAAAGGGCGGGGGGACAACATTTACAGTTCCCTAAAGTTTCTTAATCTTAGAATTTGTTTTATATTGGTGCTCCTCTTCTATCCTGCAGACTCTGGTAGATGGTGGTTTCCTGATTCAAGTCTTAATAAGTATTTTTTTTAACTCTATCACTTATATAGAATGATAGGAAATCAATTTACATTTTTTTAAATATTTTTACCATGCATTTCAACAAGTCTCTTTAAGCTGAGCTGATTTATTGCATAACAATTCATAATCATTTTAAATGTAGTCAGAGTCAGTGGACATAAAATTTCACTACTGATTTGACTACCACCACCAGTTTGATATATACATAATAGCCAGAAAGGAAAAATTGTAGAATGATAGTGCAATGTTGAGGTAAGTGGTTTGTGTTGTTACTGACCTTTTCTGTTTTAAATACTTGCCCTTTCTGTGATCATGAAAAAAGAATCAGTGATGACTGAATGGTAACTTTATAGTGAGCAGAACATACAATCTCGGAGAAAGGTTTACTTCCATTCTCTGTGTTGCCATTCAGGCTTGCGTTATCAGAAAAATGAAATGGTTCTTCAAGGCGTGATACTGATATTTTGTCTGCAGTATCGGAAATTTGGCGATTTTTCACACCCACCTTCTGATTCCCGAGTTCTACTAGAAATTATAGGCCCACTGCCCAAGATTAGTTTTGCTACTTAGATCATTTTTATATTAGTTTTTGTTTAAAAACATATAATTGTACAGAGCAACTAGTCTTTTTAAAATCTTGTCCATCTTATCATAATACTAATTTTCAGAATCCTCCAGAAATTCCTGAAACTGACAAAAGACCACAAAACATAAGTGGATCCATCCATTGTGACTTACATGATAACATGTAACGTATTTGATGAGTGGTATATCATATGCATTTAGCTGTTCATTTGCTGACATGATCTCATCAGAGATATACAGATAGGAAGTTTGAAGAAGAGAGAAGGGCGGAGGGAAGAAAGTGCGAAGGGTTTAACCAGGAGGAGGGGTAGTCCCAGGTGAGAGGTGTGAGAAAATAAGGTTTGGCTGTCCAAGATGCTGGGAATAAAAGATTTCAGACATTCCGTATATTCCATATATGGGTAGAAGGGGTAACTACTTTGTTAGATGATAGTATGCTACATTTAACTTATGGCTAACTCCATATGTTAAACACCATTGAGAAAACTGTCATGAACGATGCCAAATTTCATAATAGTAACAATTTGTGTATGCACTGCATGTTTTCATTTGAGTAACTGTTACAAGTACTGTTTGTGAAGTACTTAATTCTAGTTGCCTCTTACATCTGTGACCACAGTGCAATTAGTAAAAAAAAAAAAACCCGACTACAATGATAAATCTAGAGATTGATTTTGGAATGAGGACCATAACTTCATTGTCCCATGATATAAATGACAGATAGCACACCATATCTTAGTATTTACCTATCTATTAAGCAGCATATTTGAGCTTAAGTGATTGATTCTGTTGCATAGTAAAGAATTTTGTGACATGGGTTTTCACATAGATGTTGATGACAAGTGTCTTGAATACATCTGGATTTTTGTGCAAGCGCATTGTTCACTTTATTGGGGAACCTTTGATGATCCTGAGTGCCTAATATATATTTGGCACCATGCTCTTATATTTCAGTTGTACATTACCCATAATAAAGTTAAGTACATTTTGTGCAAATTATTTCTGTGTAAACATGCTTTGTCTTTTAAGTCAGGATATAGTTTATGAATCTTGTGGTTACTTTGAATTATGTGCACTACTGATTTTGAAAATTACAGTACCCAAAAGGAATGGTCTAAATCACTCCAAAATAGGGGGGTACATAGAACAGATGAGCCATAATAAGCGATTAAGTTTACAGAGAGATGTCATGCATATAGACCCATCAGTGTTCTCATTTGTGCGACCAGACAGGGCAGTCGTATGCAACGCCTACTTAGTGCAAAGCCATCAAATTAAATGAAAAAATTCAAGTAAGTGCTTGAGCGCTTCATTGGTGTCAAGGGACACAATATCGGTACGTGAGTGAGTTCCAACATGGCAGAATTATTGCTGTCTGGAAAACAAGTTTGTTGTACCATGACATTGCAGCTCATACAGGCTTGTTACTATGACAGTGATGCATTTGTGGAACCAGTGGATAAAAGAGTGTCATACACAGTAACGAGTAGGTATTAGACCACACAGTGTGACCACAGGATGGGATGACCACCATCTTGTCCACAGTGTTGGCTTGATGGTGGAACACTGCAATGGGCACGAACATCTCTGCATCGATGGTTCAACACCATCAGATAAGTGCTAAACTGGTAGCATATATGCCATTGCATCAGCTTTCATTGACTAAAAATGACCAATCAATCGACATAAGAACCCCTTCACTTGCAAAATGTTGTGTTTTTGGATGAGTCCCACTTGTCCTACAGTGATAGCCCCACCTCTAATGACCTCAATGTCAATGAGGTGAAAAGCTTGTTGAGCAGTGTAGTGGACAAACATCAAGTTTGATGGTTTAGAGGAGCCTTGGCAATAACGTGTGATCTCACCTCCTGTGTATTGAGGACAATCTGAACAGTAACTGCTATGTCAGCAGGTTTAGAGCCCAAGGCACTGCCTCTTATGCAGGCAGCTACTTCAGCAGAACAATGCACAGCCACATGTAGCAAGGAATTGTGGTTACCACAGATCCCTGGCCTGCACATTTGCCTAACATGAGGACGAGTATCACAGCTTCCCTGGCCAGCACATTCGCCTAACATGTCACACATTGAACATGTTAGGGAAAATGGTTGAGAACTTGATCATTCTGATCTTCCTGCAAATGATGTTGATACTTTGTGGATGCATCTACAAACAGTGTTAGTGTTTTTGGCAGCAGCATATCCAGGCTCTCTTTGATTCTATGCCACAACTTGTAGAGGCTCTGATGTTGTAGCTTCACACCATACTGAACGTGCAGTTCTGTAACTCTGGTTATTTGTGTATTCCCAAGTTCCTAATCTGTGGATTATATTTAATTGCAACCACATGTTTACTTCAGGTGAAGCTGAAAGTCTGCACAATACTGCGTACAGCTTTAATCTCTGGTTGATTCAATTATAAAACTGTATGGTTTTAGTTCCAAAATTTTCCCATACAAAACACCAGCAGAAAACAAGTTATTTTTCAACTGTTTGTTTTAAAAGAAAGACGAACATAGCCTACTGCTAGTTGCCACATTCCTAACCTACCGTTTATTTGAGATGGTTGTGGTGGAATACAGGGGTGTTGTCAGCATAAGCAGAAATCATTGTTTTCTATAGCTAGGATGTATGAAATGTGTAAATTGAACTCAAAAGAGCTCACTCCCTTGAGGCACTGCTACTCTTTTGCATATCACTGTGTAGAATTCTGCTATTAAAGATCAACTGCTCTAGATTCTTCTGTTACTAAGGTTGTAAAGAAAACAACAGATAACTAAGACCTTATCTTTTTCTAGGAACCAATAAAATCCAGACAAGTTGAATCCCTTATAACATGTTTGACTGCATTCATTAATTACTGCTGAGTTGCGCTTCTTGAAAATTAAATTCTTCCATTTCATGGTATGTTTATTTACATTCTTTTGTAGTGAGTGCATCGGAATGTGATTTAAAAGTTGTGCTAAGGGACTTGAGTAAGACAACTGGATCTCAGTTGTTATTTTGTGATGTTCTCCCAGTTTTTGGCACATCATCAGTTCAGCTTCCAACCATTTTGAAAACACCCCTCTCTTGCCAGGTTCCAGATTTGTTAAACCCAGCCTCTGGCGGACACAATGACCATCTGCCAGGACATAGAAAGTGAAACAGGCAATTTATTCAAACTGGAAGACCTCCTGGATGGGAAAGAATACCACTATTGGACAGAAATAAAGATCAGAGACGATTCAGTGACAACCGCCTTGTGAAAGTGCTGATTGTGGCAACAATCAGCACATGGAAAGTGAAAGTATATTACAATGCCATTAGGAAATAATATTCACACTGGTAGCAAATTCGAGTGATGAAAAACAATGATTCTGTGAGGATGTGATGCATTCTCTCCAAGGAGTAAGTGCTTGACAATCAAGAACGAAACGATGTGAGTAAGGGACCAAATGAGATGGCTAACTTGAACAATGAGTTCATCAAGGGTTTAGAAATGAACCATAAATGGCACACTTTGGACCAGTAACAAGTATTTCTAAAAATGTTTCAATCGTTATCTGTGCAGGATAGGAACTCCCTCAAGGATAAGAAGAGAGCAGTGTACAAAATGACGAAGATTAAAGAAAAACACACCATGGTGATGGGTACATAGCAACTTAAAGATGACACTATTCAAAGATAAGCAGACCCAGTACCAAAGTTAGCACCAGGATCAGGTGACTGAGAAGGTGCAGAAATTGTTGATGAAAGTACTGGCATGAAATTTCCAGGTATAGCTAGTTTAAGTTACTGGCGTAAGGACAGCCCTGAATTCACTGAGAGAGAATGACTATGACAATTGTGTGGGAATTTATGATTTTTAGAAATATGTTAATTTTTACCACAAGAAATAACACTTTTTGCCATCACTGTTAGAATTTGGGTTTCTTCATTTCAGATTATCCATTTTTGACTGTTTATTCATCAAAATATGAATGTTTAACTTCGACTCAGTCCACACTCACTGACGCTTAGTGGGACTGAGCCAGCATGTCTCACTTCAGTTGGTAATTTTAAAAACACCAACACTTATTTCAGACTGACTTATATAATTTATTTGATATCCACACAATTAATTCTAAAATAAAGTACTTAATACAATATTTAAACTAAGAAAAAAGGAAACAGCTTTAGGCAATATAAATTACAAGGAAAGGGAAAATGACTCATCACTCACCAATGTTGAAGGCTGCGACGAGTGAAAAACATATATGATGAACACAAGAACACACAATATTTCAGTTTTGCACCTTATTCATGCTGTAGGAAATGAGTCATGTGGTTCGGGAGGTGTGCACATGCCGAAGTTTAACACAATGTTTCTTACAGCATGAATAAGATGTAAAACCGAAATATTGTGTATTCTTCTGTTCGTCATATATGTTTTTCACTCGTAGCAGCCTTCAACTTTGTTGAGTGATGAGTCATTTTCCCTTTCCTTGTAATTAAATACAATATTTTCCATAAAAGCCAATTTATCCATGCATTGCCGGTGAAACAATGTCCACCCTGTACAGTTACGAAACATAGAGTGATACTACATCTGAATGAAGCTCACATTTTACCCAACACAGAGTTCATACTACTTAAAGATAGTTTGTGTCTTTCAAAAAGGAAAAAATTATTTTGCATTCTACACTGAAGTCTGCAATTTCTTTCATACAAATGGAAGGTATATTCCACAATCTATCCGTTTCTTTGATAAGCATGTAACAATACTCTCATTTCCTAATAAGTTTAATCAAGAATTGGTTAAAGAATCCATGGTTTTTCTGTGCAAACAATACTAAATACTTTACAGTGGAACATTCAATTTCTTATAAGATCAAAAAACTACTTAACAGTATTTACAAGTCAATGAAATGCCTTTATCAATAATGTGCTATAGCATTGTTACTCAACCTGTGGTCCACGGACCACTAGTGGTCCTTGAAGATTGTACATGTGGTGTGCAGGCAGAAGATTTAAAACCATACTCATACTGTATAAGGCTGTAAATGAGTATAAGCTATAAGAACAACTGTTTAAAAGCCAATAATATTTCAGTGACCAAGTAAAACTGGCATTTCCAGGATAGGACAGCGTTGTTCCTACAATAAACTATTTAGTAACTAACCATTAGTCGTTTTACTAAAATACCGGGGTTATAACATTCAACCTTGGTGTTTGCAAACTCTTTGTATATGATCATCTTTGCTTTGTTTTTTCTTGTAAATGTAGACGCAAATTTACAGCATGCTCGTGTTTAGGTTCTGTTAACAATACCTTCAGTGCCTATAAAATGTATTTTTTGAAACTGTGCCTTTGCAAAGATTCAGCACATCTTCTCACGACCGATATGAGCTTACTTCCAGCAACAGTGATACCTAACGTAAGTAAAATATTAGAGATTAACCTTCATCACAAAGTAATTAATTGTTCTTATTCAACGAAAACAGTTTTTGTCGTTATAGGACGCACAGATACGCTGTAACTTGCATTTGCAGATGTGAATTAAATGCAAACCATCTGACGATGGTAATGGTTTAATAAAGATATTTACAACAAACGTGACTGGTTGCTGTGTTCTTTATCATCAAATTTGATTTAACAGACGCGGAGTTCCGCCAATCCATCATAGACAAAATATTATTTAGTAAATACAGTTTCATTTGGCATCAAAGAGAATGCTGTTTGTTTAGTGATTACATTAATGGCCATTTTCTGAAGGTCCTGTTGTAGCTGTGATGGACCCCAGTACATGTTAGGGTTGTGAACATGAGTGGTGAAGTAAACAACAATATAAAGTGTCAGATCTTATTTGTTTTATTTTGTGTATATAGGTCGGTGGTATAGTGTAGCACCTAGCCTACAGTAACATTATTATTCGTTTGGTTACTAAATATTAAGAGTCTGCTCAGTGTGTAACTCACTTTTTGTAGTTCACTTTGTCTCATGATTGTGTTTTGGTAAGAATTCAAAACATGGTTTTAGATTTAATATGTTACAATGGTATTACAATATGTCTCATATGTTAATAATATAGACATACCGTAGGTAAAAAATTCGGCCCACATAAGTTACTGGTCCATACCATTGTTTTTGTCAATTTACTGGCCTGTGGGTTGAAAAACATTGATAAACACTGTAGCAATCAAGTAAGCACTCTTAAAACCTTGTCAAAAAATTCACCATAGCACAAGTATTAAATGTCATAGAGAATATTAAAAATGCAAAGTTATGATCAAAATTTTACCTAAGCCTACAGATAGTAAATCTAGTTCAATCAATCCAATATTTGGACTTAACTCGAGATTATAACGGAAGAAAGGTTTCCAATTTCTTTGAAAGAAGAAAATGGTTAAGTACAGCTAAAAATAACTAATTTAATGTATTTGTGGTTTAACATGTTAAGCTGTCTATCAACTAAACCATCTAACAGGAAACAGATAACTAGTAAAATAATAACACTACCATTCTTGCAGTTGACAAGAATTGTTGATAAATGACCAATATATCAATTAACTCAATTCAGAACTCAACCACAATTGCATCACTAAGGTCAGAAAGGGCATGGATCACAATTTTTCTCATATTCAGTTTTTCACAAAACTCTATAATTTGGATGTAGACGTGTTCATGTGTGCAGAAAGGGCATAAGTCATCGACTTGTGCCTTTTCTGCTCCCATTGAATGCCTCGTGCACCCAATGTTAACTTTTTAAATCTTTTCATTCAAAGTTTAGTGTTAATTTTTTTCATTATTAACAATCAGATGTTTCTTTAGTAGTGGTTTTGAAGTCTCAGTATCAACATGTCCTCTAAATCATATAGAGATGTTCTTCAACCATCCAGAAAAAGAGTGTGTCATGAAGATAAACATAAAGGATTTATGATAGGAGATGCTGGTGTTCTTGGATTATATTCCAGATCAATATAAGGATATTATTCTTTATGCAAGCAGTGCATTCCAAGTGGAGTCCTTGGGAAGAGACAAATTTTTAGATAGCAACAGATTGTGGTATCTTATTTAAATAAATCGTCCTTGTTGACCAAATCCAAAGAATCGCCTAAAGAGCAAAAACTACTTTTCAGCCAACCTCATATATCGCTTTCCACTACTCTTCAAACGCTCAACAGTCAATTAAGGATAGCACCTTCGTAGGGGGTTGAACACAAAAAAATATTATTATTTTTTAAACCAACCACACAGGTAAGACAATTGCTTGCAATGAAAGCCTACACTGGAAATATCCCTATGAAGCCCAGCAACATAAGGCAAACTCTCCTAGTCTCCCCTACATCAAAGAACACCACCTGACATTCTACAGCAGCTTGTTGCAGTGGCTAACAACAACTCAGGACCACAATATTAGCTCTGATAAAGAAGCTGACTAAATGAGATTTTTCCCCCATTTGAAATTAGAAATTTTAGTTTTGAAATAATTTGCAAACTCTACCTTCTTTTGCATATTCTGCTATTTTCATTTTTTTAGAGCTTACCACTTTGTGTAACTGTAATAATTCTTCATAATTCACCTAATTTGATGTTATTGTAATGGAAATGTTTATCATACTCAATAAAAAAGTATTATTTTTTTGGACTGGATGGTTCAGTGATTATTTCCCGTTTTACAACTATTTACTGTCAAAGGGACACAAGTCCAAAATTTGCATAATTTTGTAAATTTTTTACTAATAATTATGTTTATGGTCTCAAATTGTCCACTCTGACATCTTTTTCAATATATGTCAATAATTTGTTAATTCATGTTTTTGGAAGAAATATAAGCAGTTTTTTTTATGTCTCCTGTAAAATTTAGAAAAGTTGACTGATGCCCTTTCTGACCACAGCGATTCAATTAGCTGGGCCATCAAAAGCCCTCTTTCATTTTACCTATGGAAAGAAGTAAACAAGATCACTACCTATTTTTCCAAACAGAACCATAAACAAATGAGCTCAGCCTCAAGTACAGGGCGTTCGCCGGAAAACGGTACCCTCCCAGTCTGTTGCCGTCGGCAACTTGCTCGGGCAGTGGATTAGCAGCTCCCGCCACACGGCACCGTGAATCACCGCACTGTTTAACACCTCCGCTGCCCCAACAGTGCAGTGACGCAGTATAATGGGACCCTTACATTGTTAAGAACGGTTTCTTTGCATTGTAGCTAGTTTGTGACTTCAGTCTCTTATTGATCAGTGTTGTGAATAAACGTTTCTTTGCGGTTTGGCTGGTTTGGAGCTTCATACTCTTACTAATCTGTACCGTGTTTGAGTGTGAGTAAAATTATGGTACGTTACAGTTTGCAAGAAAGAATATTTCTCTACGATACATATGTGAAGAAGAAGTCGTTTAAAAAGTGTCGCAGTAAATTTCGTCGCGAATTTCCTGGCGCTATACTGCCAGCTAAATCAACAATTCTGCGTCTGGTTAAAAAAGTAAGAGAAACGGGTTCATTTTTTAACAAAAAGAGACTGTCGGTCAACCGTATTCTCACAGAGGAGAAAATTGACGATATTTCTTTTCGACTAGAACAGTCACCCAAAAAATCATTAAGTCAGTTAGGGCAGCGTGTGTCTCGAAATATGTTCAGAAGATGTGAAATGTGCATTACACAAGAGGGTCAACACTTCCAGCATCTTTTATAAGGTAAGCTAATGAATTACGTCACATTTAAATGCTTAGCACATACAAGTTTATGAAGCGTAATTATTATGAAATAGTCCGTGGCCGACGCTCGAACAATGCCGGAAGCTGACCGCTCGCTCGCCGGGAGCAGTTTCTTTCTTGTAGCGCTAACAGTGGGTTGCGTTTCCCGGCGAACGCCCTGTATCAGTAAAAGAATTTTATGTGACGATTTAAAGTGACAAGTCAAACAGTATCCTTTATTATAAGATAAAATTTGATTGCTGTCTACCCAAAAACATAAAACTTAACATCGCAGTACTAGAGTTAGAATACTAACTCAGCCACAAACGACTCCGCGACCTAATATTGCAAGAGCTGTTAAAAATGTAGGGCAGTCATTTGAGGCACCGTGTATCACTCTTCCTTTGTAATTTCTGAGTACGAAATTGAAGACCTGGTTGAAGGGTATTGGGGCATAGTCCACCTTTGAATTCTTAACTTTACAAAGTTTTATTTACAAAAAATGGCCTTGAGGTATTTTGAAATTTTAATACCTTCAAATTTGGTATGTAATAAAATTAAAAATAAAAAAGCCAGATTATTTAGTCGGGCTTAAAATTTTGCCAGGCCGCTTCAAAATTGTATTTTTTAAACTACGAAAAATTTATTTGAGGCACGCTGAGATTTACATAGGATAATATTTACTCCTATAAATAAATAATTCTAAAAAGATAGGCGATTTGGGTGGAACTTTACACCTACCAGGTGATCGGAAATGTTATACCATACCGCGAGTGGATTGTACACGGTGTCCCAGAATTATCTTTACAACTTTGACATTGAATAAATTATGTTTGGAACGAGATATCACGGTTTTTTGCATTTTGAAGAGTATCTCTCAAAGTTTTGTTTCTGTCTCTAGAACACTTCTTTGGAGCATCCCTTGATCAATTGTCGTAATAGCTGCAGAAATCTTCTGCCTGAGATCTGCCAAATTTCTAACCGGGGTTTGATACACGATGACTTTTACATATCCCCAAAGAAAGAAATCCAAGGGGGTTATGTCAGGTGAACGAGGCGGCCAGTCCATTGGACCCCGACCAGGAAATTGTTTATCTAAAAACTTACGGACATCATGAGCCCAATGCGGAGGTGTTGGAAGATGACTGTTGGTTGAAGGACTTCCAGTTGGGGAACAACAAATTGTGTTAGCTTATCCAAGTAAACTGAGCCTTTGATTGTCTTCTCAGCAAAGAAGAAGGAGCCAATGATTTGGTTGTGCATAACACGCACAACACATTAACCATTGGGCTGTCGCGCGCTCTCTCTCTCTCTCTCTCTAAATGCATGCGGAGGTTCAGAACCCCAAATTTGAATGTCGTGCCTGTTAGGTAACCCTTGTCTCTATAAACCAGAAAACACACTGAGCTTTTTCCTGTGGGGTGTACATTTTCAATAAATGTGATGTAACTACCTACTTGTCACCAAACTGCACCTGAAATGAAACAGAAAAAAACTTTGAGAGATACTCTGTAACATGCAAAAAACTGCATTGTGATATCTCGTTCCAAACATAATATATTCAATGTTAAAGTTGTAAAGATAATTCTGGGACACCCTGTATGTTGGCAGCCGGATGATTTGAAACGTGTAGTGGTGCGATTGGCTCTCGCCAGACCACGTGACTCGTAGCAAGCATGCAATTGTTTAAAACGATTTTGAAGCACATTCGTAGTAAAACACGTGTAGTTGTTAAAGTTCTATTTTGTTTATGAATATATAAATAAAATAGTAATATACACATTTATCATGGAAGCGGAACATTTAGTTTGTGTTATTTGCTCAAAAAATAAAGGAAGAATTGTTCTTAGTGAAAAAACTTTACAAAAAAATTCTCGAAGTGTTGAAAATTCTGCAAAAACATGGGTTAAAATATGATTATGTTATTTTACCATCCCATGTTAACATAAAAGATAGTTATCACTCATCTTGCTACAAAAAAGTTTTTTGCTATGGTGAAGAAATATAGCGACGAAAACGCATCTCAAAAATCCGATTTGCCTTCTTCATTAGGTATAGCATAATTTTACTTTTTATTATGCATAATAATGTATTGTAATAACAAATATCTTGATTCATTATACCGACTATTGTTTAATCTTTTTTTTTCCCTGTGATAAATTTTTTTCTGTAATATAAATTTTATAGATATTTTATTATCCAAAGAACATACTGCCGGTCAGCGAAATATGGGGTAAGAATCATGGAGGAAGGAAATACAGGGCGTTCGCCGGGAAACGCTACCCTCCCAGTCTGTTGCCGTCGGCAACTTGCTCGGGCAGTGGATTAGCAGCTCCCGCCACACGGCGCCGTGAATCACCGCACTGTTTAACACCGCTGCCCCAACAGTGCAGTGACCCTTACATTGTTAAGAACGGTTTCTTTGCATTGTAGCTAGTTTGTGACTTCAGTCTCTTATTAATCAGTGTTGTGAATAAACGTTTCTTTGCGGTTTGGCTGGTTTGGGGCTTCATACTCTTACTAATCTGTACCGTGTTTGAGTGTGAGTAAAATTATGGTACGTTATAGTTTGCAACAAAGAATATTTCTCTATGATACATATGTGAAGAAGAAGTCGTTTAAAAATTTCGTTGCGAATATCCTGGCGCTTTACTGCCAGCTAAATCAACAATTCTGCGTCTGGTTAAAAAATTAAGAGAAACGGGTTCATTTTTTAACAAAAAGAGACTGCCGGTCAACCGTATTCTCACAGAGGAGAAAATTGACGATATCGCTTTTCGACTAGAACAGTCACCCAAAAAATCATTAAGTCAGTTAGGGCAGCAGGCAGGCGTATCTAAGACGTCAGCTTGGAAAGTAACAAAGCTAGTTCACTTAAAGCCGTACAAAACAATTGTGGTGCATAAAATTACAGAAATAGACCAGGGGCCTAGGATTAGATTTTGCAACTGGTACCTGCAGGGTGTCCACGATGGCACTGTTGATCCGCAACTGACGTTTTTCTCTGATGAGGCCTGGTTTCATCTGAGTGGTTATGTTAACGCTCAAAACAGTCGACACTGGAGTTCAGAAAAACCAAATACTCTACTCCAACTGCCATTGCATGACTTAAAAGTGGGTGTTTGGTGTGCGATTAGTGCTTCTAGAATCATAGGTCCAATTTTCTTCCGTTAAACTCTTACTTCCGCAAGATATATCGAAAATACAGTATTGTGAAACCGTTTTTCGAGAATCTTACTGAAGAAGAAAAATTGTACGCCTATTTTCAGCAGGATGGGGCGACAGCTCACACCTCTAGAAATTCGCTTGCTGCACTTGACGAAGTGTTTTATGATCGTGTAATCAGCCGTGGGTTGTGGCCCGCCAGATCACCGGATTTAAACCCTTATGACTTCTACCTTTGGGGTAAACTTAAGGGTAAGGTGTACGAAGGAAATCCTCACACATTGGAAGAACTTGAGGAAAAAATCTATCAAGTAATAATGTCCATTGACAAAGGTGAAATCCAGCGTGTGTCTCGAAATATGTTCAGAAGATGTGAAATGTGCATTACACAAGAGGGTCAACACTTCCAGCATCTTTTATAAGGTAAGCTAATGAATTACATCACATTTAAATGCTTAGCATATACAAGTTTATGAAGCGTAATTATTATGAAATAGTCCGCGGCCGACGGTCGAACATTGCCGGAAGCTGACCGCTCGTTCGCCGGGAGCAATTTCTTCCTTGTAGCGCTAACAGTGGGTAGCGTTTCCCGGCGAACGCCCTGTATATGGAGACGACGCAAGAGACCTTTACCACGCATTGAAGTGAAGCAGGGTGGAGGTGGAGGAGGAGTGGGGGGGGGGGGCACGGCCGCTTCCATACAGACACGGGGAATATGTACAAAAACCTCAAGGGGACTCTAGGATAAACGTGACGCCGCAATCTGGTGATGGATTATTATATGACTCGATGAGACAAATAAAGAATATTTTTTTTTTTTGATATCCTGCTTAGTTTTAGAGATATTCTGTCTCAAATGTGAAATGGTTTTGGTTCAAATTAAGAAGAAAAAAATTGGTCAAAGTCAAATTAGATGATGGATTCTTATTTAAAAAAGACGAGACAAATGAAAAATAAAGAATAAACATTTTCGATATCTCACCTAGTTCTCGAGATATACTGTATCAAAAGTGAGGTGTCTTGAGTTGAAATGGAGAAGAAATATTTCGCAAAAGTCAAATTTAATGATCGATTTTTATGTAACACGACGAGACAAATCGAAAATAAATAATAAATTTTTTCGATATCTTGCTTAGTTTTCGGGATATACTGGGATTGGGTTGATATGCGGCCTGGACAATGAATTACATACAGAATGGATATTTCAGTTTTTTTACTACCACTTGTGGTTAGGTTGAAATGCGGCCTAGACCAGAATAAAAATAGTTATCTTGTTAACATACATCGTAAGCTTAATTGGAAATGGCAGGAAGTAGTTTCCATCACGATATACATTTTGTCACTAACTTGGTTTTCATGAAATTACTAACAGTAATAGATAAATTCTTTGTCCCTCTTGGAACAACAAAACCATTCTGGTACAGACTGCATTTAGACCTAACCACAATCTCCATTAAATTGCCGCAATAGAATTAAACTTTGAAAACATACCCACACACGCGTATTTGAATCGCAAACTGTATTTGCAGTAACAATATCGTTTGCTTCATCAAGATTCCTAGATTTCATAGCATAATTATTATATACACAAATAAAAAAAGGTTAATTATGAATATAAGGTGGGGAAAGAATTGCTTGCTGGAGACTTGAAATGTAAATATCTTGGAATTACTTTTGATAACATACTTAACTGGGCAGGACACATTGGACAGGTGGTAGGAAAAGGTTTCAAAGTTCTGCACTTGTTGGAGAGAGTGATGAGGGGATGTACGAGAGAAGTCAAGGAATCGGGTTACAAAACTTTGGTCAGACCATTGCTCGAATATGGTAGTGTAGTATGGGACCCTCATTTTACATATCAAATACGGGAGTTGGAGAGGGTGCAAAAAAGGGCTGCTAGATTTGTTTCTGGAAATTATCGCAGAATGCAATCAGTGACGGATGTGATAAAGGAGCTGGAATGGGATTTATTGAAAGACAGGAGGAGAATGAGGAGGGTCATGGGAGTGTACAGGTCATATACTGGCGATGAGGCATGGAAAGATATTGCAATAGGTATGAAAAGTAGTGCATGGAAGGGAAAGGATGACCATGACCACAAGCTGGCACTCGATTTCAGGCACAAGATTCTCTTTTTTAGGTAAGGGTGTCAGGGATTGGAATGAGTTACCAAGAGAAATGATGAATAATTTACCGAAAACTTTGAAAGAATTTAAAGATAAAATTTGTAGAGGGCAAATGTAGGTAGGTGAAGGATAGAGAAATTGCCACCGGATCCAGTGCTCCATTGCAATTAATTTAAATTAAATAATTTAACACATTTAATTTCATCATACACTGTCAGCATAAACTGCAACGTGACGAAAGAAAGCTCAATGCTAAATTCACTGAATCGCTATATAAAACACACCCCTTTAAATCTCATTTTCAACACTCGTTAAAAAGTAATGCTAGTCTATTATGTGCAAAATAGCAAGATATGCTGATTTTCTACACTACACCAACAAAAATTTGAGAACAAAGTCATCCCATTGAGAGCTATGATTAAATATTTATAGACATGCTCCAAAGTTTGCAACTTCTACCGCCCACTTCAACAACGATAATTAGAATTCAACTTACTTATGAAATGATATTCCAAGTTCTTTCTTGTATGGCCTATTTGTGCAACCGTACGCAATACAAGATGGCATTATAAAATACTTATACACAATACAAAATGAAATAATCACTGCATCTAACTCAATGTGAACATCGCAATTGTTTGGAAGTGCAACATCGCCGCTGCCGCCATTGCGCATGCGCGAGAGTTTAGAGCCTGCTTCGCCGATTTAACGACACCACTCATCCATATATTTCCTTCCTCCATGGTAAGAATCAGCATCTCGAAGCAACGTTAGTGTTTGTAATATAGAATGTATTGCTGGGACACCTAACATAAATTTAAAAGAAAATGAATTGGAAGAATTTGAGGGTTCAGCAAATCAAGATGTTTGTATATTTTGTGGCAAGATTTAAAAAAAAAAAAAAAAAAAAAGTCTCTCGATAAGTAAGGTTTTAAAAGAGTTTAACAAGGAAACTGAATTTTATAAAAAAAGTTTAAGTTTCCAATTCCATAAATAATCATTGAATCTGCCGGAAAGATTATTTCAATAAATTGCGAGAGAATCAAGAAAAACTGTTTACGAATTACCAGAGTGTTGTAAACCTACATCAAGAAGCTTTTGAAGAAATTTGCTGTTTTATTAATGAAATATTCTTCAAAATATAACATTTTATTATTTCAGTTCATTAAGTAATACTTATTTGGATATCATTACAAACATTGCTACAAAGAAGGGTGACAAATACGATAGTACATTCAGTAAAGCTCGTTTTAAATCAAAATTAATAAAGAAAAACTACAGATTACATTTGTGCATAAAAACAAATTCGTTGGTTCGAAAGGTTATTGTGTTAATGATGAACTATTACCATTAACAAAAGAAAAAGCTTTCTACTTAAACCTGCTCTCATTTTACGACGAACAATTTTTGATATAGAAATGACACCATTACCGGAAAATTTGAAAACTTCTGATTTACTGAAGGGTGAATGTACGACACCACAAATAAAAGATTTCTATTCGGTAGTATTGTGTGGTTGTCACTATAGCATTAAAACAAACAATGAATGTGAAAGGAAAAGTTCTTCATTGACTGAAGATTTAATGGTCCATGTGGGAAAATTAAAACAAATAAACATACTACACTAGCTATAACGCTAAAAAGTATAACGAACTCTCGAAAAGTTGTCAAGATCGTTAATAGGTATGATCACTGCTGCAGCTGCCATAGGATTAAAGAATTGGTAACAGAGGCTACATTTTCGTCGATCAACAATGTGTCCTGACGGAATTGTTAGAGCTAATGGATTATATACTGGAGAAGTATTTGATAATTTGGATACAGCATCGGGTAAAAATATGTTACACGACACTGTTGGTATAATTTTCCAAAATGTGGTAAAAAAAACCATTTCTTAAAGGAAATCCAAGAAAATATAAATCTACTAAGATTTCGAAAATTCCTCTCGACTTACAAAGCTAACAGCAAAGAAAAGCCTTTTAAAAAAATCATTAAAAATTGTGATCCCTCCACTTTGCCTTCGTGCAAAGCTGAATTACGTCGAGAGCTCTTAAAGAACTCAGTACATTTCAATTATTTGACGTAATTCACATTTACGTTTTCTGAGTTCCTTGAAATCTAAATATAATGGACGGCAACGGCAGAAAAATGGATTAGAATTTCAATGGTTTGATGGAGAATGTGTGCGAAAAATTTTGTTTACATTTTGTTTTCAAATCTGCACCTTCCCCCCTTTCTTGTCTCTTAAGAGAGGATTACACGTGAAACTTTTCTGTGTTTATCATATATACCCAAAACGGTAGGAAGTCTCCCAAAGTGAATTGTGATAGAAACCGATCAAAAGGGATAAAACAACAGAATTTTCATAACCAGCTACCGAGTGATGGTGGGTAATCGACTTTTGCAGAAGATAGAAAGACGAAAAACATTGTATGTCGCAAGGAATTGGATAAACATTTTCAAATTCAATTTATGCACAGAAATCATTGTCTTTCATTTATTTTGTACATTTAAATGTGTCTGCTTTACGCTTAGAAAGAAAAATACTACGCATGTCGGGTGAAGCTAGTCTTTATATATAAAATCCTAGGCGTGCGTAAACCGCATCAACAAGGACGAACCACTTGACCAATTCAGGTTACATTAACATGAAATGTTATTGAGGTAGTACGAAAGTTTTTTTTTGTATAATTCGTCCCGATAAATGGCGCTGAAGTATAATTCTTGTATTTACAATAAGGTTAGGGGACATCCATAAATAACGTGAGGTGGAATAGGGGGGGGGAGGGTTCCGGCGAAATCTCACCAGATCTCACCAAGGGGGAGGGGGGGGTCTACGGAAATCTCACGTGAGATTTTGCGAAAAAAATTTTGACAGTAGAGCTAAAAAAAAAGGTCTACAATTTGTGCCAAAGTCGATTTTAGGCGTCAAAAAGTTAGGCTGTGACCTAAACAGAAGTTTCCAGGGCGATTTTGATTTCTAGGGGGGGGGGTTCTCACGGACCAGATCTCACCACAGGGGGGGGGGGGGTCCGGCCAGATCTCACGAAATCTCACCAGGGGGGAGGGGGGGGTCCAGAAATCCGGAAAAACACCTCACGTAATTTGTGGATGCCCCCTTATGTTGACCGCGATTGACGAGCAAAAACAACGAGCTGAGAAAAAAGATAATGATGTCTTTGGTTCGAATTTTATTGTTAACTTTAACTAATGTCTGGAATTAATTTCTTTCTGATGTGAGAAAATAAGTATTTTTAATTACCAAAGAAAGCATATTGTAACAGCCCTCATACCTGAATTTTGAATAGCATTGTACTGTATGAAGTATTTGTATGAAGTATTTGTAGTGAGCTAAAGTTTGCTTGAAAGTTATTCGATATGTTTGTTTTGTAATTTCTTGTAAATCAGTGTATATAGACTTTGTTTTATGTAAGAAAATTATTTAAAGTCCATTTAATATGTTTAAGAACCGAATGATGCAAGAGAATTTCTTAAATGTTTGTAATTCCATGTATTAATGTAAGTTACGATGTCTACAGGACGATTTTCTACAGTTTGAAAGGATTTCTGTAAATAATTTTGTATTTAAGTATCTATAATTACCATTTCTGATCATTTTGTAATGTTGTTAATTAATTTTGTATTAATTCCGATTGTTTTTAATATATTAGATTGTTTGAGTGATTGTTAATGATCGAGAAATATCGGGCGGATGCCTTTGAAGAATTCTCGTAATTTCGATAGAGACTATATAAACAGATCGCCTGGACAGAGTAAGTAAGTAAGAAAGGAAGTTAGTCAGTTTAGTTGACAGTATTCAGTATTACAGAGAGTTTCATTCAGTTGAGTTCACAGAGATTATCTTTGCGACTATTCAGAAGTGCATATCTGTATTGTATCTATGCTTGTGAATATCGCTGACTTGTTTTGATCACAATAAAACTACTCTTCAAACATAAAATGTTTTGGTGGATTTTTTAATTAATTAATCAGCAATTAAACCACCGAAGAACCCTGATATGGCGACCGTTGACAGTGACGAGAAGTTATTAACATCTGGGAGAAGTTAATCTTCTAAAAGAATCGGCAGCAAATTACGACGAATTATCGGCAGACTACAAGTAGAGGTTACAAAAGCTGCCCGAGTTGGAGGATCTCGACGACTGAATTATTCGGCGATAACTTGGAGCAGATTAAATCCAGTGACTAAACGCAGCAATCATCGGAGATTTTCCATCGGCGTCGGGAATCGGAAGTAATTTTCCGTCAGCGAGCGGATTTTCTTCGGCCTATAAAATCGTCATCTTCCAGCAGTGGAGTTGTGGAAAGTGTGGTTAAGTGTTAATCAGTGAAAAAAGTGGTGTTTAGTGCAGAAAAAGTGCTGCTAGCTGAAATTTAAGGTGACGAAAAGTGTTTAAGTGATACAAAAGTAAGTACTGGATATTCAAATTTTGCTTTTGCATGTGATTTTGTGGCAGGTTAGAAAAATTTTAATTCTTCCTAACTTTGTTTTCGTGTTGATTTTGCTAATTACTGAAAATGGCTGATAGTCAGAATCTACAAGCATATCTAGAATCCTTTGCAGCCAAATTTGACTCTAAATTTTCTGAATTTCATTCTCAATTTTATGAAATTAAGTCTCAGTTTTCCGAATTTGATAGTAAGTTTTCCAAATTGGATAACAAATTTTCCAAATTACATAACAAATTTTCAGAATTTAAAACTGAGTTAAATCTTGACAGCAAATTTTCTGAAATTAATTCTCAGTTTACTGTAATCCATGATCAGTTTTCTCAACTGCAACAAAACAATGATAAAACATTCTCTGATTTGACTAAATGTTTTGATGTTAAAATCGCAGAGCAATTTCAGGGTTTGAGCTCTAAATTCAAGGAGGATATTAACAATTTAGATTCAAAATTGGGGAAGGCAGTAACAGAATGTAAGGAGAAATTTGAAAAGGTTACAAAATTTTGTGAACAGAATAAGGCTGAATGTGAAAATTTGATTTATAAAGAGGTGAAGGAAGTCAGTGAAAATTGTGATAAGATGAGGGAGGAATATGTCACCTTATTCCAAGCCAGTGATAGTAAAGCTGCTCAAAGCGTCAATGAGTTGAGACAGGAAGTGGTTGGTTTAGGGAAAAATGTTAATACATTGGTGCAGCAACAGGAACAGTTAGCGCATGGATTAGAAAGTAATGTAAACCATTTGGAAAAAAAGGTTACTGGCTTACAGGTTCAGTTATGTCAGATTCCCTTAACAGGTAATCCAGTTATCAGTGCTGATATTAAGAAAGAATTTGAATTCTATGATGACAGTGGAAGACTTCACCCTATTGAGTTTATACATAATTTTGAAAGATCAGACTATTTTAATTTGTTACCTGATAGTAAGAAAATTGCACTTGTGGGTAAACATTTAAAGTCTTATGCTAGGGCATGGGGTGATATACAAGCTAGGGAAATGACTGACTACAAGCTGTTTAAAGAAAACTTTTTGAAACATTTTTGGTCGACAAGCAGGCAGATTCAAGAAAAGAGAGAGTTGATGACTGGTAGGCCCTATAAACCTGGTAGGGAAATTCAGCAATGCTTTTTTCATAAATGTTGGATCCGTTGTAAGTATTTAGACCATCCTTATGGAGAGGAAGAATTCATTGATTTGATAGGAGCTAGGCTACCTCAGCAAACAAGAAATTTAATTGCCACTTTGGATGTAGTAAATGTGGATAGAGTTTCTGAATTGTTGAGACGCTTGGATGCCCAGGAGTCATTCAATGAACAACATTACCACCATCAACACCATAGGAGGGGCAGCAGGAGTCCCCCTAGAAGGGGTAATGGGTCAAGGGATGGTAGATCTAGGGGATGGGTTCGTGATAATTACACAAGGAGGAATGATAATGGGGAAGTGAGAGAACAGAACCCTCAATCTGAAAGGGAAAGGCAGCATGGGGGGCAGGCAAACTAAAGACCACCCCTGTGATGGGCCCCGCAGTGGTGGACAAGAAGGTGGGTCCAGGTACCAACTGCTATAGAGTTAATACCATTTTTATGAATAATCCCAGAGAAGATTTATTGGAAGAAGTGGAGGTAGCAGCAAGTGAATTTCAGGATAAGGTTATGATAGATGTAATTAATGATGTTGATGATTTAAAGACAGATAATAAGATAAAGCGGGAAGGGGACCACCATAGTACCTTATCACTAGAATCAGTGTGCGAAAATAATAGTTTTCATGTAGAAGATTTACGAAATGGTCTCAGCTTAATTACAAAAAGAGGTGCAGAATTTATAGTGCTAACTACAGTGTGGCTATCGGAAACTTGTAAGATCCAGAATGGCATAGTTGGGACTATGTGTGCTTGTATAGGTGGTAATGAAGTTTGTAGAAGTGCTGAAATCGAGGAGTTTCTCAGATATCTTGAAGATGAAGGTGATACAGTGGTGTGGATAGGAGACCCAGATGAGAAGGAGAATTGTAAGTCAAAGTATTTGTCTTCTGAAGAGAGAGAGGTTGAAAAGCATTATGTACCAATCCCTAAGTTGGAAAAATGTCCTAATTTTGACCTCGCTGATACGTTATTTAGCTCTTTATTTGGTGTAGATGATGACATTGAAGAAATGGGTGGGAGTAAGGATTTATTTGAACCAGTTTCTGATTTGGAAAAATGTACAGAATGTGACTTAGATGACACTATGTTTTGTACCCTCTTTGATGTGGAAGCTAATAGTGAAGTAGTAGTTGCTGAGAAAAATAATTATTTTGTGGAGGAAGTCAGTAAGCCAGATGTTAAAACAGTTTTAGGTACTGATTCAGATAATTTGGTAAGTTTAAGTAGTAATCAGATGATGAAGAGTGGGGTTGGAAGTAATGATGGACTAAACTGCAGTAGTGAGGATAATAAATTTGTATTACCAGTTGAGTCAGCAACATTGCTTTTAAGTGACAATCAATTTGCTAAAACAGAATCATTTTATGTCTCAGCTGTTGTGTGGTTTTACCAAAGTCTGTTGTCTGACATGATTGGAAGTTTGTGTTTCTGTCTGTATATAGTGAAGCTTTGTGTGAATAGAAATGTGGTGTTAGATGTGTATTCAAAGGTAGAAGAGAACTGGGAAGTTAGGAAAAAAGTAATTCACATGGTTTTGGGTTTACAGAGAAATCTTGGAACCCACTTTTGGAATCAATTGAAACGCATGGTTTGGGGAGGGGTCAACAACCTGTAAATATCTAATTTTGTAAATAAGTTTGTCAATTGATGCATGTAAATAGTTTGTGTGACAGTTTTGTGTAGAAACTTTTGATATTTTCATGATGTTGTGACTTTCTACATTGTGGTGGCAAATTATCAGCTGTAAAATGTAAATAGACTGTTGTCATTAACAAGCAGACATCAAGTGTGTAATTTGGAGTGAAAATAATTGTAACTTAAGGTGATGGCATTGAACGTTTGTTGGGTAAAACAGTAACTGAAAAAATGATTGGATCGGAAAAAAGACAATTATTGTAACCAAAATCAGTGTCATGGACTATGTGCAGATGTTGTATGTAATGAAGAATTGTATTTGTTCATTGTAAAAGTCATTATGGTTGATTGATTGTAATCTGTTTGTGTTGGCATTATGTGTACAAACAACCTGCTTAGATTCGTGACGGATTCAATCAATTTTAACTGTGTCAAATTAAGGGAATCCTGGGGAGGGGTTGTAACAGCCCTCATACCTGAATTTTGAATAGCAATTTACTGTATGAAGTATTTGTAGTGAGCTAAAGTTTGCTTGAAAGTGATACGATATGTTTGTCGGGCGCTAATGACCCCGTCGTCGACGCGCCCTAAAAACCCAAATAACAACAACAAAAGATATGTTTGTTTTGTAATTTCTTGTAAATCAGTGTATATAGACTTTGTTTTATGTAAGAAAATTATTTAAAGTCCATTTAATATGTTTAAGAACCGAATGATGCAAGAGAATTTCTTAAATGTTTGTAATTCCATGTATTAATGTAAGTTACGATGTCTACAGGACGATTTTCTACAGTTTGAAAGGATTTCTGTAAATAATTTTGTATTTAAGTATCTATAATTACCATTTCTGATCATTTTGTAATGTTGTTAATTAATTTTGTATTAATTCCGATTGTTTTTAATATGTTAGATTGTTTGAGTGATTGTTAATGATCGAGAAATATCGGGCGGATGCCTTTGAAGAATTCTCGTAATTTCGATAGAGACTATATAAACAGATCGCCTGGACAGAGTAAGTAAGTAAGAAAGGAAGTTAGTCAGTTTAGTTGACAGTATTCAGTATTACAGAGAGTTTCATTCAGTTGAGTTCACAGAGATTATCTTTGCGACTATTCAGAAGTGCATATCTGTATTGTATCTATGCTTGTGAATATCGCTGACTTGGTTTGATCACAATAAAACTACTCTTCAAACATAACCTGTTTTGGTGGATTTTTTAATTAATTAATCAGTAATTAAACCACCGAAGAACCTTAATAATATCCACGGATCAGAATCTAAAAGAAATAATTTTGAAAGCAGTAGTTATGGTCTCTGAACCAGAAATTACCCTAGCACGAAGCTAACGAAATCATGGAGGAAATAAATACATGGAGACGACGCAAGGGACCTTCACCACGCATTGAAGTGACGCGGGCGGAGAGGAGTGGGGAGGTGTGGCCGCCATATTTCCTATCCATACAGACACGGGGAATATGTACAAAAACCACAAGGGAACTCTAGGATAAACGTGACGCCGCAGTCTGATGATGGATTATTAGGGGGAGTTCATAAATTACGTGAGGTGGAATAGGGGGCGGGGTCCGGTGAAATCTCACCAAGGAGGAGGGTGGGGGTCTACGGAAATCTCACGTGAGGTTTTTGAAAAAAAAATTTGGACTGTAGAACTAAAAAAAAATTGCGTAAAAGTCAATTTTAGGGGAGTATTTCGTCGAAAAGTGGGGGTGTAACCGGATTTTGGAAGGGTGAGACCTAAAAAGGGGTATCAAAAAGTAGCGAGGGCGATTTCGAGGGGGGGGGGGTTTCTCACGGACCAGATATCACCAGAGGAGGGGGGGGATTCCAGAAATCCGGAAAAACATCTCACGTAATATATGGATGCCCCCTTATATAACTCATTGAGACAAATAAAAAATGAAGAATAAAATTTTTTGATAGCCTGCTTATTTTTCGAGTTATGCTGTCTCAAATGTGAGATGTTTTGATTGAAATTCAGAAGAAAACATTGATCAAAGACAAAGAATATAATGGATTCTTATTTAAAGAGACGAGACAAATAAAAAAATAAAGAATAAATTTTTTTGATATCTCGCTTAGTTTTCGAGATTTACTGTCTCAAAAGAGAGGTCATTAGGCTGAGATGCGATCTGGTCCAGAAAAAAATCACCAAATGGAGGAAGGAAATATATGGCGACGAAATACCGCTTATTCTGTGACACCGCCTCTAAACTCTCGGTTGATACTGCGCGCCTGGCAATACTACTAATAGTCTATAAACATTTGTTGACATTAAAGTGGTGGGAGGAATCTCCAGCCACTGGGTTTTTTCCATTAAGCTTGCCTTTGGCCTACATTCACGCTTCTAGAGAGCCAATCTGTTTTACTGTATAAACTACAGAGAACGTCGGCAGCATTACAAATTCAGTGAAAATTAAT
This sequence comes from Vandiemenella viatica, assembly GCA_031002005.1. Taxonomy (NCBI): domain Eukaryota; kingdom Metazoa; phylum Arthropoda; class Insecta; order Orthoptera; family Morabidae; genus Vandiemenella; species Vandiemenella viatica. The sequence continues at coordinate 110,152,140 of JARYHS010008075.1, read as the reverse complement.
GCATGTATGAATTCTAAATATTACAAGTTTACGACATATTTGCTGCTATTTCATAAAAGTCTTCAATTTTATGTATAAAGTTATTTATAAGTAATTTTTTATTACATTAGTAAATATATTAATTGAATGTAATCTTTTTCTAATTTATTATGGTATTAAAAGCTTAGCCGATATACTCGTAAAGTAAAATGTTTTTGAGTCAAACTGTATTCACACCTGAAGAAACCTATGTTTTCTCTATTCCTGGTACTATAAGTATTATTCACACCTATTTCTCATAGTTCTCCTTAGAAGAAATATAGCTGGTAAAGTCATTATACAAAGATGAACACATTTGTAAAAAACTAAGTACTGCAATGCAACGGGATTACAAAAGACGAAGTTGTGGAAGGTTCGACGGAAATTTAATAATAAATGAAAATTAATAAAGGACGCAAAAGCGAGAGTTATTATAAAGCATTAAGATGTAGAATTAAGCATAAAACAGTTAAGATATTTTGGAATATTGAGAGAGGGAGAAAACATATTAATGTTATGAATAGGTATAACTACATATGTTTGGAAGTTACAAATAGTTATTATTTTCAGGAGCTTCGTAGGTGACGTTATGACCTCAGTAGGTAGAAAGACTGACGTCTACGACTGAACTATAGCGGTCAACATTGGAAAACAAGATTTGGTCCAGTGAGAATCAGAGAAAGAAGTAGCGTCTCTGGGCTTTGTATGCGAAAGCCGATATGGCAGAGACTATTCCAGAACCCCACAGTGCCGTAGGATAAGGGCGGTACCGCTGGTTACAGTTTCGTTTAACAAGAAAACCACGATGCGTGGTGACAAAGTGCTGTAATTCGATAGCTTAAAAAGCCTCCACGATTTAGGCCCGATGCAAATAAGCGCCAGAAGTTTTTATGGAGCAGTGTTGATAGTGCTTGAGGGGTGACTGCCTGCATCTGCTAATGAAGTATTTGTATCTTTCTCTCTCTCTCTCTCATGTGGTGTACTAGAAAAAGTAAATATTCAGATATGCTCTGAGAAACATGATATTCCGTCGCTAAACCAACATTAAAAGTCTAAGAAATTTTCCTAAGTCTAGTAGCTTGAATAAGAAGCTTATTTGTGAAGGTAATACTGTTATATTCATTTAGCTGTAAATGTTTATACAGTGCTTTAGAATGTAATATTTTTCTGTAATGCTTCCTTCAACTTTTATTTGTACATTTTTTTTCTTTCAAAAATGTGTCGAAGCTCTAGAAAAAGCAATCTTTGATAGTGAGATCCGTTAAGATATACCGACACATGTGATGGAAATATGGTGTAATTGTACTGCAAGCATGAGTTAACTGCTTAAGTTAGAATAAAGCGTATTAAAGATAGAATAATAAAAGTGAAGAAAGGAACCATTAGGGGCAGGTTATGATATGGCGACCGTTACACGTGACTTGGTTAGAGCCTAAAATTATTTGAAGTAACGTGAAGGATTTAACTTTAATCAGTGTATAACGATCTTAATAATTAAAATAATAGAGTTAATCACTGGGGAGAGAGAATAGGGAGATGGCTCGGTCCCAAGCGCAGGCAACAAGTTAAAGAACGAGTGTAGAAAATATTTCAGATGTGAAATCCATCGTTCACCTAAATCAAGCTACCTGGCGGCAAGGCGAACAAATAAAGACCTGTACTAGCGCACAGTATGACCGCAATTGTAGAAATACATTCTGAGTAATAGAATAGTTTCCATCGTTGTAGAATCAAGGAATCAATTGGTGGCATAGTTGTTTGTTCGAGCATAGATTTTCTTTGTTCGATAAAATGTTTTACAAAAAGTTAAATCATACGTTTTCTGTATTAGACGAACGAGCTAACAGCTAGGAAGTTCAGATAAGAGTTTTAGATGAAAAATTAAACGATAAAGGTACAATTATCAGCGAATTAAGGCAGGCTGTATGGAAAATGGGGAAAATACCGCGTCAAATGTAGAAGTAAATGGAGTAGATATATCAGAGAATGTAGGGTCGGGAGAGTCACCAAAAATTTGGGGAATTAAAAATGAACGTAATTGAGAAAAGATAATTTTATTCCTACATGCTCTAACCAATTGCTACTCCCACCCGATTATCAAATTTCGTGGGGCCACTTTAGTGGGAAAGATGCTCTTAGAAAGGACTATTTCATATGGGAATCAGATTATTTAATAATCTACCTCAAAGGATCAAGTCTGTAAGAGAAAATATTAAATTCATTTGGGGACTAAAGTCGTACTTACTCGCTCACTGCTTCTATATTGCTGATGAGAATTTGAAAATCAAATTTTAATCTCAAATCACAGTATTAATCAAAAAATGTACATAGTGTAAAATAAGGTGTTACTTGTAAGTTTGTAATTATAATATGTTTCTGTCATTATCAAGCTTGTACAATTATCTTGTGACTGGATAAAATGTTTGTGTGTGTGTGAGTGACAATATATGATGTCAGGGGATCAATAAATACAAATAAAAATGCAAGAATACTCACTGCTTTTTTTCTGAAACCTAAATAACCTTGGAGCAGAAGACTGATGTCCGCACAGTATTCCCCCATATGATAAATTATTATGAATTTGAGCATAAAAACATCTTTGCTAACCTTACATCTCAGACTTTTAACAAAATGATCCCGTTGCATATTTTGAAAGCTGTTGTTTGGATTTGCCTTTTCTCAGCTTAAACAGTAATCTATAGAAAAGAGGGATCTTAACATAATTAACACCATTTTTATAGTTAACTAACTGGTACCCACGACTTCGTTCGTGTTTGTAAAGAATTATGACTGACAGCTACCGACATCTAACCACCATAGTGCACGATGGGAGACTCGATGCTATTACCACACACAAACGCCACTCATGTGCGCTATGTAGTTCAGGCAGCCAAGTAAAATATACGGACACACATGTCTTTGGTCGAAATAAGAAATTATCCTTGATCGACCAATATCAGCCACCATATTTCCCACAATCTCCCAGTTACCGAAACTCGGCCAATGTTGTGATCGACGGGTGACTCTGTGCTACTACCACACACAAACACCAGTGATCTGCGCTAGATAGTTTGGGCGGAAAAGTGATACACCATGACACATACATTTTTGATAGAAATATGAAAGTGCCGCCGGTCGACCACTTTCAACCACCAAAACTCCCACACCCCGATAGCTACCGACATCTAACCACCATACTACACGATAGGAGACACGACACCCACTACCACACATAAACACTAATGGTCTATGCTATGTAGTTGTGACAGCAGAGTAACATATACGGAGACACATATCTTTGGTCGAAATACGAAAATATCCTTGATCGGCCAATTTCAACAACCATATCTCCCACACTACTACAGTTACCGAAATTCGGCCGACGTTGTTATCGACGGGTGACTCTGTCCTACTACCTCACACAAACACCAGTGATCAGCGTTAGATAGTTTTGGCTTGAAAGTAATACACCTTGACACATACGTTTTTGGTAGAAATATGAAAGTGCCGCTGGTCGACCACTTCCAAACTCCATATCTCCCACGCCCCCATACCTACCTACATCTAACCACCATAGTACACGATACCACTACCACATACAAACACCAATGGTCTATGCTGTGTAGTTGTGGCAGCAGAGTGACATATACGGAGACACATGTCTTTGGTCGAAATACGAAAATGCCCTGCATCGACCACTTTTAACCATCATATCTCCCACATCCCCAAAGCTATCGACATTCGGCCAACGTGTACGGCGGGAAACTCCGTGTTACTTCCACACACAAAGACCAGTGATTTGTGCACGGTAGTGGTGGCTGAAAAGTGAAATATAGGAAATCACGCATCTATTTTTATATATATATATAAGATTTCATCCTTAATATAACCATTTTTGTATATTCTGTATTTTATCTCTATTTAGAGAAAGCAAATTAACAGTTCACCAGTCCTTAATAGTTTGATAAACATTTTCCATTGCTGAATTCATAACTTTGAGGAATTGGCATTAAAGCTTATATTCAGATCATCACCAAAGAAAGAACTATCAGCACATGGATCTAAGATATTTTTTGGCAAATCATTCACTGGGACAATACTAACTGGTCTGTAGCTATTTACATCCAATTTTTCTTCTTTTTTGTATACCAGAATCACTTTTATCATTTAGAGTCTGCATAATCCAAGCAATAAAAAATGTATGGCTACTTGGACTAATGTGGATCTCAGTCCATATACATCCGTGTATTTACTGTTTTTCATATCAGACTTCATTTCACCAACATCTTCAGTTTACACCATATGAAAACTAAGTGTACTCTGAGGCCTTAGGGAATTTCTTAAATAGTTTTCAGAAAAGATGCGGTTAAGAAGTCATTAGAGTCGGGAAAGAATTGGCAACAAGGAACGGGAAGGAATTCGTCCCTGTTATTTTTAAGGGATGCATTTGGCATTGACCTGGAGTGATTTAGGGAAACCATGTAAAATCCAAATCTGTATGCCCGGACGGTCATTCTAATCCCCGTCCTTCCAAATGCGAGGTCAGAGCGTTTCCGCTCACACGCTTTTCAATAAAGATTGAGTTAAAATCAAATACTGACAGTGCCTTATGCGTCGTGTGCCGTAAGTAATTTTATTTTGTAATATATATATTATTTCTATAAGGTATTTTTTTGTCACAAGCCTGTATCTACCTTCATACTTAACCGAAATCAATGAATGAGGTGTCATTTTAAAGCATATGGTCTCCCCTTTGGTCACATCATATTTTAAGAAATGAAATTTTCGTAATTCGACCCTTAAAGGGCAAAAATGTCAATAATTCTAAAATGCTGTTTTCTGTGTTACGAGTCATTTATCTCCTTGGACACCTATCCGAAATCGTTTAATGAAGTATCATTTTAAAGATTAAGTTCTCCGCTGTAGTGACGTCATATATTAAGACAGAAATTTTTCATAATTCGACCCTTAAAGGGCGAAAGTATCAATATTTTTGCAATGGGTTTTTGTGTCACGAGCGATTTATCTCCCTTAATGTCTAACTGATATAGATAAATTTGGTATCATATTAAAGACTGAGGTCTCCGCCGTGGTAACATTATATTTTAACAAAGGAAGTTTTAGTAATTCGACCCTTAATGGGCAAAAATGTCAATTTTTCTAAAATGCACTTTTTGTGTCTCGAGCCATTTATCTCCCTGGATATCTAACCAAAATCGATAAATGAAGTAGGATTATGAGGAGTAATGTCTCAGCTTTGAAACATCATATTTTAAGAAAGAATGCTTTTAGAATTCAACCCTTAAGGGGGAAAAGTATAAATTTTTCTCTAACGCATTTTTGTGTCACGAGCGGTTTATCTCCCTTAATATATAACCGATATAGATAAATGAGATATCATATTAAAGAATAAGGTCTCCGCCGTGGTAACATTATATTTTAAGAAAGAAATTTTTCGTAATTCGACCCTTAAAGGGCAAATGTGTCAATTTTTCTAAAATGATTTTTTTTTGTCTAGAGCCACGTATCTTCCTGTATATTTATCCAAAATCAATAAATCAAGTAAGATTACTAGGAGTATATTCTCTGATTTGGTGACATCATATTTTAGGAAAGAAGTTTTGGAATTCAACCCTTAAAGGGAAAAAGTATCAATGGTTCCTACAACGCATTTCTGTGTCACGAGCTATTTATCTCCCTTAATATCTAACCGATATAGATAAATGAGATATCATATTAAAAACTAAGGTCTCCGCCGTGGTAACATTGTAATTTAAGAAAGTAATTTTTCGTAATTTGAACTTTAAAGGGCAAAAATGTCAATTTTTCTAAAATGGGTTTTTTTGTGTCTCGAGCCATTTATCTCCCTAGATATCTAACATAAATCGATGAATGAAGTAGGATTATGAGGAGTAATGTCTCAGCTTTGAAACATCATATTTTAAGAAAGAATGCTTTTAGAATTCAACCCTTAAGGGGGAAAAGTATAAATTTTTCTCTAACGCATTTTTGTGTCACTAGCAGTTTATCTCCCTTAATATATAACCGATATAGATAAATGAGGTATCATATTAAAGAATAAGGTCTCCGCCGTGGTAACATTATATTTTAAGAAAGAAATTTTTCGTAATTCGACCCTTAGAGGGCAAAAGTGTCAATTTTTCTAAAATGATTTTTTTGTGTCTCGAGCCACGTATCTTCCTGTATATTTATCCAAAATCAATAAATCAAGTAAGATTACTAGGAGTATATTCTCTGATTTGGTGACATCATATTTTAGGAAAGAAGTTTTTGGAATTCAACCCATAAAGGGAAAAAGTATCAATGGTTCCTACAACGCATTTTTGTGTCACGAGCTATTTATCTCCCTTAATATCTAACCGATATAGATAAATGAGATATCATATTAAAAACTAAGGTCTCCGCCGTGGTAACATTGTAATTTAAGAAAGTAATTTTTCGTAATTTGAACTTTAAAGGGCAAAAATGTCAATTTTTCTAAAATGAGTTTTTTGTGTCTCGAGCCATTTATCTCCCTTGAAAATTAAACAAAATTGATAAAGGAGGTATCATTTAAAAGATTGAGGTCTTCGTAATGTCTTCGGTTCCGTTACCATATTTTAAGAAAGAAATTTTAAAAAGTTCTAACCTTAAGAGCAAAAGTATTAGTATTTTTACAACGCATTTTTCTGTCACCAGCTATTTATTTCCCTTGATACATAACCGAAATCAATAAATGAGGTATCGATTTAAATATTAAATTATCCGCTATGGTCGCATCATATTTTAAGAAAAAAACTTTCCCAAATTCAACCCTTAAAGGGCCAAAACATCATCATTTCTCAAAACTTTTTTATTTTATACCTCGCTTGATAATTAACCGATAGCGATAAATGAGGTATCATTTTAAAGACCAAGGTGGCTGCTTTGGTCACACCATATTTTATAAAAGGAATTTTTTGGAATTCGACCCTTAAAGGCCAAAGTATCAATATTATTTATACAACGTGTTTTATTTTTTTTTTATTTTTTTTTTTTTACAAGCCATTTATTTTCTTCGATACCTAGCCGAAATCGATAAATGACATATCGTTTTAAAAATTAAGGTCTCCAGCTATGTAAAATTATAAATTAAGAAAGAATTTTCAGGAATTTGGTGCTTAAAGTGGTAGCGCATATAAACTTTTTTTTATTCAATAAGTAGCTTATCGGATATCAATTTTTTCTGTTACAGAAATACTGTCGTTTTGCTATACAATTCCAATGTAAACATTTTATTTGCACAGCAACAAATATTTCAGAGATGTTGATATGTTGTATGCATTTTGTTCAGGTTGGTTTTATTCTGTTAAGGTCAGTGACAGTTTGTCATAAATACAGAGTGTTTTAAATTTTCCTGTTTCGTAATATGTTCCGAGTATTTTATTACACTAAAAAAAATATGTATATATTTGCTACAAAAGTACGGTTCTACTTTTCATTATATTACAAGCATTCAACCTCACTATTCATGGCATTTTATTAGCGAAATTTTCGCACGGGTCGTCTAGTTTCCGATATATTTTGAATGTGAGAATAAGTGTAGTTCATTGTTTGAATAATTTAAATTTTATATAATTAGGAGATGATTGATGATCAGTCTAGTGCATCGGGCAATGATTATATTTACGTAATATTCGTTTGATATATAGAAGTATTCCTTAAATTCTTTGTCTATAGATATATAAGATAAACGCTTTAATTTTCGAGTATTTGTTAATTTCCTTTGCTTCAACTGGGCAATATTATTGATGCTATTATTTCAACAACATGTCACTATATCAGTCATTCAAAAGTAGAACTGATCTGAATCACGGGTAATACAAAAGAAAGTGTAAGAACCCATGACTATTTTTGAACAAATTTATATCGCGATGCGTTATTGCCACTGAAATGCGTTACAGTACATGCATTAATATGCTTGAGATTGGAGTATTGTTTTTCTGGTAGAAAGTTTAGCGTAGTTTATAGTTTGGTTGAGATGCTGCTTGGGCTAGGATGACACTGAAACTTTTTGGTATAGTGCAAAGGACGAGGAATAACATTGAACTTTATTTTCTAACACTTCTATTTAACTAAGCAACTGCAAATAAATTAATTGCCAGAACACTGAAAGAAAAGTATGTATTTCGTTTAAATCGGCATATTAATTATTATTTGCTACTTTTTAGTTAAATCATTAACTGACTTGAATGAAATTAGATTCGAACTGAATGCTATCTATGCGCCCTACATTGCAATTGAACCTAACATTACATGACTTAATATAAGCAGTTAAGATTTACTTTTAGTAACTTTCGTTTTCACTGAGTTTATATCACTGGGGTCATCATTTCAACCACACGTAAGCTCTGACAGCCGATAAAAAATTGATTTCCATCACGGATAACAAAAAATAAAAATGTACCTGCGAAGATTTTGAATCAAGTTTATATCGCGATGCATGATAACATTAACATGCGATACAGGGAATGTATTACTTCACGTGTGATTGCAGCTTTAATTTTCTAGAAACAATATTAGCGGAATTTGTGGTGAAATGCAACCTGCACCAAGCCGCCAACTGTTTTGCTGTAGCACAAGGGACGAGGAATTACTTTGAGCTTTATTTTATAACATTTCCTGAGAGAAATGCATTAGTTAAAAAGGGTGCGAGACAAGATTGTAGTCTATCCCTGTTGATATTCAACTTTTATGTAGCAGAGGCAATAAAGGAAGTAAAAGAAAAGATTCCATGTGGCATAAGTTTTCAGGAAGAAAAAATCGGTATGCTACGATTAGCTGATGACATTGTCTTATTAGCAGAAAAGGTTGAGGATATTGAGAAGTTACTGAATGGCATGAACAAACTACTGAAGGTAGATTTCGGACTGAATATAAATCAAAGAAAGAGAAAGGTGATAAAATGTAGCAGAAATGATACCAATGCTAGTAGGTATTAAATATAAAAATAGGATTGGATGCAATAGGAGAAGTAAGTGAATTCTGTTACTTGGAAAGCAAAATTACAACTGATGGTCGAAGCATGAAAGATGTTAAAAGCAGAATAGCATTAACAAAAAGAGCCTTCATGAAAAAGAGAAATCTTTTAGTTTCAAACATTGATCTAGGAATTGGAAAGAGCTTTTTAAAACTCTATGTGTGGAGCACAGCACTTTATGGTAGCGAAACATGGACTTTAGGAACACCGGAAAGAAAGAAAATGGAAATATCTGAAATTTGGTGCTGCAGAAGAATGCTGAAAATTAAGTGTGCGGACAAAGTAAGAAATGAACGAGTTTTGTAAATGATAGGCGAGGAATGAAGATTGTGGAAGAAGCTTAAAGAAAGAAGAGACAGGCTGGAAGGTCATATTTTGAGACATGCTGGATTGTTTAATTTGTTTGTGGAGGGAACAGTCGAGGGTAAGTACTGCAGAAGAAAACAGAGATTAGAATATATGAAGCAGATAATTGAGGACGTGGGTTGTAAGTGGTATGTGGAGATGAAGAGGTTAGCAGAAGATAGGAAACGATGGAAGATTGCATCAAACCATTCGAAAGACCGATTATAGCAAAATAAAAAAATAGCTGTGCAACTGAAAAAAAATTTGCCAGAACATTCCATTCAACTCGTCATTTTTGACGGACTTTGCGGCTAGTCCTCTTTAATACAATGCGTAGTCTGGAGACTGCGCGTTCCTTGATAGCTATTGGCTAAAGAACGGTAACATCAAGTGCCAGCCTTCACTCGCAAATTAACAGTGACCATAGTAATTAGCAATTAGTGATTAGGTACATAGTTTAATAGTTAAGCATCTGCTATTAAACTAATTTCCGTAATACAGTTATTAATTTTGCTTTTAATTGCATTTCATAGTTAAAAAATATGGAAATACATTAGGTTGAAAAACGTAGAACTACTTTTCAATAACGTGACGGCTTTAAGAAACTTAAATTGAACACAGATAGCTAGTTGTCATTCCGGCCTATGCTACATTTTATGACCAAAGTTTATACACGTATTAGCTATTAAATGAGCTTACTGCTTTGTATACGCAATGTAAAATTCATTACTTCTCTTGATGTTTACCTTCAGCTACAGCATTTAGTATTTACAACACGTAAATAAAATATTTTTCCTAATCTTATTTTTTTAAAAAAAATACAGTACTTACTTTATTTAACCATTTTAAACCACAACAAACAGCTTTGCAATTCAACAACGATATTCTTGCCCCAAAATAACAGCGATCAGTTATATTAGAAATTAGACATTGTGTGCACAGTTCAATACATACGCTACAACTATGAAATTAATTGCCATAATACAATCATAAAGTTTGATTTTTGTAGAATTTTATTCTTAAAATTGTAGAAAAACATTTCAGCTGAAAAAACTTGGAACTACGAGTACTTTTCAATAATATGTGGCTAATGAAAGTAACAGTTAAGACACTTAAATTTCTCATAATCTCCGTTAATACCACGAATGTCAAATGTCATTCCGGCATAGCCTAAATTTCAATTTAATTAAAACTTTCACTAATGTTGCTGCTTGATCATAGCTTATATATTACGGTTTTTTTCCTTTTTACATATTTTACTGGCCACTTTCGTTAGTGGTCTTTGTTCACATTTCATATACGTGAGTTATTAGGTTATTTGAAGTGGATATCAGGCCAAAAATTTTACCTAATCTAGTATACTGACAATTGATTTCTTTGGAGTTGTTAAACTATTTAATAATCGGTATAATTTCTTGGGCAGTTACAGAAATTATGACCAAATATTACATTATGAATATTTTCACTGCGTCAATAATAATAAAAAAAAACAAGGTGATGCATTCGAAGCAAACAGGAATTCTTCAAATTTTGCAGAGTGAAATTTTAGGGTCAAATACAAGTCATTTTAGCAAATAAGGTCTACGGCCTTTGAAACAATTGAATGATGGCACTATTGTGCCAGTTCGTGTTTAGTACATCTATTAATATTTCTGAGTTCTTCAAGCTCAGAGATTTTATTCACCCTGATAATATATATATTGGCAGAAGGTGAGAAACAATTAAGTTTATTAAAAACTCAGAGAAAAATTACACACAACGTACGCAATCGCAAAATGTATCAGTCAAATAAATAACAGTCATCCGTTTTTGGTATTACACTTTCCGTAATTTAAATCATTTCAGTACATCTATACAAATATTATAAATGCGAAAGTAACTCTGTCTGTCTATCTGTTTGTTACATTTCTTGGGCTAAGTGGCTACTCAGATCGTGATGAAATTTGACAAGGAAATGCTATATGACATTAGGATGGACATAGGATACTATTTTGTATGTATATAATAACATATTGTCATAAAATTAGGAAAATTATCTGAACTGTGAAAGACAAACGCATTATATGTATTCTGTAAGGTGTGAGGTCCCCACTCACCAGTCATTACTGAGTTATATTATTACATTATAAATTGAGTGTAAATAAATTTATATTTTATTTATAGTATAGGTCTTCCAGCATAGTAGTTTGTGTAGAACGGGGTAATTATAAGTTAGTTAAGTAATATCATGTTGCGAGAGTTGGCAGTATGGTATGGTTGTGTTATCGCGGAAGGAACAAGCCAATATGGCGAGAGATACTGTTTTTGGCTAGCATAGGGTGAACATGTGGAGAAACTGATTTCGGCTAGCGTCAGAATATTTTTTCAGTGAAAGCATTGTATCTTGTGTGAATTTTTGAGTGTAATAAATTGTGAATTATAGTAAAAGTGTGGCGAAAGTCATTTACATAGCATTAGAATATCCGTTGCGCAAATTGAGAGATGACTGAGTGTTTAGTAATAAAAGTTACTTTATATTAATACAAACGGCGAGGTGATAGCAACTACCGTAAAAAGGCACATTAGGGCCAAGTGCCAGTAAAGCGGGCTATCAATCTTTCTTGTCGCAGTCTAAATAACGGAAAGGAGGACCTCGCAAAGGCATAGTAATGCAGAGTAGTGATGGGGCAGTAGCACGGTGATTGCTTCATAAAAAAATACCCGTGTGGCTTCGGGTTCAAACCCCACTGAAAGCAAATATTTTTAAGAATTGTTTTTCATAGTTTGTGCCAAGCCTGGGATTTGGTAGTAAGGATACCATGTTCTGGCAAATCATAGGCGGTAAAATAGTTCCCTAAGCATTTACTTTATTCACGCTATACTGGTTCCACAGGCAGTTTTTGTATCATCTAAACAAATAATATTATATATGCGAAAGTAAGTCTCCGTCTTCTTCTTTTTTACATTTTGACGACTATATGTGTATACCGATGATAAGGAAATACTTTGTATCTTTAGAAAGGAAATAGGATACTTTTTTCCGATATGAATAACAGTTTTAGTCATGAGACAGGTTCGACGGTAGAATGGTATATCGATGGCATTCCCGTCGTATTATGCCGACTCAGTGTTGTTTGGGACATACCTTAGGTAACTTTCAGCTTTGCATATTCAATTCTAGCAATTAAATTTTAAGTCCGCGCGTACGAAGTCGCGGGTAACAGCTAGTAACCTATATGGGCATGACTACCTAAAGTGCCAAAAATAGGGTACTTTTGCACCATGGCATCACATCATTTTATCATTACAAAATCTCAAGCAAACACATAAAAAACACCACCAATCAGCTCCAATAATCATACGTACAGTCTTAACATTTTGTCTGTAGATCAGGTATGTAAAATGAATTTCATCGAAAAACACTTACTGTTGTAATTCAATGGCGTCGATAATAATATGGAGAGGTACGGCAAATACTGAATGTAGTATTATATAACTTCACCTGATTCATAACTAAAAGAAATTATAAAAATGTAACGAAATTACCTTCAAAACCTGTATCTGTTTCCTACGTTTTTGTGCACTTTTGACTGTATTTCTTTAATTTCGCTTTATCCGTATTATTAGAAATAATCAATAAATTGCTTGTCGACACACAACAGTACAATTAATTCGACCAGAAATGAGTAAACATCAACGGCAACAGGCCCGCCGCTACCTGTTTAAACGCCTTTGTGCAATACTGATTATGGTGCCCCCTGTCTACCGACCATTGGTGGATTTAGGAATTTACCGTCCTTCGAACATTATTTTACCGCCCCTTCGAACATTACTTCGCCGCCCCCATTGTTGCCAACCCGAGTGTCGTCGCCTGAAGCAGCAGTTGAGCTAAATAAAAACAAAAACAAAAAAGGGAGTCGCCGCACTGAAAATTTTTTAGCGACGACGCTACTGTCCCGGCGGCGGTGAAGTTGATCACTCGATTTGCCGCCCCCTCGACGTGCCGCCCGCGTGCGGTGCACGCCTTGCATGCCCGCTAACGGCGATCCTGAACGGCAACATTCATGCACGTTGGTTGTTGCCCCAACAGCCAACGACTATCCATAGGTAAGCAAAACAATTCTATATCTATGATAAACACTAAGTCAGTGACAAATAAAAAAAAAAAAATATGGATCAGAAACATAGATACTTTATTGTGTCAAAAAAAAAAAAAAAAATCCAGCAATAGCGAAGTTTGAAATCTTAATAATGAGTTACTGTCTGTACTTGATGTCGTAATTTAAATATTCAACAAGTAAATCCAAGAAATCAGAAAATCTCTAAAAAAATACCAATAAAAATATAAATTTCTAAAATAATCCCCTCCCGCTTGTAAATCCCCAAAATTTAGGTGGGAAGTTGGCAACCATGGCTGTTGCCCGCGCTACCACCAGAGTTCCTTAATACTAGCTACAGATACTAAACTTATACTACCCCAAGGACTATACAAACAATGGCCTGTGAAAACATTAATTTACAAACATAGGTACAATTATTCATAAGTACGTATAGTTAAAAGATAATAATATAAATATGTTTCGTGTAAGGTGACATAGTCACAACTTGAAGAATTTAATTTAAAATTGATAAGGAAATTGAAAATAGGTGACTATACCGAAGTATGTGCTCCTTGGCAATTAAATTCAATATTAGTAGTAAGGAAAAAGGACATGAAAGATAAGTTTATGTGTTGAGAAAGATTTAGTGTTTTGAAATTTTCTACATTAGTCTGGTATATTTAAATATAATGATATGAAGAAGTTACTATATAATCATAAAATAAAGGGACGCAATTACTCTACACACATTTTAAAACTACACTATTTTTCGCTTTAAATTGTATCATATATACTTTTTTCTCCATCTCGTCTACTATAGAACACGTGAACGCTAGCTAAAACAGGCTGTCAGTATAAATCATGAGGGGGATTAAGTACTAGAGCTCATAAACCAATTCTTAAACTGCAGTGGCGTAGCTAGTTCAACAAGGGCCCCGGTGCAAAAAATTTATTTTGGGCCCTCAGGCCAGACGGGCGACCTTTTTTTTGCTTTGTGTGCTGGTAGGGACCCCCTGAACTGAGGATGGGGGCCCTTGAATTGTTCTTTAGGGGCCCCTGTGGTTTCCCCCCCCCTGAGCAGCGTGGGCCCTTAGTGAGAGGCTCCTGTGTTCTCAGGGGCCCCTTAGATGACGGTAGAGCTAAAAAAAGGGTCGCCAGTCTGCCGTGAAGGCTCGTGGGCCCTCTAAAACTGCGCTTGAGGGCCCCTAGAGGTAGAGGTACGCTTAGGGGCCCCTTGAGGTATGCTTGGGGGCCCCCTGAGCGTAAGGGCCCCAGTGCACTGCACCGCCTAGCCCCATAGTAGCTACGCCCCTGTGTAACTGGACCTGTTAGGCCCGGCATACCTAATCTATTGAAGGAAAGTCTTGATTTGCCAACTATCTGCAAAACGTGTAACATTGTGTGTTTTGTATGACAAGTGTATTTTTGTTTGTGAAATGTTAATTTATGAGGCAGAGATTGGGACCATCTCAGCATTCGCCTAGATGATTGCAGAAAACCGCCTAAAGACTGCAGACAGTACTACCGGTTCACGTGAGCCTGGGATCGTGCTCGGTCCACTGTGGGGTGCCTCAGCACACTGATAATTTCCCTTGCCTGTAGTGAAAACTTTTATCCTCCTTTATGCCTGAAATCAAACGCTGCTTTAAATTCAAGTCCATGTCCAAATCTTTAGTAATGGTAGTATTAAAAACTTATGAAAGTTAATACATATGTATTTTATGCGATAAATTGATCGCGAAATCCTTTTTTCTTACGCTTTGTATATAATTGATGCTTATGGTGAAAACTTGCAGAAAACAGAAGCAATTAGCGAAGTAGTATAGTGTAACGCGGATGGAAATAATTGGTGAAGTAAAGAATTTGTGGAGCAATTTCACACAAACCTTATGTAGACAGTGATTTACGTTTTTAAACCTACAGATGGAACTGTTTTGCAGAAGTATGAGTTATGACTGAGAACTGTTGAACCCAGTCAGTAACTGATATGATAAAAGAAATGGACTTGGAGTTATTGATAGACAGAAGGAGCGTGAAGAGAGTGCTGGGAATATACAAGGAGTATGCTGCTGAAGATGCTCAGAAAGATATTGGTAGCAGAATTACTAGTAGTGCATGGAAAGGAAAAGATTATGATGACAAAAAACTGTCACTCGAGTTCATGCATAAGGCAGTAGATAGAACTTCTTTTGTAGGTAAGGAAGTCAGGGATTAGAATAAATTGCCAGGATAGGTGACACATAATTTACTACAATCGCCGAAAGAATTTAAAATTTATAATTAGCGAAAGTAGATGAATGTGAGAATTTATA
Source organism: Vandiemenella viatica (assembly GCA_031002005.1). Lineage (NCBI taxonomy): Eukaryota > Metazoa > Arthropoda > Insecta > Orthoptera > Morabidae > Vandiemenella > Vandiemenella viatica. Next base: position 110,136,367 of record JARYHS010008075.1, on the reverse strand, counting down.
CTCAAGGGACATAAGGACAGTAAGATACGATTTGTATACCTTTGTGGTACACTTTTTGAATAAACTGCTGCAACTGTAGATGTGAAACTGAGTATACTATTTCAAAGACAATTCTAGATGTGCCATCAATCATTATTTTTATAAAAAACAAAAAATTGTAATAATTTTTATTCCTTCATGCTGACTAGGAGAGGTCTTCAGTGTGGAAATCGCTACCATAGAACGAACACGTCTGGTAAATAGTACGTCACCTCTGGTTTCTTGCCCTTAAGCAGTTCTGCCTCAGTTTCAGAGAAATTGAGGATTAAAAAAAGTAAAAAATGTTTTTGAATGACGTACCTGTCCAGAATACCGTTTGTTAGTAACATTGGTTTAGCCGTATGTGTTAAGCGGGGGCTCCTAAGCTCGACCCCAACACTCGCCAAATATTCTTGTCTGTTTGTAATATTTTTATTGCTATTCGATCTTGTAGCATTACAAATTTGTTTTGAAACAATTCTCCTAATTATTTATTTTACTTTGGATGATGCAAATCAAAAAAAACATTTGAAATAAAAATTACGTGCACCCCAGGAACACTTTACAAATGATATTCTTGCACAGCTACATACAGTATTGATGTAGGAAAGCAGATTTCGTTAACATTTGTAAATTCATAATTTCAATTCAAAATTTGTCATTATTACGGATCAAATTGAATGTGCCTATGAATGTGCTTATAATCGCACTCTGGAATTCAAAGGCTCATTGATACACGACGCCATATGGTTTGACACTATCTGGAAAATGGGGTACTTGACACTAACTATGAAACCATAAAATCTTAATTTACACTGATAGAGGAAGTTGAAAGGATACCGAAAATCAACTTCATTTGTTGGATAGGAGTTAAAAACATACTATTTTTAATAAGATAAAAATGCAAAAAGACACCTGTTAGTTACGTGACATGAAACACCAATTGGAGCGCATGACATCAGGGTTCAGCTCGAGCCAGTTTAGCTGCCGTGTGTTTTCATGTGTTGACTATCTTGCAGTCGCTTATTTAAGTTTGTTAAGGTTTCAGTGCTGGTTGTAAAACAATTGTTGTTCTTGTGCTCGCAATGGAAGTTGGTTTTATCAAGGAAAATAGCTATAATTTGCCGAGAATTGACGTGATGATGCTGGGAATGTTTTTTGCATCAAACACCTATTTCTGCTAAGCAGAATTCCGGAATGTCAAAACGTCCAAGTAAATACTTATTTGTTATACGTTATTACGTTATACATAATACCATATTACGACAAAACGTTAGAATATAAGGTATTTTAGAAGCGTGGGTATCAGATTGGTAATTTGCGATTTTAATCAACAGGTTTACATTTCGAGTAATTTCGAGTATTTCATTGTAGCATCTCTTAAAATGTGTTTAACATGACTGTTGCTTCGAAGAAGCATGTGTAGTATTTAATTGTTAATGTAATTAGTATTTTAAAAAATCCTTGAGTGATTTCTACAACTATTTTTTGCCGCGCTTGGTTAGTTAAAGTTAAGTCTGTTCACATTCGTTCAACGCTATTTTTTCTGCAGTAATGTTGTGAATATAAAGCTTTTTCTTTCTATATTAAAGGTTATAATAGTTTTTGTATAGCTAGAAAAATATTTTGATCATATTTTCTAAGAAAGTCGTAAACTATCGTCCTATTCAGGTCGAAATATTTTTCTATATTCGTTCGATAACCGTAACGCCGCAATTTGATAATAGATTCTTAAGTAACGTTACAAATCGAAAGTAAGGAATAAAATTCTTTTTGTAACTCGCTTGGTTCTCGAGATATACTGTCTCAAAAGTGAGGTAGTTAGGTCGAAATGTGGCCTCGACCAGAAGAAAAATTTCTCGAAATCTAAATTCGATGATGGATTCTTCAGTAACTCCAAGAGACAAATCAAAAGTAAAGAAATTTTTTTTTGATTCATGAGTGCGTTTGATACTGATCCCATTATATGGTACTCCATAAAGTTTTTCAAATCGTTTGGCAACTATATCAATAAAAAAATTTGGATACATTTACAACGAACAGCAATTTAACCTACAGGATTGTAATTAATTTACCGGTAATAATTTATGTTTTTCACAACACAAAATATTGAGGTACATAGCTTATTAAACATAATAAAATATAAAGCACAGTGGTCTTCATAAAAATATATTGAGGATGTTGTAGGCACATAAGCCGGATCGCATCGTGCAAGCATTAACCACTTTTTCCGCACTACTTCGTGAAACAAATAATTTGTTTGTTGTTTTAAAGGTCGTGTTTACACACAGAGGCACCACACAGCATTTTTAAACTCTGGAACTCATTTTATTAGTAAAATAAGCAAATCGCCTATATGTTTACAATGGCACAAGCCAAGAACTGACGTCACAAGAGACTAACTGCTGGGAGCGTTTTGGGGCCAATATTCAAATTATCGCATAAAAACGCAAAATTTTTCTATTTTCCGTTCGTTATTTCAAGAAATAATACTTTTTGTTTATAGTAGACGACCAGCTACAACACTGACTACTTTCCCAAAATTAGTCAAGTACCTCATTGCTACCACACATATTCCTTTTTGCTTAGGAACCAGGCAATCAGTTTGATTCAAGAATACGTGAAGAAATTCGGTGCTTGGAATTGGAGTATGGAAACTTCAAAATCGTAAATCGTAAAAGCTGACGAGAGAATTATATAAAAAAATGTTGGAGTTGGTTATCAAACCATACGTTATAAATGAATAATTTTTGTTGTGCGTTGATTCGTGGAGTGGTCACGTTGATACGGCGGTTTATGATCAAGTCTTTTCAAATGAAAATGGGAATGTAACTAGCACAGTTAAAGTGATACCACCCAAATGTACGCATAATGTCAGCCATATGATTTGAATGTCTGTCGTTGGGTAAAAATAATAATAAAAAGGCTTCATAAAGTGCCCGAACTGTTGCAAGATAATCTGAAAATAATATCTTTTCGTGAAGATATTGCTGTTAAGATATAGTCAATTATTCACCACATTTTTCCTGTGTTTTATGACATGGTAAAATACGCCTGATATGGTTCAAAATTAACGAAGGAAAGGCCGGAATTTGCTAATGTTAACGAAATCTGTTTTCCTCCATGAATAATAAATACTGTATGTGGCTGTGGATGGATATAATTTTTTATAATGTAATGCTTCAAGATCGTATAGTAATTAAAAAAATACAAAAAAATAAATATTTCGCGGGTCGCGAGATCGAATTTAGGACCCCCCCCCCCCTATAGGGAATAATGGCCTTAACACGCACGGCTAAAACAATGTTATTAACAAACGGTCTTCCGCAAATGTATAAGTCATTCAGACACAACTTTTACACTTTATAATCCCTGATTTCTCTTAAACGGTGGCCGACCAGGCAGAAATGCTTTAGGGCAAGAAACCAGAGGTGACGTACTGTACTATTTACAAGAATTGTTCGTTCTACGATAGCGATTTCCACACTGAAAATCTCTCGTAGTAAGATCACTGAGTCACTGATTAAAATATCTCCTAATTTGTGTCCGTAAAGTGACTCAATCATCATATGTTCATAAAATATACTGTTCCTTCTCACCTCGAATGCCCTTTATTGAAAGATTATATCTCTGCCAGCCGGCCAATCCAAAGTCTTATAGAGTCTCAATATTTAGACATTTTCAACAATTAACCACAGCCAGTCAAGTATGTTAAAATGTAGAAATCGGGAAGAAACTGGAATGATAAATTTTCTATCTGATTAAAACCAAGTTAAATAAATTGATTTTTTTTTTTTTAAATATTTAAAGATTGTGTCTTATTACAAATGTGCCTAATTATTTTTTGTCAACGAACTAAAACCACGATTTTGATGATAGTTCATGAAGTACACATATATTAAAATTCTTATGATTATTAATTAATTTCTTTATTTGTTTATAATATTTCTCATAACAAACTTCATGAGGCACCACAAAGTCATGCTTTTAGCTAGTAATAATTAGAAAACGAAAGGGGTATATAGACGGCTAGGGAAATAGTCACCGAAGCATGCACCCCATCGCTGTTACATTAAAGAGATTAAAGACTAGTTCCGTCAGTCACCTAGTTCGTATACAATTGTAATTAGATTTATTATGCTGACAATTGAGACAATCTACTGGTAAGTCACCAAACGATTGTATTCTCAGGTTCTCAAATTAAATACTACTAGCTGATGCCCACGACTTCGTTCGTGGAAAGCTACCGACATGTAACCACCATAGTGCACGATGGGAGACTAGAGGCTAATACCACACACAAGCTTCATTGATCTGCGCAGGGTATTTATGGCTGCCAAGTGAAATATAGGGACATACATGGCTTTGGTCAAAATATTAAATTTTCCTCCGTCGACGAAATTCTATCACTTTTAACCGCCATATCTCCCACACCCCCCACAGCTAACGGCATTCAGCCTACGTTGTGCAATATAGGAAACTCCATGCTATTCATGGAGGAAGGAAATATATGGAAGAGAAGTGACGTTAAATCTGTGACGCCGGCTCTAAACTCTCGCGCATGCGCAGTGACGACAGAGGCCATATTGAGAACCCATACAAATGCAAAGTTCACATTGTTGTTTGATGCTGTGATTATTTAATTTTGTAATGGGTCTAAGTTTTTTATAATGCCATCTTGTGTTGCATACGGTTGCACAAATAGGCAAGAGAGGAAAGAACCTGGAATATCATTTCATAAGTAAGTAGCATTCTAATTATTGTTCTTGAAGTGCGCAGTAGGAATTGGAAACTTTGGTGCCTGTCTATAAATATTTAGCCATAGGATGACTTTGTTCTCAAATTTTTGTTGGTGTAGTGTAGAAAATCAGCATACCCTGCTATTTTGCACATAATAGACTAGCATTACTTTTTAACGAGTGTTGAAAATTAGATTTAAAGGGGTGATTTTTACATCGCGATTCAGTGAATTTAGTATTACGATTTCTTTCGTCACGTCGCAGTTTATACTGACAGTATATGATGAAATTAAATGTGTTAAATTATGCTATGGAATTTAGTAATCTTGATGAAGCAAACTGTGTTGTTACCCCTAATGCAGTTTGCGATTCAAATATGCGTGTGTGGGTGTGTCTACATAGTTTGATTCTGTAGAGGCAATTTAATGGAGATTGTGGTTAGGTCTAAACGCAGTCTGTACCAGAATGGTTTTGTTGTTCCAGAAGAGGCAAAGAATTTATCAATTATTGTTAGTAATTTCATGAGAACCATGCTAGTGACAAAACGTGTATCGCGATGGAAACTACTTCCAGCTATTCCAAATTAAGCTTACGATGTATGGTAAAAAGATAACTATTTTTATTCTGGTCTAGGCCGCATTTCAACCTAACCACAAGTGGTAGTAATAAAACTGAAATATCCATTCTGCATGTCCATCATGTAATTCATTCTGGCTTTTGCAGAATTAATTTTTGGTCCAGGCCGCGTCCCAACCCAATCCCCTCAATTTGGAGACAGTATATCCCGAAAACTAAGAAAGATATCGAAAAATTTTATTCTTTATTTTCGATTTTTTTCGTCGTATTACATAAGAATCCATCACCAAAATTTGAGTTTTGCGCAATTTTTCTTCTGCATTTCAACTCAAGACACCATACTTTTGATACAGTATATCTCGAGAACTAGGTGAGATATCATTTGTCTCGTCTTTTTAAATAAGAATCCATCATCAAATTTGACTTTGACTAATTTGTTCTGAATTTTAACCAAAAACATCTCACATTTGAGACAAAATATCTCGACAACTAAGAAGAATATGAAAAATTTTTATTCTTAATTTTTTATTTGTCTCATCGAGTTACATAATAATCCATAACCAGATTGAGGCGTCATGTTTATCCTAGAGTCCCCTTGAGGTTTTTGTACATATGCCCCGTGTCTGTATGGGTGCGGTCAAGCCCCCCCACTCCTCCTCCTCCCGGCGTCACTTCAATGCGTGGTGAAGGTCTCTTGCGTCGTCTCCATATATTTCTTTCCTCAATGATGCTATTACCGCAGAACCACCAGTGATCTTTGCTAGGTAGTGGCGGCTGAAATGTGAAATATATGGAAACACATGTCTATTTTTTATATATATAAGATTACCAACATGCCTGTAAAAAGTTATATACTTTTTGTGTTAAGTATTTTGTATCTTTGAACACACAATGTCTATATAGTTCCATGGAGGATTTTGCGATTTTAATACTGCGATGTAGTTCGTGGCATGGTTCGTGGCTGCTTCGATCATGGAGGAAAGAAATACTTCCCCATGTATGGTTCCATGGAGGATTCCTCCATGTATAGTTCTTGAGATGTTTATATATTACCTTTGTCTCTTTCCCTTTTTGTAAATACTTTGTATTCCGTGTTGCCTCTGGATTGCGTGTACCTTCCTCCATGGCGTGTACCCATGGAGGAAGGAATATATGGAGACGACGCAAGGGACCTTCGCCACATACTGGAGTGAAACCGGGTGGACACAAGTGGGGAGGGGATGCCGCCATACTGCTTGACCAGACAAACACGGAAATATGCACAAAAACCTCAAGGGAATCATAAGACAACCGTGGCACCGCAATTTGATGATGGATTATTATGTAACTCGACGAGACACATCAAAAATGAAGAATTTTTTTTTTTGATATCGTGCTTAGTTCTCAGGATATACTGTCTCAAAAGAGTGGAGTTTCTGGTTGAAATTCAGAAGAAACGTATTATGTAATACGACGATACAAATCGAAAATAAAGAATAAAATTTTTCGATATGTCGCTTAGTTCGCGAGATATACTGTCTCAAAAGTGAGGTTGTTAGGTTATGAGGGGATTCAACGATAACCGTGGCACCGCAATTTGATGACGAATTCTTATGTAACTCGATGAGGGAAATTGAAAGTAAAGAATAAAATTTTTTGATATCTCGCTTAGTTCTCGAGATATTGTACCTTAAAATTGACGTGGTTAGGTTGAAATGCGGCCTGGACCAGAAAAAAACTATCGCCATATCCACATTTGATGATGAATTCGGACGTAACTTAATGAGCAGGTAATTCTTTTTAACTTGAATAACAAACTGTTTATTTCTACAGTCCTTAAATTTTAGTTGATGTTCAAAGAGGTTATATTTTCAAATTCTATTTCAGTAATTGACAAGGAAGATTTCAAAATCTAGAAATATACTTGTAGATATATTTACAAATAGAAACAAGTCATATCTGAATTTTTTTTAAAAAAAAGCATAAGTCAATGTTTAGAGCTTTAAAAAAAATTAATACTTCATAAAACCTCATAGTTTCTGAGCTTACTTAGAAGATATTGTACTGGTAGTGGCCTATATAATTTTGTTAGAAAAATCAGTACATTCAAAAATCAAAAGCTAACAGCTAATAATAAATAAATTGTTTGTTCTCTTCAGGTATGCACCGCATTTAAGCCTGCCAACATTTCCATTAATATTGCCGCTACAAAACCAAACTATGTAGACACATCTAAACACAAGAAATGCATCGCGAACTACATTTCCGTCAACAAAGTTTATTTCATCACGTTTAGTAGTTCGCACAGCACAAATTATCACGATTAATTTCATCGTGCAATTTCAGCGTAAACTTAAACGTGAGTAATGCATGCAGAATACCATATTCACTGTGTCGCGATGTAAACATGACCCGTTTAAATTAAATTTCCAACATTTGTCTACAATAAGGCTAGCTTTTCAGGTGCAAAATAGTAACATATGCTAATTGTCTACACTACACCAACAAAAATTTGAGAATAATATGATCCTATTGAGAGCAATGAATAAATTTATAGCGAATGGCACTAATGTTGCGGTTGCCTGTCAGATACTTCAAGAACGATAATTACAATGTGACTTACTTATGAAACGCTTTTCCAGGTTTTTTCCTATCTCGTCTGTTTGTGCAACCATATGCATCGCAACTTGGCATTATAGAAAACTTTAGAATATTAGAAAATGAAATATTCTCAGCAGCTTGTTAAGGTTCTTTGGGTGGTTTTATTTACTGCTTTAATTAATTAATAAAGTCCACCAAAAAAAACAATGTATGTTGATGCTCGTTTATTTTCAATCAAAACAAGTCTGCGACATTCACAAGCAAAGTTGTTACAATCCAAAGATGCAATACTGACTTACTGAATGAAAACTTGCATGAATGTCTCTGTAACACTGAATGAATACTTAATGCAAACTAAACTTCTCTGTCCAGGCAATCTGTTTATATAGAGTCTATCGAAATTACGAGAATTCTTCAAAGGCATCCGCCCGATATTTCTCGATCATTAACAATCACTCAAACAATCAAACATATTAAAAACAATCGGAATTGATACAAAATTAATTAATAACATTAAAAAATGATCAGAAATGGTAATTATAGATACTTAAATACAAAATTATTTACAGAAATCCTTTCAAATGGTGGAAAATTGTCCTGTAGACATCGTAACTTACATTAATACAAGTAATTACAAACTTTTAATAAATTCTCTTGCATCATTCGGTTCTTAAACATATTAAATGGTCTTTAAATAATTTTCTTACCTAAAACAAAGTCTATACACACTTATTTACAAGAAATTACAAAATAAACATACCAAATAACTTTCAAGCAAACTTTTGCTCATTACAAATATTTCACACAGTCCAATACTATTCAAAATACAGGTATTAGGGCTGTTACAACCCCTCCCCAGGATTCACTTAATTTTACACAGATAAAATTGATTGAATCCGTCACGAATCTAAGCAGGTTGAATGTACACATAATGCAGACACGAACAGATTACAATCAATCAACCATAATGACTTTTACAATGAACAAATACAATTCTTCATCACATACAACATCTGCACATAGTCCATGACACTGATTTTGTTTACAATAATTGTCTTTTCTCAGATCCAATCATTTTATCATTTACTGTTTTTACACAACAAACGTTCAATGCCATCACCTTAAGTTACAATTATTTTCACTCCAAATTACACACTTGATGTCTGCTTGTTAATTACACCAGTCTGTTTACATTTTACAGCTGATAATTTGTCACCAAAATGTAGAAAGTCACAACATCATGAAAATACCAAAAGTCTCTACACAAAACTGTCACAAATTATACATTGAAATGCTTACATCTGCATCTGAGCTTAAGTACTCACACAAACTATTTACATGCATCAATTGAAAACTTATTTACAAAATTAGATATTTACATGTAGGGACCCCTCCCCAAACCATGCATTTCAATTAATTCTCATAAGTGGGTTCCAGGATTTCCCTGGAAACCCAGAACCATGTAAGTTACTTTTTCCTAACCTTCCAGTTTTCTTCAACTTTTGTATACACATTTAATATTACATTTCTATTTTCACAAAGCTTCATTATATACATACAAAAACACAAACTTCCAATCATCTCAGACAACAGACTTTGGTACAACCACACAACAGCTGAGACATAAAATGGTTCTGTTTTAGTAAATTGATTGTCACTTAAAAGCAATGTTGCTGACTCAACTGGTACTACAAATTTATTATTCTCACTACTGCAGTTTTGTCCATCATTACACCCAACCCCACTCTTCATCATCTGATTACTACTTAAGCTTACCAAATTATCTGAGTCAGTACCTAAAACTGTTTTAACATCTGGCTTACTGACTTCCTCCACAAAATAATTATTTTTCTCAGCAACTACTACTTCACTATTAGCTTCCACATCAAAAAGAGTACAAAAGATAGTGTCATCTAAGTCACATTCTGTACAATTTTCCAAATTAGAAACTGATTCAAATAAATCCTTACTCCCACCCATTTCTTCAATTTCATCATCTACACCAAATAAAGAGCTAAATAACGTATCAGCTAGGTCAAAATTAGGACATTTTTCCAACTTAGGGATTGGTACATAAGGCTTTTCAACCACTCTCTCTTCAGAAGACAAATACTTTGACTTAAAATTCTCCTCCTCATCTGGGTCTCCTATCCACACCACTGTATCACCTTCATCTTCAAGATATTTGAGAAACTCCTCGATTTCAGCACTTCTACAAACTTCATTACCACCTATATAAGCACACATAGTCCCAACTATGCCATTCTGGACCTTATAAGTTTCCGATAGCCACACTGTAGTATGCACTATAAATTCTGCACCCTTTTTTGTAATTAAGCAGTGACCATTTCGAAAATCTTCTACATGAAAATTATTACTTTCGCACACTGATTTTAGTGATAAGGTACTATGGTGGTCCCCTTCCCACTTTATCTTATTATCAGTCTTTAAATCATCAACATCATTAATTACATCTGTCATAACCTTATCCTGAAATTCACTTGCTGCTACCCCCACCTCTTCCAATAAATTTCTCGGGGATTATTCATAAAAATGGTATTAAAGCTATAGCAGTTGGTACCTGGACCCACAATCTTACCCATTTCTTCTATATCCTGGTCTACATCAAATAAAGTGCCAAGCATCGTGTCATCTAAATCAAATTCAGAGCATTTTTCCAACTTAGGAATCTGTACACAACTTCTCTCATTCTTCCTTGGTTCAGTGGAAAAACATCCTACCTCCCGACTCTCCTCCGCATATAAATCTTCTACTGACACTATAGTATCATCCTCATCTTCAAGATATTTAAGAAATTCGTTAATCTCAGCTTTTTTAAAAACCTTCTTCCCACCAATACAACCAGACATAGTCCCAATAATGCCATGTTGTGGCCCCCCAGTTTCTGCTAGCCAAACTGTCTTGTGAACTATGAATTCAGCATTGTTTTTAGTAATCAAACAATGACCATCCCGCAAATCTTCAACATAAAATTCATTATTCTCATCTACTGAAATGATTGAGAAGCCACAATCGTCATGATTAGGAACAATTTCTATCTCTTGAATCACCCCCTTCCTGCTCTCAGAGTATACAGCTTCCTCAGTAACATTTATATTTGACTTACTGTTAATTTCAGAAAATTCTGTATTCAGATAACTACATACTCGTAATACCAAGGATTCTAACTTTGTTTGCAAATTCTGACTCTCAGCCATTTTTAGTAATTAGCAAAATCAACATAAAAAACAAAATTAAGAAAATTAAAATCTTTCCAATCTGCCACACATTAACATGCAAAATAAATCAATTGAATATTCAATGCCGTACTTACAGTTACTCCTCACTTTTGTATCACATTATATTTCACTTAGAAGCACTTAATTAATCATTAAACACCACACTGACTTCAAACACTTAACCACACTTTTCACAATTCACTGTAGGAAGACGATTTTGAGGCCGAAGGAAATCCACTCGACGTCGGAAGATTACAGCCGATTCCCGATGAAAATTCTCCGCCTTAGGCCGAAGAAGATCCACTCGGCGTCAAATCCGTGTCGTCTGTATAAGCTCTACGTGTGGCGTAGCCGGTCGAAATTTTCTCGCAGGTTATGTTCGCTTATCGCCGATAATCCGTCGCAATTTTCTGCAGATTCTTTTTAGAAGATAAACATCCCACAGATGTTTAAGAACTTCTCGTCATGTCAACGGTCGCCATGTTAAGGTTCTTTGGGTGGTTTTATTTACTGCTTTAATTAATTAATAAAGTCCACCAAAAAAAACAATGTATGTTGATGCTCGTTTATTTTCAATCAAAACAAGTCTGCGACATTCACAAGCAAAGTTGTTACAATCCAAAGATGCAATACTGACTTACTGAATGAAAACTTGCATGAATGTCTCTGTAACACTGAATGAATACTTAATGCAAACTAAACTTCTCTGTCCAGGCAATCTGTTTATATAGAGTCTATCGAAATTACGAGAATTCTTCAAAGGCATCCGCCCGATATTTCTCGATCATTAACAATCACTCAAACAATCAAACATATTAAAAACAATCGGAATTGATACAAAATTAATTAATAACATTAAAAAATGATCAGAAATGGTAATTATAGATACTTAAATACAAAATTATTTACAGAAATCCTTTCAAATGGTGGAAAATTGTCCTGTAGACATCGTAACTTACATTAATACAAGTAATTACAAACTTTTAATAAATTCTCTTGCATCATTCGGTTCTTAAACATATTACAAGCTGTTACAAGCTGACACAGTGCAAACAGCCCAATGTTTTGGTACTCCTACGATGTCCGCCGCGCAGGCACAGTTTTTTCACGGATTTCGCGTTATCTCGTCTCCATATATTCCTTCCTCCATGCGTGTACCGGTGTAGGGTGCATGGTAGGGCAGAGACAATATAATATATATTCCTTCCTCCATGGGTGTAGTATCATATTGTCTCTGGCAGTCTGGCGAATAGGATGGAGATTCTATACATGGAGGAAGGAATAATATGGAGACGACGCAAGCAACCTTCACCACGCAATCAAGTGAAGCCAGGCGGAGGAGGAGTGGGGAGGCATGGCCGGAGTGGAGGGGACATGGCCGCTTCCCAACAAACACGGGGAATATGTACAAAAAACCTCAAGGGGACTCTAGGATAAACGTGACGCCGCAATCTGGTGATTGATTATTATGTAACTCGATGAGACAAATAAAAAATGAAGAATAAATATTTTTGATATCCTGCTTAGTTTTCGAGATATTCTGTCTCAAATGTTAAATGGTTTTGGTTGAAATTCTGAAGAAAAAATTATTCAAAGTGAAATTTTATGATGAATTCTTATTTAAAAAGACGAGACAAATAAAAAATAAAGAGTAAAAATTTTCGATATTTCACCTAGTTCTCGAGATATACTGTATCAAAAGTGAGGTGTCTTCAGTTGAAATGCAGAACAAACATTTCGCAAAAGTCAAATTTAATGATGGATTCTTATGTAATATGACGAAAAAAATCGATGATAAGGAATAAATATTTTCGATATCTTTCTTAGTTTGGGGATATACAACATCCAAATTGAGGGGATTAGGTTGGGATGCAGCCTGGACCAAGAATTAATTCTGTCAAAGCCACAATGATTACATGGTTGACATGCAGAATGGATATTTCAGTTTTATTACTACCACTTGTGGTTAGTCTGAAATGTGTCCTAGACCAGAAAAAAAGTAAGAGGACCCACTCTAGGGATGAGCAACCCAGACATTTTGTAGGCTGGTACCAGAAATAAAATGTTTCCGTATAATTTATAGTTAGTATAAAGTGTATCAACAAAAAGTAAAGAGTGATACTTTACTATAATGTATGGTTGGCATCATGCGGTGTTCTTTGAAGTAACTTCAAGCAAGTGTGCTCCAATCATAAATGCGATGATGAGTCACTGTATGAACAAGCATATACTTTTTTTTTAACAAAATAACTTATCGCGCAAGAAGAGCTCTACTTCAACTTGTGTTTAAAAGGGCAGAGACTTTATTATTACCTTTATAAATAAAAGAGTCATTTCACAATTGTTGCTATTACAGGAATGTACAAGGAACTTTATGAGACAGAATTTGATTAATTATTTTCCTTTACTTCACATTCTTAATAATGAATTAACATGTGTTAAAGGTAGGGACCGTGCACAAACTACATGGCCCGGTCCAGAGGGGGGGGGGGGGGGTGCTGAAAGGCTACGTTGGGCTATGGAGGGGCGGAGGGATTCCAAGCCAGGCCACGCGTAGCTTTCCTTTCATAAAATTTGTCACAGTTAAAATGAGGAACTGAATTCACAACAGCATGTGAATATTTTTTGGTTTAATTCTAGATGGCGATACAGCTATAGCACCTTTCTGCTACACGCAGCTATCAAAGAATTATCCGAATCACTTTTATGACATTTTTCTCCTGGTCCAGGCTGTATTTCAACCTAACCTCAACTGCTAGGAATAATAAAAAAAAAAAGCTAGATCCATGAACTGGCAGTAGGCCTAAAGTAGTTGTAGCAGTATCATGATCTAGAATTAAACCTATTTATTTCCCTCAGCTAATTATCTCCTTATGTAATTTATAATAGTCTGACAAGAGAAAACAGTGCAAAATGTCTTCTGGAATTAAAAGGGGGAAATGGCTATTTAAAAAATTAATAAAACTCACAGCTTCTTACATAACAGTTAATTTCATCATCCATTGTCAGTATAATCAGCAACGTGACGAAAGAAATCTTAATAGTAAATTCACTGAATCGCGATGTAAAACACGCCCCTTTAAACACTTTTCAACACTCATTAAAAAATAATGCTAGTCTATTATGTGCAAAATAGCAAGGTTTGCTGATTTTCTACACTAAACCAAGAAAAATTTAAGAACAAAGTCATCCCATTGAGAGCTATGACTAAATATTTATAGACATACTCTAAAGTTTGCGATGTCCACCGCTCACTTCAACAACGATAATTACAATTCAACTTACTTATGAAATGATATTCCAGGTTCATTCCTGTCTGTCCTATTTGTGCAACACAAGATGGCATTTTGAAACACTTATACACATTACAAAATGAAATAATCACTGCATCTACTACAATGTGAACACCTCAATTGTTGGGAAGCGCCATATGGTCGCTGCCGGTGCTGCCGCCATGCGGCCTGCTTCACCGATTTAACGTCACTTCTCCTCCATATATTCCTTCCTCCATGATTCTATACTATTGTCCAGAGACAATATAATGCTATTGTCTCTGATTCTATAGTATATTATTAAGAGATGGGCAAAACAGCTTTTTTCCAGTAATACGTTATTCAGTTATTGCTTATTTTATCTAACCGCTTGTTTTAATCGTTGGGAATAACGTATAGTTATTTTGTTCCGAAGTAATATCTGTGTTGACGCAACTAAAATCTCTGCTCAGAAACGCTCTTCTCTTGTTGAAAAAAGCCGGAAATGTCCAATAACCGGATGTGACGAATTTAGCGGCCCTGACGTCACGAAAAGCCGCTTATTAGCGTTATTTAGCGTTTAACGATACGTCACGAATAGCGGCTTTCAAATAAGCGGCTTCCTAATAAGCGGTTTCCATAGTAACTGTCAGAGACCTTATATACGCCTTCCACTTTTGTTTATGTATTTGTTTAATAAGCGGCAGTGATGCCTTGATAAATTAGTATAGAATTTTAACACGATCAGGTTTAGCGGTTTGTGTATAACGTGATCAAACAGGAGGTGATTTACGGACGTACGATAAAAAAAAAAAAAAATGCGAAGTGGGAAGTTTTGATTACGTGTTAATATATTTTTCTGTTTGAAACTAATGAATTTGTAGTATGAGTTTTTATGAATATATGCAACAAATACAGAAGATTAACTTTGCTGAAAGTAAACAATTTTTCAGTCTGGCTATTAATTCGCATTAAGTTTTGTGTGGCTATAGTTATATGTATAGCATACTTTACATATGTTGTAAATGTGTCCCAATAACAGACCAGCTGCAATTTAAATATTTTGTTCAGACGTACATAAAAGTAATTTGAAATGTAAATATGATTTGCTGTTTTAAACTAATTGACTTGTGGAAATACTAGCGCTTTTCGATGGTTTCTCCATCTGTTGGTAGCTATCGCAGTTAATAACGGTTAAAGGTATTAAAAAGCTGTTTACATAGGTGGTGTCCTCTAGTGATCGCTATCGAAGTTAATAACGCCTTCAACTGGCAAAGATGATATAACACATGTACACAGCTGTAACAAAAAGCATAATCAAATGGTTTTTAATGGAAGGATGGATGCTGAAAACCAGTTTAATGGTCACTATGTCGTAGAGAGATGATAAATTTTGGACCCTATCGCAAATAACACCTGCAAAGTAGTATTTAACGTCGTCAGTATTAGCGACATCTGTTGGTTGATATCGCAGTTAATAACGCTTAAAGGTATTAAAAAGCGGTTTACATAGGTTGTGTCCTCTAGTGATCGCTATCGAAGTTAATAACCATTATTTTGCGATGGTAGTGTCATCTGGTGGTATCTATTACAATTAATAACGGTGAGAGAAGCAGTAAGCGGTGACTGATGCACTCGTAGCGGTCGGTCGACAAACGAACATTTACAGCGCTGTCAGAGAGGGAAGTGCTGACAGTTATTTGAATAACTCCAGTTATCGTTTTGGCCGTTACTTGCTAAACGGCGTTTTTAAAATAACGTTTATTTGTAGCCGTTTAGTTATTTGTGAAATTGTGACCCATATATTATATTTGCTGGATGGAGTTGGGAGCAGGAGCATTCGTTGGTGGAAAGTGTGGAACATGTTGATTTCAACGTATAAAAAGAATGCAGTCGGCATAAGCATGGTGAGTACGGTATAATTACTTTTTTTTTTTTTTTTTTGCTGCTGTAATATTTTATGACATTAGACTAGGAGTAAGGCCACTCCTCTGAGGATCATCCATGTTGAGGATCTAGACGTCTGCGAAAGAGAATGTGAACTCTAACGAATATTATGCAACGTATTTTTAGTTAATATGATATTCAGGACGATTGAAATGCTATGTCTGGATTTGTATAAATGAACATCTTGCTATTTGTTTTGCATTTCGAACACGTGGTGCAAGTTTGCCACATTAAGTGTTTCTTAAACGAGACTCCGTGCAGAGCCAAGGAGATGTCCATCTGAATTACGAGTTCATTGGAGTAGCAATAGAAAGCAAACTTCCCGCCGAGAATCATGTTTTTCTTTTCTTTTGGGTTAATTGCATGGGCGCCGGCAGGATTACTATAAAGGAGGTGCATCTGTATATATATATTTTATGCATTATACATAACCCTTATTACTTATTAACTAAGTATACTGGATTTATTGACTGTTGAACAAATTTGGACACAACCTAGGCACCTTAAGTTATTACTCTAAAGGTGAATTTAATAATAAAATTTTTGTTTCTTAATCTTTTTCTGTGCATTTTCTTTCATAGCAGGGGGGGGGGGGGTGAGAGTGCATCCCCTTGCACCGCCCTCCCGGCACCCATGGTGAACTGTTCATAAACAGCTGCAGAAGTAATTTTTGTTGGCACTATTTAGAGGCGCAAATGCCAGGAACACAGTGAAACGTAACCATCACACAGAATATTGCGGATAACCCATTTCCATGTTGTATATATTGCTGTTACTATGGTCCAGGCTGTATTGTAACATAAACTGAAATGATTATTAATGAAATCATGTTTTATAAATGTGCATTTGTCGTTATGCAACCTGGACCACAGTGAAACGTAACCTTACCACACGACATTGCAGATACTGAATTTTCAAATTGCATGTATCGCTGTTCGTGTGGTCCAGGCTGCATTAGAACCTAAACAAAAACTCTTTTTTGTTGCGATGTCGGGTAATATCTAGATCGCGATACCGCTGCAACCACTTTCCGCCTCACCATGTAAACACTGCCTAATGGAGAGAGTATGACGTCACTACCTTGCTGAATGTGACGTATATGTTCCGCGCACAGCTTCAAATGTCACTAACGCGGCCTTCCACGGAAAGTAGTCCATCACTGATACGTCTTATATCGAGAAATCATTAATTGTGCACCAGCAGTAAAGGAATAAATTCATTAGACATGAGGTTTTGATGCAGCCTGGACCACACTGAAACGTAACTATCGAACACCTTATTGCGGATACCTAATTTCTATGTCGTATCTATCGCTGTTTACATCTCAATGCAGCCTGGACCATAGTGAAACGTAACCGTCGCACACGATATTGCTGAAACCCAATTTTCTTTTCAAATCTATCGCTGTTAGTATGGTCCAGGCTGCATTTCAACCTAAACGCAAACGGTTATTGACGAAATCTTGTTTTTATAAATATCTTATTTCGTATGAATGATTTTAACAGCAATTTCAGCCATGCGAGGAAATATAGATGAATGGAATCAAATACAAATCAATGGAATTGTGACTAATAACGTTAACGCTAATGAACGATATCAGTTTGGAATGTTGTACATATTTTAATAATATTATTAATTGTGCAAGTAGTAATTTTCTTTAACTTTTTCAATCCGTAATTTTTTATTATTATTATTACTACTGGTTACGTTCTACAGTCTAACGTGTATTATCAAATCGATGGAAGGCTGAACACGTCACACACGGAAAAACAGTGATGTCAAACTCTCTCCATCGGGAAGTGTTTACATCGCTAGGCGGTAAGTGTTTGCAGTGGTATCGTGATCTAGATATTACCCGCGATGTCTTGTTTGACTACTGCAGTATGAGAACGCCAATTCCTAGTGGATCTCCAATAATCCCGATGTGGGATCAACAGACTCAAGAATAGCTTCTACGACCTTTCTCATTAAATTGGGTGCATTTCCAAGGCAACTTTGTCACTGCAGTAAATGATTAGTGACTAGTATACGTAAATGTACATCCTATAAGTTACTGACCGCCATACATTACAACCAATTGCAAGCAGCCATTTGTCGTGGATTGTACTGCTCACTGCTAAATAGTACCACAAATACTACTACTACACCCAAAAGAAAAAAATGTTTCTCATTGTAATATCTGCTTTCTATTGCTTCCAAAATGAATTCTTTATTCAAACATCTCCTTGGTTCTATATTTTTCCGGCAATATATTCGAAATTATTGCTAAACAATTATTCAGCAACATTTCTGGCCACAGGTGCTCAATATATGTCCCAGCAGTATATGACCCAACTATTTCTGTGCATTTGATGCGTCTTATTAATGCTCAGAATTTTGTATTTAAACTCGTTGTTTTCTCGGCACTCAGCGTAATGGCAGAGAATGAAGTGGTTGCTGCAAATGTTACCTTTGAAAATAAAGGGATTGGATGCATTCTTACCTAAGCTTGACGCGATTATACCTTTTGACAGACAAATATAACTGGTCAATTGATCATTTAAAAACTTTACAAGAATATCTATTATTTATTCATTGTGATGAGATTGTGCCCCCAGGGTGGCCACAGACCTGGAAAACCCGGAAAATATGGAATTATCAGGGAATTTAAAGCAACCTTGAAATATCATGGAAATATCAGGGAATCCAAGTAATTTCAAAAATTATCAGGGAATTTTAATTGCAACAACCCAAAATTTTGAAATTTTTTGATAATTT
Organism: Vandiemenella viatica; assembly: GCA_031002005.1. NCBI lineage: Eukaryota > Metazoa > Arthropoda > Insecta > Orthoptera > Morabidae > Vandiemenella > Vandiemenella viatica. Next base: position 110,117,260 of record JARYHS010008075.1, on the reverse strand, counting down.
ATTTTAATATTGAACATTTGCATTAAATAATTCAGCTTATTTATTTTTGACATAAAATAGCTAACAAATGCCACATTTACACTAGCAACTTGCATCTCGTCTTGCGCCTCATCGAGATAGGATGACGAGATGTTCGTACGCGAGCGCTGACATGAACTCTCTCTGGAACTCAGCATTCGAAATTATATTTTTAAAAAAGGTGGATGACTTCTAAATCAGAATTATAGTACTACATGTAAACTCAGATGTTTTATTTTTTACTGAATAAAACAGCAATCGTAGAGTAGTAAGTTTATAAAGATGTTTTTATGTTTCACTAAACAGTTTTACAACTTCAAGCAAAGTGTGAAACAGATATTCCAAAAATATTGAATTTGTGGAGAATCTTCGAAGTTCTGGTTTTGAACTTCTTTTGAGAAAAATTGAACCTATAATATCAAAAACAAAAGCCTAGATTCAAGATACCAATGCCATCAAAAATGTGAATAGCGATAATTATACGGCTTTATAACTTTTTCGTATTAATGGTATAAGGCGAATTAAAGCAGGAAGAAAATAATACGTAAGTTCATGTAAATACTAACCAGAGGTCTAAATAGGTAGGATTTATAAAGTTTTGTGTCATTCAGAGCTCTTTCAAATGCCGAATTGATGCGATAGTATGAACATCGTGCTCGTGCCTTTGACTTGCACCAAATAAACCGCTGCCAAAGCGAGCGGCACACCCAAGCATCAACGCAAGGTGAGCCTACACGGTTGTATGGTTTCTACAAACTCGTGTTCATGCTATCTTGCGTAGACTCGCGGAAACTTACGCGTAAGTTTTAACTTGGCAACAGAAGAAATTGAAGATGGAACAAAAGAAGCTACAATAACTGAACCAGAAGATTTGGAAAGAAAAGTGTAGCAAATGATGAAAGGCATAAAAAAGCTAAGCTTTTGACTGTGTCAAGTTACTATTTATTATTTATTTATTTGTCGTATGGCAAGCAACTAAATGTTGCTTTGTGTGACCGTGAGAGATACGGGATCTAGTTCGGTCGCCTATTGTGTAGATTATCAGCCGTCCTGCATCAGCAGTCCGTTGTCCAGGGTACACCACGAGGAGGAGTCAAGTTACTGATGAACAATTTAAAAATCTTCAATTATTTTATCTACCAAATATTGAAAGATTACTAATTGTTCTAGTTCGTATTAGTCATTATCTTATTTTTGTGCTACTCATTTTTAGTTATGCTTCATAAGATTACTAAATTAGTTATAAAATTTTCAAATAAACATTCTTAAACATGTTTCTTTTTCTAATTTTTTGAGTTTTATACCAGATTTAATTATATACAATCAAAATATAATTAAAACTTTAAATATCTTAATCATGCAAATAAACTTTCTAAATCAGGGAAAAATATGGCAAATTTATCTGGAAAACCTGGAAATATCAGGGAATTTTTAAATTATTACCTTGTGGCCACCCTGGCCCCAGTGGTAATTCCTCCACATGCCTACTTTTGTTTCATTCTTTAGCTATTTCACAAGGTTGTGTTTGGTCTGCTTTTACAGCACCTGTAAAAGCTGCCTATATACCAAAAACAAAAGACACTAGCAGCAGCAATTATGGCTTTCAAAATGGCATTGTTTAATTTTTGGGGGGGATTCTACGATAATCATGACACCACAATTTGATGATAGATTCTTATGTACCTCGACGAGACATATCGAAAGTGATGAATAAAATTTTTTGGTACCTCATTTAATTTCATGATATCATATCTCCAAATTAAGGTAGTCAGTTTGATATTTGGCTTGAACTAGACAAAAAAATTTGCGGGAACTGCACCACTTTCGGTACCTGCGAAAAACTGCTATTAACCTGTTGAAATTTACATCAGTCGCTTCGTCAAGATGTCCTCTTCACGTTTTGCGATCATACATTCCGGAAAAGTCGCCAGGAATTTAACTAAAAATGCCGAAATATGACATGACGCTCAGCCGTTACATGCCACCAACGTTGAAAAAAATCAGTGACAGTCTCTTAAAATGTTGATTTAGTCCTTTGTTGTAATGTTTTCATGCCTTTTCAGCTCTACTCCTTTGATAAAAGTGGCACAAAATTAACAAACACGCAATGTTTATCAGAATTGTAATACAGTGATGACCGCCATCTTACATAGCGACTAGCAACCAGAGATAATCGATTGCTTCCATTGTAAACAAATACGCCATTGCCTGTTTGATGCTGCATACCCAAAATTTCTTAATTTTTTTTTTCACTTGGTCCAGGCCGTATTTCAACCTAACCACGATTTCTATGACAAAACTAAACTGTTTAGGTTGAAATGATCCCTGTACCGATAATTTTTGTTATTTTAGCAGTGCTGAAAGCATTTAGCAGTTGCTCAGCCTTTCATATTTCGGCATTTTTAATTAAATTCCTGGCGACTTTTCCGGAATGTATGATCGCAAAACGTGAAGAGGACATCTTGACGAAGCGACTGATGTAAATTTCAACAGGTTAGTAGCAGTTTTTCGCAGGTACCGAAAGTGGTGCGGTTCCCAAATTTGCCAAATCCACAATGAACTTCATGATGGATATGCACAATAGATGTTTTGTTTTCTTACTAGTGGTTGTGGTTAGGATGAATGCAGCATGGACCAGAAGAAAAATGTCACCAAAAACACAAGGAATTAATCTAATGAGCGATTTTTGACATTCGATATCTAACCAAGTGATACTATATCAAAAAAAATTGTTATTCTTTGCTTTCAATTTGTTTTGTGTAGCTACATAAGAATTCATCAATTTGCGGCACCATGGTGATGATAGTGCTGCTATTTAGCAAGTAATTAAATACATTTTATTAATTATAGCCATACAACAATTTATAATAGTAGATTATTGTACTTTTATGTTTAGTAGGTAATCAAGGAGGTTACTGTAATTTCATATTGTATAATCACAAATGTAACTTTGAGCAAAGATGAACACAGCTACTGAATAAATATGGCAGGAATTAGTCTACAGACATCAATTTTATGGTTATATGGGATAAGGCACAAAATGAGTTAGCCAGCATACATAAGACAAATCATTTTGCACAGTCGGCTTATATAGAAGGATAGACTTCCGATCCGTGTTTTTTAAATGATTTTCCAAAAGTTTTGTTCATTGACATAATTCATTTGTGCCATCCTGATGTCATCGTCACAAACTAAAACAGTTTGATGGCATTTGGAAATTGCTACAGTGATGTGTTCACGAAGGAAGAATAGACATACTGGGAAAACGAATGTATTTTGACATTGTAAAGGGGAGAGTAAGAATTTGTGTCCTGACTTTTGAAATACTCTCTTATGAGAAACGAAAAGCAGATACGACAAAAATGCATAGATGCTTTCTAAAATTATCAGGCCTAACTGTTTAGATTGTAATAAGAGGAATAACAACAAAGAGGATGATAAATAAGGCAGCTTCATATCATGTATGTGTGGTTAGATTGTAGGCTTCATTCTGCACACAAGACAATTCAGATTCCTATTTTATTATATTCAAAAAAGAAAATGCAGTTTTTTGTAAACTGATCACATGCTGGCAGTCGAAACATGCGTTATTTGATTTATGCTCTAATGAAGCCTGGACCAACTGTACACTCACTGTATGAGTATACCCTAATAAAATGCCCAATCTGTTGCTGTTATACATTATTATTTGAATTATGCAGTAATGAAGCCTGGACTACAGTAACAGCGACAGATTAATAGTTTTATTAGGTCATCTTCGTATAGTGTGTGTACAGTTAGCTTGTACTGTGGTTCAGGCTTTCCCGTTTTATTTTTTTAAATTTCGTCAACAGTGTCAGTCTTTTAGGAATAGAACATAAGTTAACATATATTGTTATGGAATTAGATACTAACAATTAATTTAGTTGGGAATTTTCTCTGCAGTTCTGCCTAACAGGTTCTTATACATAATGATGTCTGCAGGTTGGGATTTCAATTTCCTTTTTTGTGAAATATTTGTGGCTCTGAAACAGCTTCCTTCATACTTCAGTTGTGGTGATGCTTCGTGGTGGCGTTCAGAGTAACTACTATTGTCACAGCCATGAAGAAAATTGGTTACATTCATTCATTCATAATGTCACTGGTCTATAGTCAGCTTTCATGGTCGTTGTAAAAGTAGACCGGACGAATCCTTCCAAATAGCCAATTTGTCAGGGTCCCTACAAGGAATTGTGCTGTTGGTTTGAAATTTTACTGCAGACATTCCTTAGCATGTATTATGTAATATAAAGTTGACATGTAAGAAAAGCTACACACAGAGTAGAAATAATCCATCATGGAAGGTACCATTATGCTAAATGTTTATGGTTAGCAGCCATGTGGGAACTAGTTCTAACTGTCTTGTTGTTCTAGAGTCAATTGATTGCATCATGGCAGAATGTAGTTCTAGAAATATCACAATCTCCAATAGATCTCAAGTATTTTTTTTTTTGGGGGGGGGGGGGAACTCTCTAAGAAAATGCTTTTAGGCATCATGAATAAGAGAGGACAGTGTAAATAAAACTGTAATTCACCACAAGTGAAGACGGGACTGCAATGAACACACACACACATGTAACATTTTGTTATAAACCTTAGTCATGAGTTGAGGGAATATGAGAAGGGGATTGGGTTTCTATCCACAGAAACTTGCTGCATTATTAAACCAAAGAGGAACCGTATGGGAACAATGAAGGAAGAAATTGACCAATCATAATTATAATCTGGGTCTACTGGAGAGCATGATTTTGATACAATGACATTCAGTGATGACATCATAATACTGCTGTAGTTAGTGGTAAAAACATATTATTTTCTACATCTACATATATACTCTGCAATTCACAAAATTATGGGTGTCGGAGGGTGCTCAGCACCAAAGCTAATCTCTTTGTTGTGCATTCCAATTCCTAATGGTACGAGGAGAAAAAAGAATTCATATAAGAATCATTACGGCACCTTATTTCTCTAATCTTATCTTTCCTGTCATTCCGGCTCAAATAGGTTGGTGGACAAAGTATCTCACTACACTCGTGAGTGAAAGTGGGAGTACATATGTTTACCAATAAGTTTAAACGAAACGTGCGTCGTCTATCTACCAGAGACTCCCAGCCTAGTATACTAATCAGTTCTGTGACGCTTTCATAAGGACTGTAGCAAGCGGTCACGAATCGAGCGGCTCTTTTCTGTACTTTTCGTTATACTTTCGATCAACCCCTTACGAAACGGATCCCAAATGGCACAATAGTCTAAATGTGGATGCACAAGAGATTTGTACACCATCTCCTTTCTTTGTTCATTACAATTTTTCAATATTCGACCTATGAATCGCAGCCTAGAATTAGCTCTATCTACTGACGAATTAATGTGTAAGTCCCATTTCATGTTCTTTTGTACTGTTATTCCCAAATATTTCATAGAATCGACCATATCAATAACTGAATTGTTTAACTCGTATTTCTGAACAATTGGATTCTTTTTGTTAGTTATGCTCATTGTCTTGCACTTTTTACAATTTACCGTAAGTTGCCACTCGGCGCACCATGCCAAAATAATATCCAGATCACGCTGAATTTCTAAGCAATCGGCCAAATTCCTTACTTCCCTATAAATAACCGCATCATCAGCAAACAATCTAAAAAGGCTTTTCACTTTGTCTCCGAGATCGTTTATAAAAATTAAGAAGAGAAGTGGTCCTATTACACTTCCTTGAGGTACCCCCGATGTAACATCTAGATTAGAACAACTTTCTCCTTCAACGACGACATACCGCGACCGGCCAGTTAGAAAATCCTTTATCCATTCACAAAGCTGATCAGATGTATCGTACGCTCGAAGCTTCGCTAAAAGGCAGTTGTGTGGCACAGAGTCAAAGGCTTTCTGAAAATCTAAAAAAAATGGCATCTACTTGTGGACCTGCATCAATAACTTTCATTACGTCGTGTGTAAATATGGCCAGCTGTGTTTCACATGATCCTTTCTTCCGAAATCTGTGTTGATTTGTTGTAAGCAAATTATTATCGTCTAAAAATTTCATAATGTTCGAGTATATAATATGCTCCATAACTCTACTACAAACAGATGTTATAGATATTGGATGATAGTTTCCAGGATCACTTCGATCACCTTTCTTGAAAATCAGAGTTACTTGCGCGATTTTCCAGTCTAAAGGTACTTTTCGCTCTTCTAAAGATTTACTGAATATATCAGACAGAAATGGCCCGATTTCCGCCGCATATTCTGAAAATACTCTTACTGGAATTCCATCTGGGCCCGGTGCTTTCCCCCACTTCAGGAGCTCTAATTGCTTTATGATACCTGCAGTATCTATTCGTAATGATTCCATCACCAACTCGACACAGCGTGGGAAAACGGGAACACTATCCTTATTTTCATCAGTAAATGAATTTTTGAATACAGGATTTAGTACTTTCACTTTATTGCGGCTTTCATTAACCTCTGAACCTTCACGAATTAGTGCTGGAATATTGCTATTGGTACAATTGACTTTTCGTACACACGACCAAAAATTCTTTGGGTTTTCTGTGAGACTCTTAGAGAATTGGAATGAAAATCGTTGAAGGCCTCACGCATTACAGTCTTAATACGTCCTCTTAACTCAGCTAAGGTTTCTAAATCGCTGCGACACCCCTTCCTTCTTGAGCGTGCATGAATCCTCCTTTGTTATTTGAGTAATCTTTTTACTTCGCATGTGTACCACGGTGGATCATCCTCCCCATTTATTATCCGCTTCGGTATATGTATACCCATACCTTCCCTGACTATTCGTACAAATCGATGCCACATCTCTTCAATGGTGTCCTTTGTTGACTTGAAGTTATGGTAATTATTCCTCAGGTAGGTTCTAAAACACTCCTTAGAGGCCTTACTGAATTTGTATACAATCTGCCCTTTTCTCCTTTTTCGCTTGGTCATTAGTCTGATAGTTGCAATTACCGCTTTGTGATCGCTTATACTTGTGGTAATTGAAATTTCGGTGAATAATTCTGGCCTGTTGGTAACCAGCAGATCTAAAATATTTTCGCTACCGTTATTACACTGCGTAGGTTCATTAACTAGCTGCTCGAGATGATTATCTGACAACAAATTGAGAATTACTTCAGAAGCTGCCTTATCCCTGCTACCTGTAATATGAACGTAACTACGCCAGACAATATAAGGCAGATTGAAGTCGCCTCCTAGAATCGTAGCGTGATCCTAAAAATGGCTAGCTATACTGTTTACATTATTTTTTAACTCCTCGGCGATAGCTATGTTGGAATCGGGTGGACGGTAGAACACGCCTATGTTGAGTTTTGACCCAGCAACCTTTAGTTTAATCCATATGATTTCACAGATCGTATCGACTTCTATTTCATTACTTGGGAGAGATTTACTCACAGCTATAAATACCCCACCTCTATGAGAATGTAATCTGTCTTTACGAAAACATTCATGCTATCTTTAAAAATTTCAGCAGAACTTATTTCCGGTTTTAGCCAATTATCTGTACCGATAACGATATCCGCTTCTGTGCAACAAATAATGCTATCAAGTTCCGGTTGTTTGTTACAAACGCTTCTACAGTTAATTACGAGAACTTTTAACTGTCGAGATTCTTTTACGCTTCTCCTACATTCCGGTGTTACATCTGATTGGGTTGCCCGTAACTGTATTTCGTGTTTTGGGTCTTCCTCCCTCAGCCTAAAAAACCACCCAGTGCATTCCACACGGCCCCTGCCACCCATGTAGCCGATTCACGTGTGTAGTGCACACCTGACCTATTAAGGGGAACCCTGCATGACTCTACCCTATGGCGAAGATCGAGGAATCTGCAGCCAATATCGTCACAGAAACGTCGTAGTCTCTGGTTCAGCCCCTCAATACGGCTCTGAACCAGAGGTTCACAATCAACTCTGTCTACAATGCTACTGATGGTTAGCTCTGCCGATATCTTGCAGTCACTGGCCACAGAGTTCACCCTTTCAGCCAGCCGCCGGAAGGAAGAGAGGATAACCTCCGACACAAGGCGACAAGCATCATTGGTGCCGACATGAGCCAGGCTACACCCCATCCCTTCTATGGCATCCGGGATGGCCTGTTCCAAATCTCGGATCAGGCCACCTGGAATACCCACTGAATGGACATTGGATTTCTTCCCCGAGTAATCTGCCATTTCCCTAAGGGCCTCTAATAACCGCCTAACATTAGAGCTTCCAACTACCAAAATCCCCTTCTGTGATTGCTTAGACCTAGCGGGCTGGGGGGCCATCAACTCGCAGGATGACAATTATGGGACTGTGTCAGCCTCCGACAATACATCATACCGGTTGGACAGTTGAACAAGTTCAGCGTCTTGGCCTTTAAGCCTGCTCGACTGCCCCCGTGTGCGACTTCTAAGTCTAGAGGCCATACGCCAGTCACTGACTGGCGACCGAGGCACAGCCTCCAACTCTTCAGCCTGGGTTGCAGATACGACGGTCGATATGGGAGAATCTGTTATAGGCATTGCTACATCAGTTTCCCCAATATTACATCTGCTGCAACCTTTTACGGCAGCTTCCAGCTGTGTAACTTTCGCTAACACAGCTTGTAAGCTTTTTACCTCCTTTCTGCTGCTTTTTGTCAGCTTCCACAAATGACTTAAGTGCTCTACTTCAAGCAGAAATATTTTTTGCTGTAGAAGTCGGCACCAAAGAAAACAAAAACCTGCAACTCAAACATACAAATAACACACGACAGGGTAATATAATTAACTCGAAAATTCACTCTTTTATTTTCCTTTTTTCACAACACATAAATACACACACGGCTCATAAAACAACTTGCACTATTTTTATCACCATACACATCCGACAGCTAGAAATCAAGCAAGTCTGCCATACCGTGCTTTTTCTCTCTTACTATTCCTTGCGCAGTCCAAAGATTATTCATCTAGTCCACTTCTTCCAAAGATAGTCCTCACTCTCTGTTCTTACCTTTAGTGCTATTTGTTATTCAGCAAAAAAATAACTTCAACATAACTCTCTTTATACAAAATAAAACATGTCTTTTTTAAATATTATAAACACCAAAATTATAAATATAGTAAGGCGACCTTGTCACCTTACACATTCCTCCCGTCAACTCATCATCAAAATTACTCCCCAGAAATTTTGATGATCATCTATCTTACATTACAATTGGTACAATCATTCTATATACAATTTCAAATCTTGCACATTCCTTAACCCTAACATTTTTCCAGACTTTGGTAGTTGCAGATAATATGCATGTGGATGTGGCCTACCTACAATTTTATATGGTCCTTCATATATATCAAAGAACTTTTTTGATCTCCGCATTTATGCTGCTGTATCGTTCATGAGTTCTCACCAACACTAGTTCCCCTACTTCGAAATCAATCTTCCTAGAACGTCGGTCCTTCATCTTCACTTTTCCTCTTGTTGCGTCCTCTTCTTCTCTGTATGTCGATCCTTTGTCCTTCATCTTCACTTTTCCTCTCGTTGCCTCCTCTTCTTTCATGTTTCGGTAAAATATTTCCTTGTTCTTTTTCATCGCCTTGCTTGCTTCACTTTCCTTCCCTCTTCCTGGTCCTTCCTTCCTTATTAGAAAGCATTTCAGTTCGCTTTCTTCATCCTTGTCACTATCGATTACATAACTCTTTTTAAATCTTCGTTATATTTTTCTCCCTCTTCCGTACTATAATCTTCATTGAATTCTTCTTCGTCTCCATACTCTTCATCGTCTATCATATCGTCTGTTTCCTCATCTTCCTCTTCTCTTCGCTCTTCGTAATTTTCATCCTCATTTCCCAAGATATTGATTCCATATTCTTCATCCCCTATCAATTCGTCAATACTCTTCTGGTCCTTGTTCTTCCAATAATCCATTTCTGCTAACCAATCACCTCACTTCCTTCCATTGCCTCATTTTCAACCTTGTCGAATCGTTCACTTTCCACAATTTGTTCTAAACACCTCCACCATTTTAACGGACCTTTGTCTTCCACCGTTACTTCTTGCTCTTTTCCCACTTCTAACCGTTTTTCGAGGTCTTCCTCATCTTCTTCTTCTAACCGTTTCCACTCCTAATTTTTCCTTACAAGCTCTTCTTGCTTGGTTTACCCATTCATCTACTTCATCAATCATCAGTGTTTTATCCATTAATGGCTTCCTTTCTTCATTATTTCTGATTTGATTGTCGCTCTCTACTGACGTCTTCTGATTGCTCTCCTCTCTCTCTATTCTTTGGAAATGTTTTGCAACATCTTCTAGAACGGTCTTCCTATGTTTTACTGCTTCTTCTTTGTTTACTCTCATGAACATACATCTATATTCTTTAAAATTTCTTGGTCCTCTTCTTTCATCGGCCTGGGAACGGACCTCTTCACAAGCCCTTCCTAATTTCCCTGGTTGCATTTTTCGTCACTCTGCTTTCCGCTTTCTACTCGCTCCATTCCTCTACTTCCATTGTTGAAAGCTTTCCATTCTCTAGCTTTTCGATCGCTCCATTGTTTATATTGTGTAGGCTTTCCTTTCCATTCTTGTGCCGGTCTCGCATCTCTATCATCTCTCTTTCCATCCTTTTCCCCGATATACTTGTCCCGATTGCTCTTTTCCACCATACGAACTTCCGGTAAAATTTTGATCCTCACACTCCTATCGTCCCATTTATCTATCTTGTCCACTCCTTCTAAAAATTCTTGGAGATTATTCCATCGCGTAAGCAACATCCTCTCCTGCACCCAACGCGGCATCTTTCTCTCCAAAATTTCTATTTTCTCGTCTTCTTCTATTGGGTTTGACAAGTATTTCAGTCCTTTCATCAATTTTTCGCAATATTCGCGAAGGCTACCAAATTGCCGTTTGTATGGACAACTGTTCCTAAATTCTTGTTTCACACGTCTCTGCCTTTCCTCCGACCAGTACCTCTTCAAAAAACTTCGCAGAAATTCTCCGTAGCTAATACTGCTCTCCGCTACTCCACACGACCATTCCAATGCTTCGTCTTTCATCATCATCTTTACATATCTAATTTTTTCCTCATCACTCCAGTGTTTTGGTAGTGCGTTTCTGTAAACCTCTACAAAAATGTGCGGATGAATCTCGCCCCCTGGAACAAAACTTACTTCCGGTAGTTTTATTTGACCGGACGGTACTAAATTGTTGCCGGCACAGCATTCGATTTTGTTTTGTACCACGTCAACTCGCTGATTGACCTCTATCCATTGTTGTTCAACTGTCTTTTTGCAACACATGACCTCACCTTGAACTTGCCAAAATTCCTGTTTAATCCCTGAAAATTCATTCTTCAACTTATTTTGCTCATCACATACCAGCCTCATTGCATCTTCACGATTCTCTTCTTCCTTAACAATGCGTTCCTCCACATTGTTTAGCTTAATATAGATATTGTCCTTTTCATTTTTCCATTGATTAAATTCTTGTGCCATTCTTTGTCGGTTTTGTGTAATTAATTCTTGCATTTTCTCCATCTGTCGTAGTGTTAACTTTTCAAACTTCTGTTGATTTTGTTGTAATTCTCGTCTTAAATCTTGTTGGTTCTGTAGCAGGGTTTGTTTTAATTCTTGCATATTCATTATCTGCTGTTGATTTGTTTCTTCAGATCTCTGGTGCCTCTGCTTTAATTCCTGTTGGCTCTGTAATATTTTTGCTAGTATCATTTCCAAAGAATAATCTTCTTCTCGGTCAAATTTCTTTTGAGTTACGCTAGCTGGAGATAACTCATGAACTTTTTGAATACTAACATCACACACTGACTGATCTGAATACGCGCAACCCGAATCCAAACTGTTATTTAAATTTCCAGAAACCTTAACCTGCTCACTATTTTCGCCTCCCGTCCCATTAAATGAACTCTCGGAATCTACCACTAAATTTTTGTTTTCCATTTTACACACAAAATTTCACACAAGGATAAATCCTCACACCAATAATTTCAACCCCATAGAAATTTTACGAGAGTAAATACAGACTGGAGACAAGAAAGTCTTCAACGAGGTGACAATGAATTTTACAACGCAGTAGTTCGACTCAGAATTAGAGACACAAAAAACTTTCATCAACATACATATTATCTTTACAAAAAATTATTTTCACAAAACACATTCAAAATATCAGTTTTTAACTATAGCAAATTTAATTCCACAATTTGTCAAAGATACTATTCTTGCTCGTTAACTTCTCGTGCATGCATTATACATTGAGATGAATTTCTTTCCCGGCATTTTAACTGTTATATTCCTGCTTGTTATTTTACTAATATACAATATTATTCACTCTACTGCAATTTACTTTACTATTACTTTTATTTAAAGCAAGTTCCTTTCGGCAAACAGTCACAGATAATATTTACTTCGTTAATACTTAACCAAAACGTTCATTACCATATCTTGAAGTTTACTCTTACTATTTTCAATAATTTAAGCGGCTATGAATCTCTTCAAATTTTTAAACAATTATCATATCTCTTCAAATAGCTTCTCAGATTTACATCTGCATTTATTTATAGTCCACTTCACGTTATTAAAATGTATTTTCTGTCTTACCTTTCATCTTTCTCTTCTCCGAAGATTTGCCAGGCTCTTTCCTTACCGAACTAAAGTTTTTAGTTCTGAGTCCTTTCACGGTCAGCCACTTGTAAGCTTTTTACCTCCTTTCTGCTGCTTTTTGTCAGCTTCCACAAATGACTTAAGTGCTCTACTTCAAGCAGAAATATTTTTTGCTGTAGAAGTCGGCACCAAAGAAAACAAAAACCTGCAACTCAAACATACAAATAACACACGACAGGGTAATATAATTAACTCGAAAATTCACTCTTTTATTTTCCTTTTTTCACAACACATAAATACACACACGGCTCATAAAACAACTTGCACTATTTTTATCACCATACACATCCGACAGCTAGAAATCAAGCAAGTCTGCCATACCGTGCTTTTTCTCTCTTACTATTCCTTGCGCAGTCCAAAGATTATTCATCTAGTCCACTTCTTCCAAAGATAGTCCTCACTCTCTGTTCTTACCTTTAGTGCTATTTGTTATTCAGCAAAAAAAATAACTTCAACATAACTCTCTTTATACAAAATAAAACATGTCTTTTTTAAATATTATAAACACCAAAATTATAAATATAGTAAGGCGACCTTGTCACCTTACAAGCTGCAAGCTGTGCGCGGAGATCAGCCACCTCAGCTCGCGTCTGCACACAGCAATCACAGTCCCTAGCCATTCTGCTTTTGAAAAATGCGAAAAAGAAAAAAGCTCAGAAATCGAAATAACCTGTACTTTGTACAAAATATAAACACTCAGAGATTGCACTAACTAAATCGACACACCACTAAAGATCAAATATACGAAGGCCGTTCAGAAAGTAACCTCCGATCGGTCACAGTGCGGGTGGTGGGGGTAGTCGCGACGCCATCTGTGCATTCACGCACTCCACAGGTCAGTCGGCATCAAGCCGTGGTCGAGTGAACGTCGTACCTGCGCTAGTTTAGTTTTTGTGGTAGAGATGGGCAGGTCCGAGATTTTAAAGGAGTCGGGTCCGGATGTACATCGAGCGCTGCGGACCTGCATCCAGGTTCCGTGTCCGCGGACCTGTATGGGTCCGGCTCTACAATCGGGCGGGCGGAGTGAATGGCGGAACTGGATCTGTGCGGACCTACATCCAGTTACGTGTCCGGCGGAGCTGTATGGGTCCGGTTCTACAATCGGGCGGGCGGAGTGTATGGCGGAACTGGATGTGTAGGGACCTACATCCAAATACGTGTCCGACGGATCTGTATAGGTCCGAACCTACAATCGAGCGTATGGTGGATACAAATCCTACCAAGGAGAACTGCAGTATGAGTTATATCGTGTGCATCCATTATTAATGAAATGAAAGATTATTAATTCTGATAATTTTTTTTTATTTTTGTCTGAAACTCACAATTGTACGTAATATTATAAAATCACAGCATAATCAGACTTGATAATGATAAAAGTAAAATTTCTGTTGGCTTCTATAAGAATAAAATGAAATCATTTCTTAATAATGTTTAAGTTCCACTAATTTTTTTAAAAACAATCGAAAGTCTTTGTTAACTGTTAGTGTTTTTTTACTAAAAATGAAATTATTCAAGACTCAACATTTTGAGATAATTCTTGCCTTTCCACAATATACCAGCTTAAGAAAACAGTTTATTATAAATGAACAAAAAACAAAATTGCAAGTATAACGTATTTTAAATTGTGAGCGAGAAATTACGTGAGATTTGTTCTTATATTATGTATAGTGTTTTGCTCTGTATACTATTGTGAAACTGTTTTGATTGAGTGAATAAAACGTTGTCGTGAGTGCTAAGTCGAGTGCGATACAATGCATTTTAATCAAACAGTAATATTTATGTTTTGCCAACTACCGTAACGTGTTTTTGGTGCTTTCAAAATCTTTATTTTATTTTGTGCAATTTCAGATACTTTTAATTTTTTTGTAATTTTATTTAATATTATTTCCAATATAGTTGAAACTATTTTTAAGCAAGATTTAATTCTATTAATAATAACCGATCGTTTGAGCCATTGTTAGACGTTCTAGAAACGGCTGGATGTGAGGTTTTTCTTTTTTCAATGTCGGATTATAAAATATTTCTGTAAAAGCGGCCAGCACAGTCGCTCGCAATAATGCCACATAATCATTTATATATATTACTAGCTGTTACCCGCGACTTCGTACGCGTGGATTTAGAATTTGATTGCTAGAATTGGATATGCAAAGCTGAAAATTATCTAAGATGTCCCAAACAACACTGAGTCGGCATAATATAACGGGAACGCCATGGATATACCATTCTACCTTCGAACCTGTGTCATGACCAAAACTGTTTATTCATATCGGAAAAAAAGTATCCTATTCGTTCCAAATATACAAAGTATTTCCTTGTCATCGGTATACACATAATTATATTCGTGAAAATGTAAAAAAAAAGATGGAGACTTACTTTCGCATATACAATATTGTTAGTTTAGATCACACAAAAACTACCTGTGGAATCAGTATACCGTGAATAAACGCTTTCTACCGCCAAAGATTTGCTAGAACATGGTATCCTTACGATAAAATCCTAGGCCCTGGCTCAAACTATGAAAAACAATTCATAAAAATACTTGCCTCTGGTGGGTTTTGAACCCGGAGCAACTCTACAGTATAATATAAAAAGCAAACTCGTTACCACTACGCCATTCCAACATTACTTAACTTTGTTTCGCATTACAGATATAGATTCATTTATCTTTCACAGTTGAGATAGTTTTCATAATTTAATGACAATATATTCTTATCTATACATAATATAGTATTCCCATCTCGATCCTAAAGTCAAATTTCATCATGATCGGAGTATCCTTTTAGCCCAAGGAACGTAACAAACAGACATAAAGACAAACAGAGTTAGCCTACTTTCGCATTTATAATGTTAGTGTAGATATGTATAATGATCCTTGGAAACTCTACGAACCGTGTTTCTGCAATAAAGAGATGTTAAATGTATTATCTAATTTGTCCTTAAGCCCTCAGAATTAAGAACGTAAAAAATTCTAGAGACTTTGTGATTAGTCAAACTGAACGTTAAAAGTTTAATATACTGCAACGCATTAAAATTACAAGTTAAATTATAAGTCCATTCTTATTTAGCACGTAAAACACTCCTCACCTTAGAAGCATGAACCCGACCAATAAAAAAATACTACCGGGTTTTCAGCTACCCATTGACATTTAATAGTTATTGTAATTATCTACTAGTACTCAGACATTAAGAAATAGTTTTCATTTATAATCTCATCTTTAAACAGAACTGTAATCCAATCGTACAGTAAATGACATAAACTCTTCAGAACATTTATTTCAAATCGGAACTGTAATGAAAATTTGCGTTCCAGCTCCGCGTTGCAGGTCCGGCCTTGGTTCAACCTCTGGCCACTCGAGAACTGTTGGCGCTATATACAGGTCCGGCTGGAAGCAGATCCGACAAGCCCTCGGATGTACATCCATCCCTCGCGCAAGTGATACGGGTCCGCGGAACTGCATCCATCCGGACCTACCCATCTCTATTTTGTGGCAGTTTGAAATGTGTGCTGCAATAGAAAACCCTGCCAAATGTGAAGTGCGTGCTGTCATAAGGTTTTTACAGCCAAAGGATATTCTGCAGCAGCTATTCATCGTGAGCTTTGTGCCGTGTACGGGACCAAGAGTTATGAGTGAAGGAGTTGTCCGTGAATGGGTACGTTTATTTAAAAGTGGAACGAGAAAACGTTCATGATGAAGAGAGGATGGTAGACCATCATTGGTGACTGACGAACTCGTTCAGACAGTTGATGCAAACGTTCGTAAAAATCGACGTTTCACAATGTCGGAGTTGTCTACTGTTTTTCGCAGATTTCTAAGACTCTCTTGTACGAGATACTGATAGCAAGATTGGGGTACCGAAGTTCTGTGCACGATGGGTGCCCAAAATTCTTACCGACCACCACAAAACTCAAAGAATGGCCTCTGCATTAGACTTTCTGTCACGTTATGAGGACGAGAGAACCATTGTTAACAGAATCATGACCGGTGACGAAACCTGGATTAAGTACGTGAAACCCTGAGAACAAAAGAACAATCAAAGATGTGGGCACATTCAAATTTGCCTACCAAACCAAGAAAAGTCTTGCAAGATTTTTCTGCCAGAAAACTGATGGCAACGGTGTTTTGGGATGCCAAAGGGGTGGTTGTTGGTTGAATTCATGGAACGTGGGACGACCATTAATCAAGACGTGTACTGTGACACACTAAAAAACTTACGACGGGCTATACAGAACAAACGCCAGTGGTATGCTGACTTCCGGTATCATTTTTTTTGCACGATAACGGCCCGTCCTCACTCTGCTCGCAGAACAAACGGCCCTTCTTGATTTCCTTCAAGTGGGACGTTATCAACCATCCACCTTACAGCCCAGATCTGGCGCCAAGCGATTATCACCTCTTCATGCATATGAAGAAATGGCTCGGGTCCCAGCGGTTTGATGACGACGAAGAGCTCAAAGATGCGGTCACAGGCTGGCTCCAGGCACAAACGGGTGATTTTATGCAGAAGGAATTTCAAAGCTTGTGAAGAGATACGATAAGTGCTTAAATCGCTATGGAGACTATGTAGAAAAATAGTGCAAAGATGTAGTTGTAAGATGTATATATTAAAATATTTTTATTTAACTTGGTGTATTTTTTTAAATCAAACCGGAGGTTACTTTCTGAACGGGGCCCTCGTAAAACAAAAAATATGCTACTGTCCTCAATGACTGCTTAAGTCTGACTAACCTCTACTTTCCACAAAAGTAAACACTCACAGATCACACTAACTAAATCTACACACCACTAAAGTTCAAATACAGAACGAAATAGTCTACTGTCCTCAGCGCACTGGCTCAACTGCAACTAACCTCTACTTACTACAAAAGTAAACACTCAGAGATTACACTAACTAAATCCACACACCACTAGAGATAAAATACAACACGAAAATAGTCTACTATCCTCAAGCAGTATTTCATTGTAATATACACTGGACCATTATATTGTAGCAGAAATTAGGTTTTAATACAGCCTGGACCAGCATGCCCTGCTAAAACTACTCCGTTAAGTATTTTAGCAGTATCTAGCATTTGACTACTGCAGTAATATTGTGCAAATTCCTTGCAGAATCGCGATCTCCAGTAATCCCTTATAATCTATATACCGTTTAAGGTGAATAAACTGAACAGAAAAAAATTATTGGAATAAAAACTTTTTTTTGATGAAGTGTATATTTAAAATAAATAAATAGGGTCTATTGGAGATCGCGATTCCACTACAAACAACATTAAATAATATCGTTGTAATACTGCTGTAGTCAGTTTGCAAGACATATTATTTACCAAGCAGTAATTCTGTTGTAATACAGCCTGGATCAGCATTAAACCGTCAAATGTACTTCAGAAATAATTTCTATTGGAGTCTTGTGTTTGACCACTGCAGTATTTTGATGCCAACTCCTGGCGGAATTGCAATATCCAGTAATCCCAATAAATATTTGGAGGACTACGTGATTTTCTCTACCTATCAAAAAATGTTACCAATCTCTTGGAATTCGGATTTAGTACCGCTTCAGTGTGATTTCTTTTTCATGTACTCCTCTCGCATTTTGTAGAAAAGTTGCCTCAAATTAAATTAAAAATGCCAAAATATGAGAGTCCTGGGCAGCTATAAAATGCTGCTAGAACTGCAAAATGTTGGTTAGTTTCTTTGTTGTAATGTATTCTTAACATTTCAGCTTACCTCTGTTATAAACAGTTGGATGAAATTTACAAACAATATATTTGTCTATGCTTTCTTTCAGCAACACCTGTCACTTTTTTTTGTATACAAACATAATTTAAATATGACTTTCAAGATATTTTGCCCCCTTCTGCTCCAGGCCACTTTTCATCCTAGCCACCAACTTTAGGAGAAACCAACCAGTTAAATTTGTTGTGTTCCTGAATTGACAATATTTGATATTTTTGCAGTAATGGTGGAATTTCACGGTTGGATAGCTGTCTAATATTTAGACATTTTCCATAAATAACAACACATTGTATAAAAACAGTTAATTCAAATTCCAAGACATTGATACCATTTTTTGATAGGTGGAGAAAGCTGTGCAGTCACCTATATTTGTAACTAGCTGTGCCCGCGACTTCGTCCGCGTAGAATAGTTATTTTGGGCATCATATTTATTTTTGCAAACAACCTCCTCAGCTTTATAAATTATAGCAGTTACCCACGACTTTGTCCGCGTTAATTTCTGTTATTATTTTAGACATTTATTGCAAATTTAGTTTTTAAGTTTTTAAAATAACATAATTATCTTAAAGTACTTCTGCGTAAATTATATTTTTAGTTTTATTTTCTTGTGGCAGAAGAACATATTGGTTTCTCCGCAACCCGATCTTGACAACGCGACATATAGTTGGCCGTGTGAAAAAGCAGTCTTGACGTAAATCGATTCCTACATGTTTAAATGTTTGCCCCTGTGATTTATTAATTGTAACGGCGAAAGATAGCTTAACGGGAATTGAATTCTTTTAAAATTAAAAGGTAATCATTTGGAATCATTGGGATGCGAGGTATAAGCACTGTTTGACCAACTGCTGGACCAGTCAAAACTATTGCAACGATCACGTTATTGCGTAGAAATTTTAATTTGAAGTCTGGTTCCGTTACATAAATTTGGTGGTTTGAGATTTCTAAGTAAAATTATTGGGGCACCTATTTTTAACTTGAGGGAATATGGGGGAAGGCCATTGGGTTCAAAGAATTAAGAAACTCTTGTGGGTAATGTACCGCATCTTCTTGATCCATTACGTTATCAATAGATGTGTAGGTAACTATGTCTCCTGGAAGTTTACTTAAAATTAGATCGTTAATTTCGTCCACGCTACTTTTTCTCGCCGCCAATATTGCCCTTTGACACATCCATTGATGATATTTATACCAAAATATTATCCTTAAAACAAAATGAAATATTATTTAAAAAGTATTATTACACGACAATATTATATCGCAAAAACAAATAACGCTGCATACAACCGTTCAGAAGGGAGCCGACCGCGCGTAATATCTTCTAAGATGTTCATTGAAATTAAGTGATGCCAAAGACAATTTTGTTCACAATTAAATACTCTTAATTAACAACACATTTATTTGGATAAAGATTAATATTATTATGTTGATACAACTCTAACAAATAATTGGTAATAATGCATTAATTTCGACCAAATTTGATTACCATAAAAACGGTTCTAGTGAGTTAATCTTAAAAGATAGACATATACTGTCGCGGACATTTTTTTAGATCATTTCAAGAGGAATAATCCTTTCATACTTTTTTATTGGTATCTTGAACCGTTTTCGCAGCGCACGCAACAGAAGCCCTCAAAGATGAATAATTTTCTCCGTTTTTTCTACATTTTCTATTGTTTCTTGCTCCTATTAGTCGCAGCGTGATGTTATATAGCTTAAAGCCTTCCTCGATAAATGGTCTATTCAACACAAAAATAATTTTTCAATTCGAACCAGTAGTTCCTGAGATTAGCGCGTTCAAACAAACAAACAAACTCTTCAGCTTTATAATATTAGTATAGATTGAAATGAGAGGTAATTTTACTGGTGGAGTCTTAGTAGTGGTAGTTGCCAGAAGGATGCCTGTTCTAAAGGAAATGTTGCTAGGCTCGTTCCCATCTCTGGAGTTCTGAGGGAGGGAACAAAATGTGTGGTCTAGGTTGCCAGTATAAACTCTTTGCCTATGACCATTCATTCTGATGGACAAATGGCATGTGATGATACCTATATAAGACGCTGTGCAGTTAAGGCTGGTAAATTGGTAAATGAGCTTGGCACAAGTGGCATGTCCAATGATACGAAAAGATTTCCCTTTGATAGGATTGGAATAAGTAGTAAGGCTAGATGTGAGCTGCAAATCTTGCAGGGGGCGTCCATTAATTACTGGAGTCGAAATAGGGGGGGGGGATTTTTGGAAGGATACACATTTTAGGGCAGAAATGTAGAAAGTCATTCTCGTGGTAATTAACTTGAGGTCAGGAGAGAACTGGGTAGTAAATGCAGTCAGCTTTAGGGGAAGGGTAGAATGAGAGATTTATTAGTGTACAATATCGGTGGGAAGAAGGTGGAGCAAATGCATCTGCTGCTGATTACAAGACCTTATTGAAGGGAACGTTTGGTGTGGAAGGGATGTGTAATATACTGAATATTACAGTATATTTGGGAAAGATATTTAGACGTAGCTGGTGGACTGCCAGAGCAGCGTTGGCCACATGGTGGACAGGGGAGCTGGTGGGTGCACTGCAGTACATGGTTAGTTGCACAGTTTAAATACCCTTGAATATATTTGAAGGGGAGGTTTATATCACAATGGAATGGAAGTTGTATATTAATTAACCAGAGTTGTTTACAAGAAATGTATATAACAGTGCCAAGCTCATATGCTATTAAATAGTTAGTCAATGGCTTGTACTATACATATTGGAATGCCATTTGACAAATGGATCACTGAAAAACAAGGATTTTGAGAAATATTTTGCACAGAGGACTTCACAACCATAAGCTGTACATTAGCCTCCAAGTGGAAAAGGTGCACAAAATTCAGAAAAGGACTGCCATCTGTGCTCACATGACATGAATTAACCCACTGATATTAACCAGTTGTATGGTTTTCTATTTACTTGTCATGAAAATCTATTGGGTGCATTTCAATGTGGAATCTGCTCTGCAAGAAGTGGAGATATCTTGTAAATGCTTCAAAGAGAGTAATTTCCCAAATGAAGAAGCCAATGTTGGAATAGGTACTTTGTGTGCTGTGAAACTAGAACATTTTAAAAAAGAAATATGAGTAAGAAAACATTTAAACAATGACCAAAAACTAAAGAGAAATAGAAAAAAATAATCTCCTCAATAAATCTAGTGGTGCAGGATATTTCTCCTTCAGTTACTAACCTTATTTAAAAGCAAATTCCCGTTTTTAAAAATCTTTTTCTGCAACTGTTTGCTCTTGTATGTCGGTAAATAGTGCATGATTAGTTGTTTGTCTGCAATAATAAATTTTCCACTGTCAGATTTTATGTTGCTAATAACTGATCTGTTATTCAGCCATATAACTTAAAAATAGTTTGTAGTCTTCCGGAGTCTTTAATATCAAATGGTGTTTATTAGTAATCTACATCACTTCCATAGCCTTCCCTTACTTTCATGAAAGGACTCCAGAAGTCTGCCAGTCCTGGAAAAGATTGCAGATGAGTGGTGTTATTATTCTGTAGTGTTTGAAGATATTCATTAATCACAGGTTTCTCCTGCTGATTTGACTCATTTTGCCATGCATTATGTTAACTGATGTATTTCCTCAGATGAGCTTGTATCTGCTGCAGTACTGCCAGTTTTACTGGAGAGGGTAATGAGAGGATGTGCCAGAGAAGTTAAGGAGTTGGGTTACAAATTTTTGGTCAGTTCATTGGTTGAATATGGTGGTGTAGTGTGGGACCAACATTTTGGTTACCAAATACAGGAGTTGGATACTTCCTCACCTCAGTAAATCAACTTACCATTTTGAGGTCATTTTCTTCTCTTTTTGGGGAACCGCCTTTTTAATTATAATTTTTTTAAAAATATTTTTCAAATTTTTCTCTCAGACATCATTTTAGCAGACCATACTTGGAAACCAATTGACTATTGGTTCCCCTTTAATTGGTAAACTTAGCTACAGGTTGATGCGGTATAAATATGAATAATAGATTTCAGTAAATATAAATAACTGTTCATCGAACTACAGAGATGATATCCATATTTGTGGGTCACATCACTGTGTGTAGGTGTGCGTGTTTCCCCCCCCCCCTACGCCCGTTTCTGTTTGTTTGCTTTTTCAAGTATTCCGTAGGAACTTGTCCTGTCATGTGTTTCATAAAATTCATGACCGAACTGTAAATGGCTGTTAGCTCAGCAGTGTTTAGGGAGTGCCATTCATCTTTCACATAAAATTGTAAGGGAGTGACCATGACACTTGCACTGGGGGCAACAATCTGAAAGTCCCAGCTTGGAAAATTTGTTGATCTGTCACTGCTTTCGGATAACATTAACAAATTATTAAAGTGAATAAAAGAATGACTATAGAATTAGTGCATTTTCATTCGTGATTATACCTTTCCTTGGTCACTATATCAGAAAGGATTATTCCTGAATAAAAGATCTTATTGGCAAGTAAATTAGTTCTCCCTGTTGTATTTATACTTGGTGTGTGGGTTATTATAACTTTTTTTTGTTTACTTTCAGCACATTATTTCAATTAGTATGTATTCTTAAATTCACGATGATGATGTATGCACTTTCTGACACCTCTTGTCCGACACGCTTTTGGGGAAGCACATTCATTCTGATGACAGGATTTGTAACAATGATTTATTTTTGTTATAGCCTCAATTTATTCAAGTAACTTCTGTTGCAGGTTGATGAGTTGGGAAATGATTAAAGGCTGGAGTCAAAATTTTCTACTTAGAACTGTAATGTCATATAACTGCTGGAAACTTATATTTAATCAGGTATGGTTAAGTGTATTTGGAAATGTAGCTACTTAAGAGTGACTACTGCAATGTTTCAATTTGTTTCCAGAGTGAGCTGCTAATAGTTTATTTAATGCAGTGTGGCATTTCAACTATATTGCTTGTTCCGATATGTCTTTGATGATAAAAGTAACTACTTGTTGGTTACTATGCAATTGCTTCAGCTCTTGTGTGGAATGTACGTTTACTTTAATATAGCCACAGGAAATGACAGAAGGGAAACTAGATATAGAGACTGCGATAATAAAATCACTTAATGGAGCTGAAAACCATAATTCCTCTTTTCATAACAGACAGAATTATCAGGCAAGGGCTGTGGAGTAACTGGATCCATTGTATGGAGATTTATCTTACAGAATTCAGATAATGGCTATTGTCTCAACTGGTTGCATTTTGATATTACAAAATCAGGAAATAAGGTGAAATAGCATTCAGTAATGGGAAATATGCATCTAATTCATATATAGGTCTTGAATGTATCTTTTTATACTAGGGATGTTCACAAAATAGTGCCTGTTTGCATCCTGTACATCATGATGCCTCAGTTGGCCACCTTTTAAGTTCTTGTTTTCAGTTGATTGTGGGCTCGGTTATGTTCCTCTGTTAAAGCATTTTTTATTTTTGTGTTTCTAAAAAATTGAGAATGCAGCTAGTTGTGAAGTGAGATCTGTTATTACATTCCTTAACACACAAAATGTGTATCTGTATGATATTCACCATCAAGTAAGAAATGTAATGTGAGAGCCATTTGTTTGGCAATGGTGTCAATGACAAATTTCTCGAGTTTGCAGCTGGATTTTATTAAAAAGTGACCAATCGGGGCGCGGTCTCGACGACTTAGGCCTCAACAGTTAAGCAACGTGGAGCGTGGTTAGCACTTGGATGGATGTCCGCCGCCTGCGACAAATCACAGTGAAGTGGAACTGCGAGCGTCGTGAGCTTGCTAAGCGGCACCAGTAAACGCCTGGTATTCGTAACTGCAAGATCGCCGGTACATAATTGACCTGAAGATGGCTGTTGAGCTAGTTGCCGAAAGCTTGTCGCTTTGTAATAAAATCCGGCTGCAAACCCGGGAAGATTTGTTGTCATTTATTTGCCGGGAATGCCTACACTCACATACAATAATGTTTTAACTCGGAGAGAGATCGTGTATACGATGATAAACGTACAGGATAAGATGCCCTTTGGTCTTTACAGATTACTTGTTGCATTCAGTAGGCGCACTCGTGATTGGCGTCACACACTGGATATAATTAGTATATAATTTCATCTTTTTGCAAAATTGAAAGAATTTTGTTGGTAGCCAAGTTACCTGAAAGCAGAAGTCCCTACTCTTCTGGGTGAACTAGTGAAGAATGAGGCAGTGGTACAAAAACATATTGCTTGATATGGTAGGTGTATGAATTTACACAGTAAATTCGTAGAAAGGCATTGTATGTTATGTTTATTTAAATAAAAACTTTATTTGAAAAATCTTGGAATGTTTTGTTTTAATTATTAAACAGTTACTACTTTCCGAACAAACGTATATCAAGCTCTTAAAAAGGGAATTTGTGATGTTTTTTTGCTGATTATGTAATTGAATTCTTACAACTCGATGAGTTTTCTACTCAAACAACTGGAAACGAGTATAATCCAGCCAAGTATCTACTTCACATGTTGATTATGGTGGCTGACAAATGATTGTGGTGTTTATTGCCAAAAAATCACTCACAAGCAACGAAGATTGACCATGTGCTTTGACGTGATGCAAAAGCTATGAAATCCTCTTACACAAATCCGGACTTTTTTTGTATTGCATCTCACAAACGGTGTAAAACTTAAAGGTAACACTCCTTAATTACTGTACCACCTTTTGGTAGAAACTCCTGATGCTCTATGCTGCGCTAATCAAAGAAAACTGAGCAAAACCTTGACACTAGATCGCACTAGGCGTGCTTTTTTCAGACTTGGATCCTCTGGGCTCTTTCATTGGGTCGATTGTGCCTTGGTTTCGATGTCATAACCATATACACATGTTTAGTCACCAGTTATGACTCTTTTGAGCAAATCAGGATTATCTTAGGCGTCATTCAACAGCTCTAGAGCAATGCTCATGCGACGATTTTTCTGCAGTTTCGGAACAAATTTCATTGACACGTCTCGTGCACAAAAATAAAAAAAAATAAAAAAAAAAAAATTGCATGGCATGAGCCAACCAAGATGCTGTTTTTACCTGCAACATCTGTAATGGTGATTCGACTATCATTCAACACCATTTTCTTCACACTTCAAGATTTCAAGTGTTATGGAGCACTTAATTCCATTTTTTATACGAAATTTGATGCAAAATATTTTACCAATTTTTTTCGACTGAAGAAAATCAATTGACATACAAAACACTTCTAACATTTATGCCTCTCACCTACAATGCAAAGAATGCTACATAGTTGAAACTGCGGATAAGTGGGGGACCAGTGTACCAAAATTAGAATAACGAAAAAAAAAAAAAAGAAAATCGGCTCTACGTATCCAGCGAAATTCAAAAAATCACTTTACTTTTTGAAAAAACCTGATATACTGCCCAACAGCCCTCTAAAAGGTAAAATTATTAAAATTTCTCCACCTTGTTTTATAACAAATAACAAACGGTTCAAAATTTAACAAGGTTTACGATTTGGATTTTCCATGATTTTCGCTAATCACTCCATGTGAATGCTGGGATGATTCCTACAAAAGGCCATGGCGGAATTCTTTTCCATTCCTTACCAGCAGTCTTTTCCTGCCTCACAGGACATGGATGAGGAATAAATCCATAAGCAAATAAAAAAGACACAGCATTTTGTAAGTACTGTCTTCAATTATTAAGAAATTTAATAGATTAGGTTTGAACTGCTCACTTTGTTCGAAACCCTTGGATTGAAAATGGTGGTCTGTGTCATTCTGGTGCATTCCATTAAACCTTTAAAACAAGGTAGCATTGGAATAAATTACCAAGACAAATTATATTTTATCAAATACACTGATAGAATTTAAAGTTCAAATTAGTAGAGGCGGGAAAAGGAAGTGGCAAAAATGGGCGTGTAGGAAAATTGGCACCGAAGTAAGCACTCAATTACATTTAACTTGATTAATATCTAGTTTTCTGTGTTGAATCACGGTTGATTTTTTTCAATCCTTTGTTGAATAGCTGTAGCTATATTTTGATTCCCTTAGTGAATGTCTTTCAAGGCAGGTGGTAGGGAAAGGTTACAAAATCGTTCATTTATTTGATAGGGAAATGGGTTGTGAAACATTGGTCAGAAAAATTGCTTGAATATGGTGGTGTAGTTTGCGACCAACAATTTGGTTTATCATATACAGGAGTTGGGATACTTTCTCTGCTCAGTAAATCAACCTACCATTTTGTGGTCATTTTTTCTCATTTTGGGAAACTTCCTTTTATATTTTTCATCTTTTTTAAACTAATTTTTTTTTTTCAAATTTTTCTCAGACATTTTAGTAGACCACATATAGAATACCAACTGACTGTTAGTGCTCTTTTAATTTTCTAAATATGAGCTGCAGGTTGATGTGGTCAATATGAGAAATGGATGGTGATAAATCTAAATATCTGTGAGTCGAGCTACAGATAGAGGGTTGCTTCAAAAGAATCATTCACTTTCAAAACCCAATTTATTCAAAGGTATTATACTTACTAATATGATTGATATATGAAAATTACCACAAAATATCAAAGTTTGTACACCAGGAGGCGTGGCAGAAAAAATTCATTATGCGTAACGAGTTCAGTTCAGGCTCTGCTTATATTGAGGCAAAGCAAGAAATGAATTACTGCATCCTAGAATATGTGAAATGTGCATCTGTCATAGCAGTGCAACATTCTTTTAGAAGGCAGTATGGAAAACGACCGCATTGTAAACAAAGCATTTTGCAGATCGGTGCTGCATTGATGAACCTTTACATGATCATGCTATAAAATGTCTTGATTGAATTGAACTACCACTGGGACATGTCAGTTGACCAAGGGGCACACTTAGATTTGTAGAGTTGGATATTTGTGGTTATTTTCATATATGAATCATATTTGTAAGTATGATACTTGGGAATAAATCAAGTTTGAAAGTGAATGATTTTTGTGTAGTAACTTGGAAAATTTGTAGATCTGTCGCTGCTCTCAGATAACACTAGCAAATTATTGAAGTGAACAAAAGTGTTATAAACAGAATGACTGTTTCATTGATGATTATACCTTTCCTTTGTCACTATATCAGGATTATTCCGGCATAAAAGATCTTATTGGCAAGTAAATTAGTTCTCCCTTTTGTATTTATACTTGGTGTGTGGGTTGTTACAACTTTTTTTAAAGAACAGTATCTGGTTTACTTTCAGCACATTATTTCAATTATTGTGTGATCCATGATGATGATGTATGAATTTTCTGACACCTCTTGCCCGACATGCTTTTGGGGAAGTACATTCATTCTGATGACAGGATTTGTAACAATGATTTATTTTTTTTATAGCCTCAATTTATTCAAGTTATTTCTGTTGCAGGTTGGTGAGTCAGGAAATGATTAAAGGCTGGAGTCGAGATTTTGTGTGTTAAACTGTATGGTCATATAACTGGTGGATACTAGTATTGAATCAGGTATGGTTAAGTGTGTTTGGAAATGTAGCTACTTAAGAGTGACTACTGCAATGTTTCAATTTGTTTCCAGAGTGAGCTGCTAATAGTTTCTCTTTATTTTTTTTTAAATGCTGTGTGGCAAGTTAACTGTAATGCTTGTTCCGATATGTCTTGGATGATAAAAAGTTACTACTTTTTTGTTACTATGCAATTGATTAAGCTCTTGTGTGGAATGTACGTTTACTTTAATATAGCCACATGAAATGACAGTAGGCAAACTGGATATAGAGATTTAGATAATGAAATCACATAATGGAAATGAAAACCATAATTCCTCTTTTTATAACTGACAGAATTATCAAAAAAAGAGACTGTAAGCACTGTCTTGAAATAATTAGGAAATTTAATAGATTAAGTTTGACCTGCTCACTTTTTTTGAGATCCTTGTATTGAAAATGGTGGTCTGTGTCATTCTGGTGCATTCCTTTGAAACAAGGTAGCATTAAAATAAATTACAAAGAGAAATTATATTTTATCAGATACACTGATAGAATTTAAAGTTCAAATTAGTAGAGATGGGGAAAGGAAAGGGCAAAAATGGGTGTGTAGGGATATTGGCACTGAAGTAAGCACTCAATCACAGTTAACTTGATGAATATCCAGTTTTCTGTGTTGAATTACAGGTGATTTTTTTTTTAATCCTTTGTTGAATTGCTGTAGCTATATTCTGATTCCCTTAGTGAATGTCTTTCAAGGCTGGTGGTAGGGAAAGATTACAAAATCGTTCATTTATTAGAAATTGGGGTTGCGAAACATTGTTCAGAACATTGCTTGAATATGGTGGTGTAGTTTGGACCAAAATTTTGGTTAATGAATACAGGAGTTTGATACTTTCTCTGCTCAGTAAGTCGACTTACCATTTTTTGGTCCTTTTTTCACATTTTGGGAAACTTCCTTTTCTACTTTTAATTTTAATATGATCTAAATCTTTTTCAAATTTTTCTCTTTGGACGTTTTAGCAGACCATACATAGAATACCAGCTGACTGTTAGTGCTCTTTTAATTTGTGAACTTGAGCTGCAGGTTGATGTGGTCAATGTGTGTAATAGATTTTGGTAAATCTAAATATCTGTGGGTCGAGCTACTGATACCATCCCTTGGTCACATCAAGGTGTGTATGTAATTGGCTGTTAGCTATGCTTTCTTTTTGGAGTACAAATCATCCTTTACATAACATATTAAGAGTTTGACTGTGGGCAACAATCTCAAAGTTTTAAACTCTGCTTGGAAAATTTGTAGATCCGTCTCTGCTCTCAGATAACACTGGAAAATTATTGAAGTGCACAAAAGTGTAATTGAAAGAATGACTATAGATTTAATGAATTTTCATTTATGATTATATCTTTCTTTTTATCAGAATGGATTATTCCTGAATTAATGATTATGTAAATCAGGAACTGTTTAATCCCCAGTTTTGTGAAAATCTTATTGGCAAGTAAATTAGTTTCATTTATACAGTGTGTGTGTGATTTCATAACTTATGTTAAGAACAGTATTTAGTTCAGTTAGTGTGTGTTCTTAAATCCATGATGACAATATATGCACTTTCTGACACCTCTTGTCCGACACTCTTTTGGGGAAGTACAATCATTCTGATGACAGGATTTGTAACAATGATTTATTTTTGTTATAGCCTCTTTTTATTCAAGTAACTTGTGTTCCAGGTTGGGGAGTCGGAATGATTAATGGCTGGAGTCAAGATTTTCTACATAAAACTGGATGGCCATATAACTGCTGGAAACTAGTATTTAATCAGGTATGGTTAAGTGTGTTTGGAAATGTAGCTACTTAAGAGCGACTGCTGCACTGTTTCAGTTTGTTTCCAGACTGAGCTGCTAATAGTTTTTTTTATGTTTTTGTTTTTTATTTAATGCAGTCTGGCAAGTTAACTATATTGCTCGTTCCGATATGTCTTGGATGATAAAAAGTTGCTACTTGCTGGTTACTATGCAATTGATTAAGCTTTTGTGTGGATTGTACTTTACTTTAATACATCTATAGGAAATGACAGAAGGAAAACCAGATATAGAGACTGTGATAATAAAATCACTTAACGGATCTGAAAACCATAATTCCTCTTGTCATAACAGAATTATCAGGCAAAGGACGTTTTGTGATATTTGTTGTTGACTTTTCAATTGAAATCTTATGACTTGATTAGTTTTCTACTCAAACAACTGGAAACTAGAATAATCCAGCCAAGTATGTACTTCACATGGTTTTAGCAGGTTAATGCATAGCAATTAATTATGTTAACTCCTGGAGTGTTATTAGAAGATTGCAACATTATTAGCTGGATTCCCCGCAGGGGCCTGGTATGCAAGTGCAAGGTACGGGGTGCCCGAGCTGGAAACTTGTGAGTGCCGCAAGTTTCCCACACCGTAAATTCCTACCATGCTTCAACGACCACCGTAGGGCATGGCGGTGGAACGTTGTGTGCCTAGGAGAACGGGGATCTTGGCTTCATCGCCCAGATCGCGAGGACGGAACAAACCTCTATAAAAAAAACCCTCAACCTCAAGGTCAGCCACGTGCCGAGGAGGTGAATGGGTGGAGAGGGAATTCACTCGCTAACGTGCAACCTCGGGGGCACCTGCGCACCCCTGTTGTATCAGCATTTCCTCATAAAATGTTTTTACTCATGGGACCAAAATTCCTTCTCACAAGTAAAAACAAAATCCCTGCGATCCGGGTGTGCCGCAGGAAAATAAAAATACACCCAATACAAAGAATCAGGCCAGGGTTGATAGCCCTCCTGCTTCGGAAAGCCAATGTAACGGGAAAGAAAGTTCAGTTTTGAACGCTTTCGTTGTAATGCAGAGGGTGGAGGGGACATTTGAAAAGGTGTCCCAGTTTTATATTAATAAGGGCTTGGAAGGGTTAGTTGGTACCCTGAAATCAATTAAAAAGCTGAGGAACGGGACGCTGATGCAGGAAACATCCACCAGTAGGCAGGCATCCCAGCTCCTTAACTGCGAGAAGCTCGGGGAGTTCGCCGTTTAAAGCGAACTCCACAAATCCCTGAATCATTCAAAAGGCGTAGTGACCTGCCGGGAAATTATGGATGTAGCAACCGAGGAACTTGTTAAGGAATGGGAAGATCAGCAAGTGGTCGAGGTTCGTCAGATTACAAGGAGGGTAAATGGCAGTCTTGAAAAGACTGCCACCTTCATCCTGACGTTTGACACTCCAGTGTTGCCTAAGTGTATTAAAGCCGGATACATTAATCTGAACGTCCGTCCGTATGTTCCGGACCCAATGTGCTGCTTCCAGTGCCAGAGGTTCGGACATACGACGGCGTCATGCAAGGGCAACCCTACCTGTGGTATATGCGGCAAGGGGGCACATGAGCCGGGTGTCAGCTGCACGCTCCCACAGGTGTGCGTCAACTGCTCCGGGTCGCACCCTGCTTGGAGTAGAGAGTGTCAAGTGTATCTTGAAGAGCGCAAGATACAGGAGTTGAAGACCAAAGAGCGGATACCTTATGTAGAGGCAAAGAAGAAGGCGAAAGCGCTCGCCGCTCCAGTATTTGGAACAAGCTTTGCCAAGATGGTCTCAACTCCCGTCAGGAAAGAAACTGTTGCTATGCAGACGTGGGCACAAGCACTATGTGCTCATGTCAATGCAAGTGTGGTGCAAAATCCACCAAGTTCATAACACCTAAGACTGCGGATGTCGCTAGAAACACATCTGCAACCTCGACCAGTCCAGCAGCAGTAACAAAGACTCCACCAGCAATGAAGTTAACAGCACCTCCTATTCCACCGCGTGCTATTGAAATGGTAGCGATACCATTAGCTACCAGTGGAAACAGAGGTGACCATAAGATCCGTGGAATAAAGTTTTGACAGACTGATCCGACCCAGTTTGTCAAGTTCCCTTCTTCGTCCCCTCCCAGACTGTCCAGCAGTAGGGAGAGTAAGGGGAAGAGGAAGAAGAAAAAGAATGACGAAGAATTTGAGGAGTCTTCTGGGTCGGAGAGGTCTGTCTCCACTTCCGGGCAGGAAGAAACTGAGATGCTGGTGGACGAGTCTGGTCCCGTTCCTCAGCAGGTAGTGACCAAAGACCCACCCGAACCGGGGCGAGTGAGGTTATATAGGTAAGGATGGCTCCCATACTCCAGTGGAACATTAACGGTTTTACAGCTCACAAAGAGGAGTTACACCTCTTAGCACGGTCTGATCCTTTGTGTCTCTGTCTACAAGAGACACATTTCAGACCATCACACCAACCAGTGCTAAGAGGATATGACGTGTACCGTAAGGACGATACCGAGGGTGATCGAGCGAAGGGTGGTGTGGCGGTGTTTGTAGCTCTCACCTCTGATTTACAAGCAGTGGCGGTGAGGATTCATGGTCCCACGCAACTGTCAGTGTGCTCTATTTATCGTCCACCTAACACTCCCATCAGTTATGACGACATGTTTAACATCTTGCGGCAGCTTACACGGCCATTCCTCCTCCTAGGAGATTTCAACGCACATAGTGCGCTGTGGGGCTCAAACGCCGATTGCCCTCGAGGCCGATTGGTTGGTAGATTAATAGAGCAAGAGGAAATATGTGTTCTCAATACTGGTGCAATGCCACATTTTACCACTGCTTCCGGATCGTCCTCTACCATTGACCTTTCATAGTGCTCCCCCTCAATCGCTGACTCCGTGCATTGGGAGGTGGATCATGACCTTCATGGAAGCAACCACTTCCCAATATGGATGCACGTAGAGTTTTAGCGTGGAGGAGGCAATAACTGACATAAATGGAATGTCGGCAAAGCCGACTGGCAACTCTACCGCCCTCCATCACTCTTAAAGAGTATAACAACCTTGAGGAGAGGGTGAAACACTTTACCGAAGTGATTCACCAGGCAGCTGACGTGTCCATGCCGAAAAGCTCCGGAACGCTGTGTAGGACGCGCGTCCCCTGGTGGAACGACGAATGTCGATCCGCCATTCAGGGTCGTAGACGGGCGTTGCGTCGATTTAGGTTGCAGCCAACTTCCGACAACCTGGCAGCGTTCCGTATTGCCAGAGCTAAGGTGCGTCGAGCTATTAAGGAGAGCAAGAAAAGGTCATGGCAGAACTTTGCGAGCACTATAAATCGTTCCACAACATCGTCCTCCCGCCCTCCAGTATCTGGTTTACTGGATCGCGGACGTATAGTCACCGATGAACGAAGCATAGTGCAGCTGGTGGCGGAGAACTTCGCCGCTGTCACTTCATCCACCAATTTTGACCCTCGGTTCCAGCGACGAAGAGTCGCTGCCGAGAGGCGCTTGCTGTGCTTCGATTCGTCGAATACAGAGGCCTACAACTGCCCATTTACATCTTGGGAGCTGGAGTCAGCGTTGAACAGCACAAATGACACTGCTCCAGGTCCTGATCGGATCCAGTACCAGATGCTGAGGCATCTTAGTAAAGTTGCTAAGGAGTACCATTTAGATATTTTTAATCAGATATGGACCGGAGGACACTTCCCCGACTCGTGGAAGGAAGAACCCTTATCCCTATTTTAAAGCCTGGTAAGGACAAATTGTTGCCAGGTAGCTATCGTAGCATCGTAGCAAGCTGCGTGGGTAAGACACTGGAGAGGATGGTGAATCGCCTCCTCGTCTGGTGTCTTGAATCCCGTAATCTGCTGAGCCGGTTTCAGTGTGGATTCAGGAAGTTCCGTTCCACCTTGGACAACCTGATCCTCCTGGAGGCGGCAATACAGGATGCGTTCATCCGCAGCCAACACCTTGTGGGTGTCTTTTTCGATATTGAAAAGTCTTACGATACTACCTGGTGGCATGTTATTTTAAAACAGTTACACGAATGGGGTTTTAGGGGTAACCTGCCCCGTTTTTTAAAATCATTTTTAACTGGTCGTTGCTTCCAGTATCAAGTCATTAGTGAAGTGTCAGATCTTTTTATCTAAGAAAACGGTGTTCCTCAGGGATCAGTTTTAAGCGTGACCCTTTTCGCTATTGCGATAAACAGCATTTCATATGTAAAAAGGAGTCCCATTCGGTACTCCTTGTATGTAGATGATGTTTTAATTTTTATTGCAGCGTCCAGCCTGAGAAGCGCTGAGCGGCAGCTGCAACTCGCGCTGAACAGGCTAGATGAATGGTCAGTGCACACCGGTTTTTGATTTTCTGCGGAGAAAACCCGGTGTGTACTTTTTACTCGTAGCAGAAGTCCTTTAGCAGAACCCCACCTTACCTTGAGAAACACAGTTTTACATTTTACTGATACTGTTCGTTTTCTGGGCCTCATTCTGGACGCAAGGCTCAGCTGGCTGCCACATCTTAAAGATGTAAAAGCCAGAGCCTTGAAAGCTTTAAACTTTTAAAATGTCTGTGGCAGGTCGTGGGGCGCCGAACGCTCCTGCCTGCTACAGTTTTATCGAGCCTTTGTACGGTCGCGGTTGGAATACGGCTGCATTGTTTACAGTTCGGCACGGGACAGCTATCTTCGGATGTTGGATAGTGTCCACCATGCTGGAATTCGACTCGCCACGGGTGCCTCTCGCACTAGCCCAATACCCAGCATTTGTGCTGAGTCTGGCGAGCCGCCGTTTTCCATCCGGCGGCATCTCCTCATGGTGCGTCACTATGTTCATGTTGCAACAACTCCTGGCAGTCCCGTGTACGACATAGTGCTACATCCCAACTACGAGCGGCTCTATACCAACCGGTATAGAGCCACTAAACTATTCAGCTACCGTACAAAGGCAATTTTAGAACAATACAGATTCGAGCTTCCCACATTTTATCACCAGGGTTGGAGAAAATCTCCTCACTGGCTCTTAAAGAGGCTCAGAACGATTTTAGAAATGTCAAGGTTCAACAAGCTGTCTACCGCTGACAGTGTTTTTACCAGAGTTTTTAGTGACATTTTAAACCAGTATCAGGATTTTACCCCGGTGTATACGGATGGGTCTAAGCAGGCTAACGGAGTTGGCTGTTCCATAGTGTTCCCTCGAGCGACTTACAGATACAAGCTGGATGGCAGGTGCAGTATTTACACTGCGGAGTGCTTCGCCCTGCTAAAGCCGCTCCAGCATATGAAGGTAAGTCGATGTATGAAATATATTGTATGCTGTGATTCCCTCTGCTGTATTCATGCGTTAGTAAACATGTACCCAGCAGACCGTTTCGTCCAGGATATCCAGGACGCCCTCCTCTCTTCAATCTCTTGGAAAGGAGGTAATATTCTGCTGGGTGCCAGGCCATGTGGGAATCAGGGGGAACGAGGCAGCTGATGAAGCTGCCAAGTTAGCCTGCAACAAGGTCAGAATTGACTTTGATCCGGTCCCAAAGTCTGACCTTGCCTCGGCGGGGAAAAGATTGGTTTTTGACGTTTGGCAGAGGCAGTGGCTGGAGGTAGAGCATAATAAGCTCCGGCTGGTCAAACCGACTGTTCAGCCGTGGAGCAGCTCCCTCCAGCTGGCGAGGAGGGATGAGGTTCTCCTCACTCGCCTCCGTATAGGGCACTGTCCTCTGACTCACAGCTTTCTCTTCCGCCGGGAGGACCCACCCGAATGTGATGCTTGTGGCGTACCTTTGACGGTGCGCCACAATTTTAATAGATTGTGTATCTTTTATAGACTTTAGGGCAGACGTTGGCCTGGCCAATGATCTGCCCCTGATTTTAAATAAAATGAGACCAGCAATGTTGGCAAGGTTTTAAAGTTCAGTGTATTTGCCGGCCTGATATCTAAAATTTTAGGCAGGTCGACCTAGTTTTAGAATGGATGGGAGGCCCCTTTACAGCCAACCATCCATGTGCTTTGTTCTAATTTTTATTTTGTTCTAATTCATTTCACGCTGGCCTTTTTACAGCCAGCGAGAAATGCAGTGTTTTTAAGTCTTCTGCGAACCTGTTTGGCTCCTCTACAGCCACCCAGGTGTACAACAGTCTTAATTCCAGGTGGCCCCATTAGGGCTACATCTTATTTTTGTGATTTGTTTTATGTGCTGTCTGTATGGTCGACCCCTTTACAGTCGACCATGCAGACAGTACTTTTATTATGAATTTTAACCACAGCTTTTGCTGGTCATTGTTAGGGCGCTAATGACCTCGTTGTCGACGCGCCCTAAAGCAACAACAACAACATTAGCTGGATTATTTTAGGAAAATCGATGTGATGACTCTTTCTTTGATTGTTCATGTGTCAGATTTTATTGCAACAACAAAATGACAGTATGATGCAACTTTTAAAAACTAGTTTTGTGTAAAAAGGTTTTGAAGGTGTTATGCAAGATTGTTCTTGGATTTTCACCTCTAAATATGTGGTAAAAAATTGTGAATAATCATTTATACTTTAATAACATTTCACTACAGCAAAATTTCTTTGCCTCTTGCGTACAGCAGCATTTAGTTATGAACACCAATATTTGAGTCCAATCTTGGTGTTATCTTCAAATAGAGCATTTGTTGAGTCACACAAAGAAACTTACTTTTTCTTTAGTTGACTATGTACTATTTGGTAAAAGTTGAAAATAGAGGACAGGGAAATTAAACTTGTCACCTACCTCAGGTAAAGGCAAAAGGTTTGGTATTCACCCTGGCCATCCTGCCTTCATCTGTGTTAATGATTGGTTTGTTTTCCCTAATCATCCTCGCGAAACAGCAGTTTCATTGTCCCTAATATTGAATGGTAAGAATTGACACAGACATAGTCAGAGGATACGGTATACTAGGTTTGTTCAAAAGTAAGGTGACTTTTTTACATTTATTGTAAAATATTTATTTATTCATCAATACTTATGTTGTCCCCTTCAAAGTAATCCCTCTCAGATGTAATACGCTTGTGCCAACATTTTTTCCAAACCTTGAAGCACTTCTGATAAGTATTTTTTGTTATAGTGGGAAATCTTCATTCTTTCATTGGTCTCTTCATTTTTGGCAGCAGGAAAAAGTTGCAGTGGGGCAAAATCTGGTGAATATGGTGGCTGATGAATGATTGTGGTGTTTTTGGCCAAAAAATCACTTACAACGAAGAGTGAACATGTGCATTGTCGAGATACAAAAGCCATGTAATCTTTTCCCACGAATCCAGAATATTTGTTTTGTATTACTTCTCACAAACGGCGCAAAACTTCAAGGGAATACTCTTTATTTAACGTACGACCTTTTGGTAGAAACTCCTGAGGCACTACGCTGTGCTAATCGAAGAACACTGTGAGCAAAATCTTGACACTGGATTGAACTTGGCATGATTTTTTCGGTCTTGGCTCCTCTGGGCTCTTTCATTGGATCGATTGGGTCTTGGTTTCAGCGTCATCACCATATAACCATGATTCGTCACCAGTTATGACCCTTTTGAGGAAATCAGCGTTATCTGAGGTGTCATTCAACAGCTCCTGAGCGATGCCTGTGCAAAATTCAGCATTTTCAGTACAGATTTCGCTGACATACATCCCATGCGCAAAACAACTGAAAAAATTGCATGGCACGAGCCAACCAAGATGCTGCCTTTATCTGCAACATCTGTAATGGTGATTCGACGATCATCCATCACCATTTTCTTCACTCTTCAAGATTTTCGTCGGTGCTGGGACTTCCAGAGCAAATTTCGTCATTGACATCTTCTCGGCCATCTTGGAAGAGCTTGTATTATTTACAAACATTTTTTTTTTCTCATAGTAGATTTACTGTAAGCCACTGTCAACATTTCAAGTGTTATGGAGCACTTAATTCCATTTTTTATACAAAATTTGATGCAAAATCTTTTTCGACTGAAGAAAATCACTGAACATACAAAACACTTCTAACAATTATGCCTCTCACAAACAATGTAAGGAATGTTATATAGTTGAAAATGAGGATAAGTGCAGGACCAGTGTACCAAAATTAGAAAAACAAAAAATCGAAAATTGGTTCTACATATCCAGCGAAATTCAAAAAGTCTCTTTACTTTTTGAAAAAATCTCATATACTGCCCAACAGCCCTCTAAAAGGTAAAATTATTAAAATTTCTCCACCTTGTTTTATAACAAATAACAAACAGTTCTAATTTTAACAATGTTTGCGATTTGGATTTTCCCATATCACTCCAGATGAATGGACATGGACGAGGAATAAATCCATAAGCCAGAAAAAGACACAACATGTTGTAAGCACTGCCTTGAAATGAATTATTAGGAAATTTAATAGATTAGGTTTGACCTGCTCACTTTGTTCGAGACCCTTGATTGGAAATGGTGGTCTGTCATTCTGGTGCATTCCATCAACCCTTTGGAATAAAGTAGCATTGGAATAAATTACCAAGAGAAATTATATTTTATCAAATACGCTGATAGAATTTAACATTCAAATTAGTAGAGGTGGGAAAAGGAAGTGGCAAAAATAGGTGTGTAGGGAAATTGGCACCGGAATATACAGTCTACCACAGTTAACTTGATTAATATCCAGTTTTCTGTGTTGAATTATGGTTGATTTTTTCAATCCTTTGTTGAATAGCTGTAGCTATATTTTGATTCCCTTAGGGAATGTCTTTCAAGGCTGGTGGTAGGAAAGGTTACAAAATCGTTCATTTATTAGAAATCGGGGTTGTGAAACATTGCTTGAGTATGGCGTTGTAGTTTGGGACCAACATTTTGGTTATCATATACAGGAGTTGGATACTTTCTCTGCTCAGTACATCAACTTACCATTTTGTGGTCATTTTTTCTCATTTTGGGAAACCTCCTTTTTTAATTTTAATTTTTTTTTTTAAATCTAAATTTTTTAAAAATTTTCTCAGACATTTTAGCAGACCATATATAGAATACCAACTGACTGTTAGTGCTCTTTTAATTTGTAAACGTGACCTAGGGGTTGATGTGGTCAATATGAGTAATAGATTTTGGTAAATCTAAATATCTGTGGGTCGAGCAACAGATACAGCGTAGCTACAAAAGAATCATTCACATTCAAATTCCAATTTATTCAAAGGTATTATACTTACAAATATGATTGTCATATGAAAATTACCACAAAATTGCCAAGTTTGTACACAAGGAGGCGTGTCAGAAAATATTCCGCATTCATAACGTGTTCAGTTCAGTCTATGCCGAAATGGAGGCAATGCGTGAAAAGAGTTTCTGAATACTAGAATATGCGAAATGTTCGTCTGTGATAGCAGTGCAACATTCTTTTAGAAGCCAGTACTGAAAACAACCGTTTTATAAACAAAGCAATTTGCAGATCAGTGCTGCTTTGATGAACATTTACACGATCATGCTATAATGTCTGGATTGAATTGAACTACCACCGGGACAGAACGTGTGACCAAGGGTGCACACATAGAAAATTTGTAGAGTTGGATATTTTGTGGTTATTTTCATATATCAATCATATTTGTGAGTATAATACCTTGTAACCCTGTATATTGTCCACATTTATTGATCACATCAAGGGGGGTGTGATTGTTGCTTACTTTTCCAAATATTCCATAGGAATTTATTCTGTCATGTGTTTAGGGAGTGCATCTCATCTTTCACATAACATAGTAAGGGAGTGACCAGGACACTTGCACTGGGGGCAACAATCTGAAAGTTTTAGTCCCATCTTAGTAAATTTGTAGATCTGTCACTGCTCTCAGATAACACTAGCATATTATTGTAGAGAACAAAATTGTAATCAAAAGAATGGCTGTAGGTAGGTGTGTTTTTATTTTTAATTATACCTTTCCTTTTTCACTATAATATCAGAAAGTATTAATCCTGAATAAGAGATCTTATTGGCAAGTAAATTAGTTCTCCCTGTTGTATTTATACTTGGTGTGTGGGTTGTTATAAATTTTTAACAGACTTCAAAAAAAGGAGGTGGTTCTCAATTGGTCTGTATATTTTTTTTTTGTATGTATGTTCAGCGATATTTTCGCCAATTTTGATCCAATTTAAATGAATTTTTTTTAGTGGATAGGTTATACCTCCAAAGTGGTCCCATATGAATTTCATTGAGAAACCACCCCTTCTACCCCCTTCAACCCCTTAATTTTTATACAAATCCACATTTTTTATTCGATCTAGATGAAACTTTGGACATATATACCCAAAAATAAAGGGAAAAATACTGTCAACTTTTGGTTTAAAAAAACTGAACCCCTCTCCCCCTATCCACCCCCTTAATTTTTGCCAATTTTCTTTATTCAAAGCTACAGTCAACACCATTTAACTGATCTCCATTAAAGTTGGCAATTACATGGTTTTTCATGGAGAAGGTATCTGATCAAAAAAATAAAAATAAAAAACCACCTCTCCCCCTTTTACACCCCTGAATTTTATAGAAACCCACATTTCTTATCTGATTTTTATTGAACTTTGCACATATATATTTTAAAACAAAGAGAAAAATCCTGTCAACATTTGGTCTGCCAAAGCTTAACCCCCCCCTCCTTCCACCCCTTTAATTATTGTCAATGTTCTTCATAAAAAGCTACACTCGTCACCGTTTGACCGATTATCATCAAAGTTGGCATATACATGTAATTTTTCATGGAGAATCTGAACAAAAAATAAATAAATAAAAAACCTCCCCTCTCCCCTTTGCACCCCTTAATTTTTGTACAAACTCACATTTTATTTTATTTGATTTCGATGAATTTTTGGACATGTATAGTAAAAAATAAAGAGAAAAATACTGTCAACTTTTGATTTGAAAAAACCGAAGCACTCTTACCCTATCCATGCCCTACATTTTCACCAATGTTCTTTATACAAAGCTACAGTCGACACCAATTAACTGGTCTCCATGAAAGTTGGCAT
The DNA here is from genome assembly GCA_031002005.1 of Vandiemenella viatica. NCBI lineage: Eukaryota > Metazoa > Arthropoda > Insecta > Orthoptera > Morabidae > Vandiemenella > Vandiemenella viatica. The sequence goes on along the minus strand of JARYHS010008075.1, from coordinate 110,076,634 downwards.
ATACATGCAATTTTTCATGTAGAAGGTTTCTGACAAAAATTAAATAAATAAATAAAAAAAACCACCCCATGTCTCCCTTTACACCCCTTAATTTTTATAGAAATCTACATTTCTTATCTGATTTTATTGAACTTTGCCCATGTCTACTTTAAACCAAAGAGAAAAATCCTGTCAACATTTGGTTTGCGAAAGCTCAATCCCTTTCTCTCCTTCAACCCCAATAACTTTTGTCAATGTTCGTTATAAAAAGCCACAGTCGCGATCGTTTGACCGATTACCATGAAAGTTGCTGCTTATATGTATTTTTTCACGAAGAAGATGTCTGACCAAAAGATCTAATAACCACCCCCTCTCCCCATTAAACCACTTAATTTTTATACACAACCACAGTTTTTATCCGGTTTAGACAGAACTTAGCAAATTTTTACTATAAAACAAAGAGAAAAATAATTCCAACTCTTGGTTTGCAAAAACTGAACCCCTCTCCCCGTTTCCACCCCACCCCCCCGATTTTCTTTTTAGAAAGCAACAGTCGACACCATTTGACCAATCGTTATGAAAGTTGGCACATCAATGTGTAATTTTTTATGTAGAAGTTTTCTGACCAAAAAATTTAAAAAATCTTCCCTAACTCCCCTTCCCTTAATATTTGCACAAAACCCACATTTTAATCCGATTCGGTGGAATTTCGCAAGCATATACTTTAAAACAAATAGAAAAAGAAAAATACTGTCCACATAAATTTCACAAAAACGCAAACCCTATCCCCCTTTAATTACTGCAATGTTCTTTATACAAAGCTGCCGTTTCTTTCTGATTTTGAAGGAAGTATGCACATGTATACTGTAAAACAAACAGAAAAATACTGACTAAATTTGGTTTTGAGAGTCCAAACTCCGCCCGTTCCTTTCCATCCTTTAATCTACAGTTTCTATCCGATTCTGAAGGAAATTTACACATGTATACTTTAAAACATACAGAACAATTATGTTTAAATTAGGTTGCAGAAGCCCAACCCCTCTTCCCTTCTACCTCCACCCCTCCAAATTTCCAATCTTCTTTATAGATACCCACAGTTTTATCTGATTTCCACGGAACACTGCTCATGTATACTTAAAAACAAAGAGAAACATAGTGTCTACATTCTGTTTACGAAACCCTACCACTCACTCCCTTACCCCATTTAATTTTTGCAATTGTTCTTTACACATAGCTACAGTTTTTATCTGGTTTCGATGGAAATTTGCACACATATACTTTAAAACAGAGAAAAATACTGCCCAAGTTAGTTTTACAAAAACCAAACTACTCTTCGTCTGCACACCAATTGTTTTTTTTATACATACCTACAGTTTTATCTGATATCAACAGAAATTTACAAACGTATACTTCAAATCAATCAGAAAAGGCAATCTACATTTGGTATACAAAAGCCCAGTCCCTCTTCCCCTTTACCCTTACTCCTTTTAAATTCAAATGTTCTTTACAAAAGTCCACAGTTTTAAATTCCGTCAAAATCAATGAAGCTGTTTTTAAGTCATGGCATAATATTTATAAAATAAATGTGTCATTATGTCTCAACATGTACTTCAGATTTCAACTTGGATCCCAAGCTTTCACATTAGGAAAACCAATTAAAACTGTGATGCCAGAGCAAACAGATATATTCCAGAGACAGATTTCTGTATGTGTTATGTATTAATGCCCAGATGTTACATGTTTTTGGTTATCGACCAGCAGCTTTAACAGATGTTATGATATAATCGAGACCGAGCGTGGCGGTGTAACGGATAGTGTTCTCGCCTCGCATTCGGGAGGACGGCGGTTCGATCCCCGTCCGGGCATCCAGATTTGGGTTTTCCATGGTTTCCCAAATCACTCCAGGCAAATGCCGGGATGCTTCCTTCAAAAGGCCATGGCCGAATTCCTTCCCATTCCTTGCCCCCCATCCTTTCCCGTCTCTAAAGACCTCGCTGTTGAGAGACGTAAATACAATAAAAAAAAAAAAAAAAGATATAATCGAAACATAGCCTGGACCAAAATGTAAACTGACATTCCTTAACACAACACCCAATTTACCCCGTTCTGGAAGTTGTTGTGGTATGTAAAGGCAGAATTCTTCTTTGAAAGCAAGCGCTTTACTCCCTGAGTATCCAGAAACTGAACTCCCAAAATGGGAACTGCTGCGGCATATTTAAAATACAAAACAAACTATAATACCACTAAAAATTTAAAAATAAAATAATTGTTTAAAAAAACATAAAAACCGCCTTCAAAAAAATGTACTAAAATTTTAAAATAACTTTTTACCTTGCTTAGGAGAAAGTAAATCTAAATGGACAATATTTAACATTACTGGCATTGAAATTTTTACATTAATTAGTTATTTTTGAGTCGGTGCCAGCGAAAGCAAGAAAAACCAAATAGATAAAAACAATAATGAATTACAATAATACATAAAAAGTCATGTTACTGCTTACCTACAATTAATGCTGGAAACATGTTTCAACAAAACTACAACATACAGATTATTATGCTAACTGTAAATCGTTTATTGCATGATGCAGGCTACCAACTGACACTGTAGCGCCAGGATATTCCTGGATGATCAATAAGGCTGAGCCGCAGATTAAAATACTGTTAATTTGTTTCCCTTAGCTGTCTCCCGCAATAACACTATCTGCATCACAACATGCTGTAAAATATTGGGAATTTTTGTTCGTACTCCCTGTTTCGCCTCTTAACACCAAAAGAAGTTCAGTAATTCGATCTTCGCGATGTGACATTTGTCACAGACTCCAAAAGTAACTAATTAATGTAAAAATTTCAATGCCAGTAATGTAAAATACAGGGTGTCCACAAATGAATATCGGGGTTTTAATGCGTTATAAGATTTATTACATTATCCTTACAGTTATAAATGATATGTCAAATGAAAGAGCAACTCAAACAGTTTTATATACAAGCTTACAAGTGTTCTATGTGGGCACCATTTGTCACACGGCACACATCAAGTCTGTATCCGAGTCCTTCCCAAACGTTGAGCAGTGTGTCTTCAGTAACTGTTGCAACAGCTGCTTCAATCCTCTGTCGTAATTCAAGGAGGTCGGCTGGTAACGGAGGCACATACACACGATCCTTGATGAAACCCCAAAGGTAGAAATCGCATGGCGTTAGGTCAGGTGAACATGGAGGCCACGCATAGCAAGCTGTGTCAATGGGCCCCTTGCGGCCAATCCAGCGGTCGGGTACAGTTACGTTCAACCAACCGCGTACTTCGTTATGCCAGCGCACCATCTTGCTGGAAAATGAAATTCTCTGGTTCATATTGTTCCAACTGAGGGAAGAGCCATTGCTCTAGTGTATCAAGGTAAGAAGTACCAGTTACAGTTGGTTCATCAAAAAAGAAAGGTCCGTAAACTTTCCGCCGGGATACGGCACAAAAAACATTGGTTTTAGGGGAGTCTCGTTGCACTTGTACGATCTCTTGAGGATTTTCTGAGCCCCACATCCGCACATTATGAGTGTTAACATGTCCACTGAGGTGAAAGGTCGATTCATCACTGAAGACAACATGATGTAGAAAATCTTCATCGTCATGTAACAACATTTCGTTAGCGAATTTGGCACGTAAACCATGGTCTGCAGGCTTTAGAGCCTGTAATAACTGTAAACGGTAAGGACGTAGTTGCAAGCGTTTCCTTAAAACTTTCCAAACAGTCGACTTAGAAATTTCTAATTCGCGACTAGCCTTCCGAACAGATTTCTTTGGGCTACGAGTGAACGACTCTCTCACTCGCTGAACAGTCTCTTCGCTAACTCTTGGTCGTCCCGCGCTCTTCCCTTTACAAAGGCAGCCTGTATCTTCAAACTGATGATACCATCTACGGATGTTATTGTCACTTGGAGGATCACACCTGAACTTAATGCGGAACGCACGCTGCACAGTAACTACAGATTCAGTCTTTGCAAACTGTAAAACACAAAACGCTTTCTCTTCACTAGTCGCCATCTTTGCTACTACCGCATTCTAGCGGATCGCAGCGGAAACATTTCACGCACATGCGCACTAGTGCCAACGAACAAAACTGTTTGAGTTGCTCTTTCATTTGACATATCATTTATAACTGTAAGGATAATGTAATAAATATTATAAAGCATTAAAACCCCGATATTCATTTGTGGACACCCTGTATTGTCCATTTAGATTTACTTTCTCCTAAGCAATGTAAAAAGTTATTTTAAAATTTTTAGTGCATTTTTTTGAAGGCGGTTTTTATGTTTTTTTAAACAATTATTTTATTTTATGTAACGGTATCTGGTGTAATTTCAGCACATTATTTCAATTAGTGTGTGTTCTTAAATCCATGATGACAATGTATGCACTTTCTGACACCTCTTGTCCGACACACTTTTGGGGAAGTACATTCATTCTGATGACAGGATTTGTAACAATGATTTATTTTTGTTATAGCCTCAATTTATTCAAGTTATTTCTGTTGCAGGTTGGTGAGTCAGGAAATGATTAAAGGCTGGAGTCAAGATTTTGTGTGTTAAACTGTATGGTCATATAACTGCTGGATACTAGTATTGAATCAGGTATGGTTAAGTGTGTTTGGAAATGTAGCTACTTAAGAGTGACTACTGCAATGTTTCAATTTGTTTCCAGAGTGAGCTGCTAATAGTTTCCTTTTTTTTTAATGTAGTGTGGAAAGTTAACTGTATTGCTTGTTCTGATATGTATTGGATGATAAAAAGTTACTACTTGTTGGTTACTATGCAATTGATTAAGCTCTTGTGTGGAATGTACGTTTACTTTAATATAGCCACAGGAAATGACAGATATAAAACCGGATATAGAGATTGAGATTATGAAATCACTTAATGGAGATAAAAACCATAATTCCTCTTTTCATATCAGACAGAATTATCAGGCAAGGGCTATGGAGTAACTGGATCCATTGTTTGGAGATTTATCTTGCAGCATTCAGATAATGGCTATTGTCTCAACAGGTTGCAGTTTGATATTACAAAATCAGGAAGAAAGGCAGTTATTCATGGTGAAATTGCAGTCAGTAATGGGAAATATGCATCTAATTCAAATATCGGTCTTGAATGTATCTTTTTATACTAAGACTGTTCACAAAATTGTGCCAGTTTGCATCGTGTACATCATCTCGTCTCAGTTGGCCACCGTTAAAGTTCTTCTTTTCAGTTGATCGTGTGCTCGATTATGTTCCTCCATTAAAGAACTCCTTATTTTTATATGTTTTTTCAAAAATTGTGAAGTGAGATCTGTTATTACATTCCATAACACACAGAATGTGCATCTGTATGATATTCACCATCAAGTCAGATATTTATTGATGCAATGTAATGTGAGATCCATCTGTTTGGCAATGGTGTCAGTGTTTTAACTCTGAGAGAGATAATGTCTTCGATGATAAATGTACAGGATAGGATTACTTGCTGCATTTAGCAGCACTTGTTTTTGGCACATCAAACTAATTTAATCTTTTTGCAAAATTGAAAGAATTTTGTGGGTAGCCAAGTTACCTGAAAGCAGAAGTCGCTACTTTTCTGGGTTAAGAATGAGGCAGGGATACAAAAACCTATTGCTTGGTATTATAAGTGTATGAATTTACACAATACTTAGAAAATCTTTGTACATTATGTTTATTTGAATAGAAAATATTATTTGAAAAATCTTGAATGTTTTGTGTTTTAATTATTAAATAGTTACTTCTTTCCAGACAAACATAGTATATTAAGTTCTGTTATAGGAAAATTGTAATTTTTGTTACCTTTTTAAATGAAATCTTATGACTTATTTTTTCTAACAATAGCCCAAATTCTGTAATAACTGAACTTGGACAATACGAATGGAATATTATTATCTTTCTGACACTATCTCAAATATTGATTTCAGTAGGGAAACTTCATATGCCTTGAAAATGTTATTTTACTCTTGGCAAGGACAAGAGATTTAACTTTTATTATTCAGATGTGCTGCCAAGAGTGACACATGGAACTGCATGTTGAGGGGAAAATTATACATTTGATTTTGTGTCTGCTTGATAGTGTAGTATTGTAGTGACCTTCATTCTATAGTTGTTAATTGAAATTGAGGAGAAATGTTGGATTATATGCTTGCCACTTAGTTTGATCTAGCAGGAAACTAATTAGTAAAAGTATTGTGCTAAAGTTATTATGGAATATTCTCTCTGCATTCTTCAATTAGGCCATAATGCAACTTTTCAGCCTAACCAGTCACCATCTTATCTGCCTTCAGTTAGACATTTGACAACTTGTCAACTGTTGACGAGGCTGTTTACCGAGCGTGGTGGTGTAACGGATAGCATTCTGGCCTCGCATTCGGGAGGACGTCGGTTCGAATCCCCGTCCGGGCATCCAGATTTGGGTTTTCCATGGTTTCCCCAAATCACTCCAGGTGAATGCCGGGATGCTTCCTTCAAAAGGCCATGGCCGAATTCCTTCCCATTCCTTGCCCCCATCCTTTCCCGTCTCTAAAGACCACGTTGTTAAAAAGGGACGTTAAACTGTAAAAAAAAAACCGAGGCTGTTACAGAAACAATAAACTCCTGTCTGACCATGCAGATTTTGGTGTTGTATGGTTCCCTGAAATCACTACCGGCAAATTTCAGGATGCTTCCTACAGAAGATTATGGCTGAATTCTTGCCCCTAGTCCTTTCCCACATCTAATGACCTAGATAATGAGACTAGTGATAGAATTACCCTTACTTTCTTGTTATGGGATAAGTCTAGTATTAAAGTAGCTAGAAACATTTTTTCCTCTTAAGATATCGTACCCTATTTAGGGCATAGGTAGTTGGCATGGACGTTGTACCTGTCCGTGGGAACTCTCTTGGGAAGTTGAATAGGGTGTTTCCTTTTGCCTTTCCAGTTATTTTTGTATGTTTTACTGTAGACTTGATAACTATGGTAGCATGTGTGTTCAGTATAATGTTGTTCATGTCATATGAAATGTCAGTGAAACCTAGTGCTGGGCCATTTAGGCCTATTCTTCTGAAAAGCACCAATGAGGGCCTCCATGCTTAATGTACCCACCCAGTAGATGAATCACCATGAACAATGTCGTACGCCCTCACACCATACACACTGCAGGAAGGTTTGGGATTTAAGCCATGACTTTGTGCGCAGTATCTCTGCTACCCTGTGGCTCAATTTCTGATTATGAAAAAAAATTCCACCATCAAGATACGAAATAGCTAACTGCGTGTTAGTACTGGACGCCGTCACAGGGAGCCAACTGTGCGGACTGGAAGACTTTACTCTCTTACAATTGTATATATGTTGCAAAATTATTAAGAGAAAATGTAATCTCTGAGAAGAATCTACAGTGTAGTACAATGAAATATCTTTTTTAAAATAACAACTTGTATAAGACTAGGAAATAAGTTTTAAAGAAATATGTATATATCTAAAAAATTAACTCCTAGGTTTACTGGTGGGGACTACTTGGGGTTAAGGCCAGGGTTATATTTTGTACAAGGATGTGTTTTTAGGCTAGCTTCCAGCTGTTGGGTCATTCGGGTAATGTTTTAACCTATGATATCTTGTTTTTTCTTTTAATAGATTTACTGGAGCATGAGGGTTTACCCAGTGCTAGTGTCTGTGACCAGAAGCAAGGTATATTTGATCGTGAGTAAAAAAAAAAAAAATCATCACAATACTGACCTTGCCAGTGACGTCTTCCTCGGTGAGTCTACATGACGCAGAACCTGCAGTGACCACCTCCTTGACCATCAGGAAAAAGTGGAGCTACAATGCCTCCACATACTACAACCTATTTGTGGGCAAGATGTGACTACTATATGGTGCCAGTGTCAAAGTTAATTGACATAAACATCAAGAATGTTCATCCTAGTCATGTGTCTTACATTTCTATAATAGACTGTGCTACTAAAAAATGAAATCATTTGTATAAAAATTTGATTCTTTGATGTCAACAACATTGTAACCAAGATTTTTAAATATGGTAAAGATGTATGTGATTAATAAGTATAAATAAATAGAGCATGATTTTAATTAGTTTTTATTTTTATCACCATTGAGCACTTAAAAATACATTTTCACTAGCGCACATCATTACAAAATAAATGTACATTACAAAGTTTTATCAAATTATGTTTATTGTTCTCGTAGTGGAAGACATCCTAAGTCTTCTATATTGTAGCAGACCTTCTTCCTGATATCTTCTGTCCTGTTCTTTCACATTTTATTATTTTACCTTAACCTAGATTTGAAATTTCTCACTATCATCAAATTCCATATGTACGTGTTAACTCCTTTTTGTTGTGAACAGTCAATTAAAAGTAGAACTGCAGTTACAACAAATTCTTGACATTTTAGCAGTGGGGAAGGATAATTATGTTCATAGTAAGACTGCTTGAAACTTGTATACTTGTCATACAACAATGTTTTTTGAAAAGCATATAATGTAAATAGTAAAAAAAAAAACTGGCCTAAGAGATGCGAGAAATTAATTTTTTCATCATACTTCGATGCTAAACAAAGTGGTAGCTTCTCAAAAAGGAATCGTATGATCAGAGAAAGAATGAGTATTTGACGACCATCAAGCTGTCCCCACTGGCCATGCTTTATATACACTTGACAATTAAGGCTAGTCCACCATAACTTGGTAAAAGTCTGTTGTTACAATGTGTTATGTTAGGCTAACATACTCTCGAGTGTCCGTGCTTTATATATGCTCGATCGACATTAATTCATTCGTACACAATGACAGAAATATGTCGTGTGTGTAGAATATTCAAACTAATAATAATGTTATACCAGTTAAAAAAATGAATATTCTAGTTTGCTATCAAATGTAATTTATTGTGAAACTCGCCGAATTAGTGAATTTTCTGTACATTTTGTCTGTCATACAATTACACTCTCTAACACTGAGTTTGACATTACAGACAACAAAAAATTATTCCATTTTACACAAAGCAACCAATTTTTTGCAAGTCCCTAATTCAAATGCGTCATTCGTGAAAGGCACATAGTTTACAGAAAATTCACTGTCGTAGAATTACACTCTCTACCACTAAGTTTGACGGTGGAAGAAAAAAAATAAAAATAAAGTTCCATGTTATATGAAGCAACAAATGTCCGCAAATTCCCTAATTCAAATTTGACATTTGTAAAGGCATGTACAAAAAGCCTACCCAACACCCACAAGCATTGCAGATGTGCCAATATAACAATTTATCCACTACAGCTTGTGCTGGCTCAATAAATAAAAGTTAAAACAATTCTACAAATGTAAGGTATTTTGCATCAAAAGTTTAATGTTATTATAGATGATTTTAGGTCATTTGTGAAAATTATCTTGTGTTTCGCTCAGGTTAAATATAAATGATTAGAGAGTTTATTGCTTAATCTAAAATCATTTAATTACTAGCTTCTAGCCCGTCAAAAATGACTGAACGCCATATTCTGGCAGTTCATTTTATTATTTTGCAGTTGGTTAATTATACGGGATTGTTATTAGATAATGCTAGTGGCCTTGATTTGATAATGTTCTACATAGCAATACAGTACTAACTTCTACTGAATTAATGAGGGTGGATGTATAGAACCAATAAAATGAAAAATAACTTCGGAATCCAGAAACTTTTGCTATCCATGTAATATCAGTTTTATGCCTAGTCCAGGCACACTTCAGCACGATAGGTACGAGCTACGTTCACCCGCATTTATTAATACCTTCAGTAACTTGGCGCATATGAAAGCAGTTTAATTGGTTTGTAAAACTCATTTCAGAGTGAATTACGCTGTAATCAAATGTGTCGGTGGGCTTTCTGGTCAACTTAACCACAACCCTCCATTAATATTGCTTTCGAAAATCATAACTTCTACTACTCTAAAATGCTGTAGTCAATCGCAAGACATATTGTTTTTAAGCAGTGATTCTGTTGTAATGCAGCCCGTAGACTACCAATATTTTCAAGCAGAAATTAGGTTGTAATACATCCTGGACGGGCATAATACAGTTAAAAGTACTACGGAAAATATTTCTAGAGGATTCTTGCATTTTACCACAGCAATTCCGGGCAGAATCGCGATCTCCAGTAATACTGATTTATTTACATTATTTTACTTTAAATGATGGGAAGTATAATATCAAAAACGGATAACTGCCATTTTTCTGAATGATATATTTTGTGATTCATACATTTCGTGTAAACTTCCTCTGAGTTTTTAATAAACTTCGTTTCTTATCTCAGACAAAAAAAAAAAAAGAAAACAACTTAGGTTGTCTTTTAACCTAGTACTCATTATTGATACAGGTAATATAACGTACACATACAATATCCTTCTCCTTAGATGAAGTTTTGCATCTGGTTGTCGTAGATAAATAAAAAGCAATATGTAAATTTAAACGAACGTACTAATTGTAACTTTGTGACACATAATTGCCTCGCATTAATTTTTTTCCCTGCTCTCCGTATTTCTAATATCTCTGCTCACTGCTATTTTGCGGCAATAATATCGTTGTTGTATTCCGAGTGTCATATCGATTATACTGTAAATAGTCATATCCTTGACTTTAAATCTAATCAAAAGTTTATATTAAATCTCATTTATCATGTATCAAAAACTAATGGTATCATATATAATGGTAGTAAGAATTTAATCTGGAAAAGCTTATTAGGAGAAACGAATTAGTCATTTTTAATGATATCTTTTGTTATATGAATACATTACTCTGGTCAGATTACACTGGGCAACAAAAAAAAACTTTTGGAAAATCGTCCAGGGTTTTTCAGCTCAATTAGACTAATTTTGATGCCCTGAGTCCAAAAATGACCTTGGTTTTGCTCAATCATGTCAGGAATTTGGTCTACAGATATTTCACACAAATCTGTTTTTCGTAAGAAAAACAAATGCCTGCTGATAAACCGCTGACGAATCTTTCCGTTTCCCTCAAGAAATAAAAGTCAACGTATCCAAATTAATTCAATATTTATTTACTATATGACATTTGATAAGCATAATAATCAAAATATAATAAGAATGAGCATTACATGACACAAAAGTTCAGAGTTCAAGGCGGATATCGGCGTTTCTTCGATTTCCGTATGTGAGCAGCTGCTGCTGGGTTGTCTCTCTTCAGCGACCAGCAGTAGTCCGCCAGCATGACTGCATCCCACCTCCCCTGGTACCTCTCCTCCATCTGGCGCATGTCCTGATGATGGAACCTTTCTCCCTGCTCGTCACTCATCGCCCCAAGGTTTTCAGGAAACTTGTCCATATGTGAGAACAGGAAGTGCATCTTTAAACTCATCGAACACCCGAGTTTTTGGAAGGCCTCTAGCATGCTGCCTTCGTGTTCCCCAGGAAGTTGTTCACCACCTGCACAAATGATTTCCAGGCGGCACACTCAAGCGTGTTCATGGAGTTTTGGAACTCAGTGTCTTTCATGAGCTGCCGTATCTGTGGGCCATCGAAAATGCCGGCCTTGAGCTTCTCAATGGTCAGTCGAGGAAATGCTCGGCACATGTAGTTGAAGCACCTCCCATCCTTGTCCAGAGCGCATGTGAACTGTTTCACTAGCCCAAGCTTCATGTGTAGCTGTGGGATCAATATCTTCTCCCAGTCAACAAGAGGTTCGTTTATGATGTTTCTCGCCCCTGGTACTAATTGCTCTCGCGCCGGCCACTCTTTCTTTACATAGTGCTGGACTCTGTCGCGACTGTCCCACATACATATAAAGCATGGGTACTTCGTGAACCCGGACTGCTTACCTAGTAGAAAGTTCACCATCTTGAAATCGACGCAGATCATCCATTGGTGCTGCTTATATTGGATTTTGTCAAGCACATACTTCACTGTTTCATATTTCTCTTTGAGAGTTGTGGAGTGTGCAAGAGGGATTGAGGCGAACTGGTTCCCGTTGTGGAGGAGCACACACTTCAAAGAGCGCTTGCAGCTGTCAATGAAGAGTCGCCAATCTGTCGGATCGTATGTAGGAGCGCCGAGTTTATGAAGAAGCCTGGTGACATCTTGGCAGTACACGAGGTCTTCCTCCTGGCAGAAGTAGCCCATGTACTCCTGATGCCTTCTACGGAAGAAAGTGATACGCGCGTCCTCGCCAAGTAGATTTTTCTCTTTGAGTCTGGAGGCCAACAGCTCGGAGGAAGTCTTCGACAAGCTGAGATCCCGAACCAGATCAATAAGATCACATTGTGAAAAGGGCTGCGAACCATCTTGTGTTTCATACTCCTGGTCTGTATCTCCTACATTGTCTGAAGTGGTGGCCTCGTCGTCGTCGATGTGCGGAAGCTTTGTGAACGCTGGTACAGGTATTTCTTTGCAGTGAGCAACTGGACGGCGGGCAGATGGAAGGTCGGGGTACTGGAGGCTGTGCCGATTCTTCTGGTTGATGCCAGTAGTATTGATGGCGCAGAAGTAACAATCCGTTGCATGGTCAAACGGCTCCCTCCAAACCATCGGTATCCCAAACGTCAGTGAAGTTTTGGTGCCCTTAGTCCACCGCCTTGCACACCGTGTGCGGTGCCCACGACTTATCTTGGTCACCTAGCTTGACTTTAAAGTAAGCCTGGTATGCGTGCTTCACAAATCTTGTGATGTTCTTCCAGTCTGCTGACAGCGTGTATTCTCTGCAGATGTAGCAGAAAGTGTCTGGATTATTCCTGCATGAACGTCGCGCCGAAGCCATCTGAAAGTAATAAAAAATAATAATAATATTACTAATAATTGTGATTATTTTCCTGCTAATTTTTAGGCAACGAATTTAGAGAAATGACTGAACTCAAAACCCGTGATATTAGCATATGTATGTATAGCCCGTCAGGCAGGTTTATGGCTGTATCTCAAAAAGTTGACCTGATTGAGCAAAACCAAGGTCATTTTCGAACTCAGGGCATCGAATTTAGTCTAATTCAGCTGCGAAACCCCGGACGATATTTTGGCTGTTACCCAGTGTTATCAGAGTATTTGGTTAGAATTTTGCATAAATAAATGCATTTTACTTAAGATCACGTAGACTATAATTTCGAAAACGGATAACTTATTTATTTGACCAATACATCATTACGTTTCTCCGAGTTTTAAATACACTTAACTGTTTCTTACCGTCTGCCGAAAAAATCTTAGGTTATGGTTTAACCTAGGCCTTATAACTGACACAGATAAAATAGCGTAAATATTGAATCCCTTCTCCTTACATGAATTTTGGCGTATAACTGATACAAATAATATAACATAAACATCGAACACCATTCTCCTTACACGAGTTTCTGCATCTAACTGTAGTAAATAAACAAAATGCAACATGAAGGAAGGAATGCAATATGGTGGCTGTTGATTGGCGAGTGACGGCTGTCACGTGACCGTTCTGTAGCCAATACGTGTAGCAGCTATAGACGACGCATGCAGACGCCACATTAGCGTTTTATATAATAGGATTAGACCCGATTTAGCTAATTTCTAATCATGATATTTTGATTTTATATAACCACCAACTGATTAATCTGTGTATTATCTTGGTTCTGATTGATCTGTCTAAAATGTATTAATTTTTGTATTTTGATACATAAAAATTGAGAATAGAAATTTTCGGGGCTGGGAGTCCAGAGTTCAGTGTCTCAAAAGCCTGGTATTTGTAAAAAGTGGGTTTTTATGTCAATTATATGGTGATTCATAATTTCGGATAGGAATTTAGCCTCGCACCATATATGCTTTCACGAAATATTATGTGAATGGCTTACTTATATATGCAGATGTTGTGTCTGAGTCGAGGTGGACGATTGGTGTGAAAAATGCACCCTAGCTGCCAAAGGTGGGCCTGCCGACCACAAGCAAGAAACTTTAGATGTCTGTTTGTTCAAAGATCGTATGGTTTTACACTTTTATAGTGACGAAATACGATCACGTGTGTTAAAATTTTATCTAACTGGATACTCCATATCTTCTCAAGGTTGTAATTCGGGTAGCTGGATGTTAATTTTATACACTCCTAACATGACTGTGGCCAAGAGCAGATTGTGGAAGGGGGGGGGGGTGATTACATATTCGAGGTCGAGCTAGGACAGGCTTCAAAATTAAAATATATATATAACCCTCTGATGCTCCTAAACCACCGTATGGATCCTTCTCCTGTAAGAGACTCCGTTGCAAAACATGCACTATGCATCCACCTACCACTACTTACTACTGGTGAATCCTACCCCATAATAGGTCATGCCACTTGTACAATAGCCCAACTCATACACCAGCTCACCTGCCTCCACTGTCAAAGTTCCAACATTGGCCTTACCACAAACTCATTATCCATCAGAATGTATGGCCACAGACACTCTGTTTACTCCCAAAACCTAGACCTCCCTGTTGCTCACCATGCCAGTACTCACAACACCTGCGACCTTAATAACTGCTTCACAGTCAGAGCCATTAGAGTACTTCCAAATACCACCTCCCAATCTGAAATCCGCAGGTGGGAATCTGCATATCAACACATCCTGTAGACTAGACATCCACCAGGCCTTAATTTCTGTTAATATCTTCCATCCTTACTCTATACATCCATGACTGGCCAACACAATATATTAATATATATTTATAGACCTTATTTCTAAATTTTCCAAAATATAATTTTTTATTTATTATATTTTTATTATTTTTTAATGATTATTATTATTTTGCCCATTTTAATCTTCTTGTGATTTATACTTTCGGTCATATTATCGTTGCTCCCCTCCACCACTTCCGACGGGCATTTTCATTCTACGAGTGGCTGTGTCAAAAGCAGGGTTTGCACTAGCTCAGTTATGTACTTCTGCTAACTTGAAAAAGTGTGTTTACCAGAAATATTGTTTTTTCTGTGATCGTGTGGTGTTTTGTCTTGCTGCTGCCCTCCTCCCTTCAGCTTTGGTGAGTGTTGGGTGTATTTTATCTGTCCTGTCCAAATAAATATTGTCTCACGGCAGTTCTTTCCTTCCATTGTTATCATATATATATATATTGACTAGTACCTACAGTCCATAGTTAATCAGCTCCCTTCTCATATAAAGGAAACCCAACACTTTCCCTTCCAGCTTTCTACCATACCCACCCCTCTTCCTTCCAACTCAATACTGTTTACCATTGACGTCACGTCCTTGTTCACAAACATTCCACACTAGCATGGCCTCAAGGCCATGGAACATTTTCTGGACCAGCGCCCTCCCAACAGCCATCATATGACAACCTTCCTCATCAAATTAGCCCACCTTATCCTTAATAACAACTACTTCTCCTTCGAAGGCAACATCTATCACCAAATCTGCGGAACTGCCATGGGCACCCCCATGGCCCCCTCTTATGCTTATCTGTTCATGGGCTGTCTGGAACAGACATTTCTGGAGGAAGTCCTTCTCAAACCCCTCATTTGGCTTTGTTTCATTGATGACATATTTATTATTTGGACGCATGGAGAAAATGAACTGCGAAATTTCCTGAACCATCTCAATAACTTTAGCATGCTGAAATTCACTTGGTCCTACTCCCACACCTAGGCCACATTCTTGGATGTGGATTTGTCCCTAACCAATGGCTATCTCAACTCTTCAGTCCACATCAAACCAACCAACCTTCAACTGTATCTCCATTTCGACAGTTGCCACCCACACCATACCAAACGTTCTCTCCCCTGCAGTCTTGGCATTCGAGGTAGTCGCATATGCTCCAACCAACAGTCTCTCATGGATTATTCAAACAGTATTTCAGAAGCATTAATATCTCGCAACTACCCTCTAGCTTTGGTGAACAAACAGCTTTCACGTGCATTACAACTGAATCAGCCTATCAATCATCCCAAACCCACAAAAACCAACCACAATCCTGTCTTGGTCTTACAGTACAACCCCGGCCTCGTATCCATCAACAGAATCCTCTGGCAGGGCTATGATTTCTTACAAACATGCCCTGAAATGAGATCCATTCTTCCTAAAATCCTCCCTGCCCCTCCTAGAACTTGTTTCAGCAAACCTCCTAACCTCAGCGAACTTCTAGTCCACAAACACAGTCTTCCTCTTCTTAACAGTCAGCCACAAGGCTTTTTTCCATGTAATAGATCCCACTGCAAGATGTGCGACATACACCATGCTTCCACCACTTTCATCAACCCTGTCACAGGGAAAAGCTTCCCTATCATAGGACATGCCACTTGTGAAACCACCCATGTAATTTACCAGTTAACATGCAACCACTGCCTGGCTTCATATATAGGTTTGACCACAAATCCACTATCCATAATAATGAATGGCCACCGACAGACGGTGTTCACACAGAACCAAAAGCACCCAGTCGCTGCCTATGCCATAAGCCATGACTTGAATAATTTCAACTCTTGTTTTACAGTCCGTGCTATCAGAGTTCTCCCTAATAGCAGCAGTTTCTCAGAACTCAGAAGGTGGGAACTTGCCTACCAGTACAAACTTGGCAGAAGGCAACCACCTGGTCTCAACTTGAGATAATACCCGGTTATTATTATTATTACATATGTTTAACCTTTTTTTATCCTCTTTTCCATTACCTATATTAAACCACCACTAACCTAAGGTGATTTTTACTTCATAAAAATTATTTTTATTATTATTATTTTTTGAACTTGTATTTGTATAATATTTTATATAATTATATATATATTTTTTTTATATTTAGTTCTAGTTATATTTTGATCTTCCCACCTACCAGAGATTAGTTTGGATATTTATCTATGCTCGGGTATTAGCTCTGATTCACTGCCCCTCTACTTTTCTGATGTTTGAATTTACCCCCACCATTTTCCTGACCGGCGATCTTTCTATGAGGCAGCTCCAGCTGTGCCCACCTCTCGTAATGTTCTCCCGTTGACGAAGGGTTTATCCCAAAAATTACTTTATTATTTGTGTTTGTGTCTTTTCTGTGTGTTCGCTCCCCACATCTGTCATATAAAGGTAAGTGGCGGCTCATTTCCCTATCCTAATTTGATACCTTTCCGCTACCTAGCGTCTTGATTTCATTGTTACTATATATATAGGGCAAGTCAAAATGATTGCAGTGATTTCAGAAAATTACTACATTTTTTTTTTTACTTTGGCTTTACGCCTCGTCGACATCGAGGTCATTAGAGGCAGGATGGGAGTGGGGACAAGGAACGGGAAGGAATTTGGCCATGGCGTTTTGAAGGAAACATCCCGGCATTCGTCTAGAGTAATTTGGGAAACCCCAAATCTGGATGCCCAGACAGGTATTCGAACCGGCGTCCTCCCAAATGCGAGGTCAGAACATTACCGTTCACCCACCACGCTCAGTAAAATTACTACAGATTTATTATTTGACGTAAACTTACAAGATTACACAGATATATAAATAAACTGTGAAAGTTTTTTTGAGTGTCTACAGATGCTCAATATGTGCACCTTTAGTGACTCTGCACACATCAAGTCTATAATTGCCGGCCTCGGTAGCGTAGGGGCTAGAGTGCTAGCTCCGCATACCGAAGGTCGCCGGTTCAAGTCCGGCCGAGGGCATGGGTGTTTAGTGTTGTGTCTGTGAATGTCTTGTCTGTGTTGTAGTGTCCTTGTGTCAATACTTGATAGCAACAAATCACATTGAGCTGGCTGTTTGGCCCAGTAGCCGAATGCCATTAAAATAAAAAGTCCATAATCGAGTTCTTCCCATACCCAATGTAGCATGTCTCTGTAGATGAGAGCAAATGCATTGATGCGAACCGGCAGGTCTGGCAGATCAACTGGTTCTGGTGGCATGAACACTGTGTCTTTTACAAAACACCAAACAAAGAAGTCGCAGGGGAACGAGGAGGCCGTGACATCAGCTGACGATCAGCATCCCCAGCACGACCAATCCATCTGTTTGGAATCCTGGTGTTAAGGAAATTACGGACAACTAGAGAAAAATGGGGTGGAGCACCGTCCTGCTGGAAAATGAAATCTTCACTGTCAGCTTCCAGAAGTGGCATGAGCCAATTCTGCAACATTTGCAGACAGATTTTCCCTGTGACTGTCACCTCATTAAAGAAAAAAGGCCCATAAAGTTTCTTTCATGGGATCGCACAAAACACATTCACTTTGGAAGAGTCACGAACGTGCTGCACATAAGTTTGGAGGTTTCCTCCCCCCAAATGTGCACATTGTGACTGTTCACTTTTCCACTCACATGAAAAGTGGCCTCATCACTAAACACGCTTTTCAGCGAATGTTTCGTCTTGTTCTAGACATTGGGCACAGAATTGAAAATGATGCACTTCATTGTTGTACGACAGTGCTTGTAGCAACTGTAATCTGTAAGGCTTCATACACAGTCGCTTCCGTAGGATTCTCCAAACGGTCTTATGTGGAATACCTAATTCCCTGCTCGCTCGAGGAGTAGACTTCTGTCAACTACGAACGTAACTGGTGCACACACGTTCAACTGTTTCTTCAGACACAGGAGGGCGAACTGCTGTTTTACCTATGCAAAGGCATCCCGTGGCTTTAGACTGTTGATACTGACGCCGATTGGTGTTAGCATGTGTGGGACCCTTGCCAAACTTTGTTCTAAAGTGTCACTCAACAGTTACGACAGACTGAGTTGAATGAAATTCGAGAACAATGTACGCTTTATAACTTTCAGCCATCTTGCTCTCTAGCGCTCTAGCGGCCACCGCGGGAAGCTTGCATTTAGCACAATCGAAACTTGGAGAACCACTTGTCTTATAACAGCAAACCCCATCATCGTACCTATAATAGGACAGCCAGATGAAAAATCGTGAAATCGCTGCAATTATTTTGACTAGCCCTGTATATATAGTAACCAGGAAACAATAGGAGCTGAGTAGCGAATGGATTTATAAAAAAAGGTTAGTGAAATGAACCACCATTTACCTCAGATGATGGTTTCATGGGGGTGAGACGGTCTCCCACACCACCTTCCCTCCATAATGTTCTCCTGTTGACGAAGGGCCAAGTCCTGAAATATTCATTGTTTTTCCTGTTCTTGTGCATTTTTGTGTGTTCACGCCATGAAACCATCATCTAAGGTAAGTGGTGGTTCATTTTGCTATCCTTTATATATATATGACTCAGCAAAGATTTCATTACACCAATGCATTTTGAAAATATGGAACAGAGAAGAGCAAATAGAACAGTGGATTACAGCTATAATACATCTATTATATAAAAAATGAGAAAAATCAAACCCAAACAATTACAGAGGTATCTCCCTCTTGGATTGCACCTATAAAGTCTTGTCGAGAATACTCCAGAATCACTGCAAAGGTCAAGTTGAACAGGAGTTAGGAGAATATCAAGGAGGATTTAGACCATGGAGAAGCTGCCCAGAACAGATAATCACCTTAAAACTAATAATGGCATGGGTGCCGGCAGGATTACTTTAAGGGAAGTGCATCGGTTTTTGCAAAACATTATATATAACACTTGTTACTTATTAACTAAGAATACTGAATTTATTGACAAGGTGTTTAACCAATTTGGACAACAACCTTTATTCAAACAGTGAATTTAATAATAGAAGTTTTGTTTCTTAATCTTTTTCTGTGTATTTTCTTTCATAGCAGGGGGGGTGCCCATGAATAATGAATGCCTACAAAAGAAGACAAAAACAACTAGTAATAACCTTTGTAGACTTCAAGAAAGCCCCAAATTAATAAAAATGATCAAATTAAGCCTCACAAATACGAAATCTACAGTATGTTTTAGGGGAGAACTATCTGAACCATTTATGATCAAAACAAGGCTAAGGCAGGGTGATGGTCTTTCAGCACTGTTCTTCAACTTCACCCTTGAATATGTGATGGGAGAATGGTACAAGGAAAACTCTAAAAACATAAAAATTGGCACCAAGAAGGATCAAATAAACCTAAATTGTTTGGGATTTGCAGATGACTTTCATTACTAGTTAATAACATACAAGAAGCCAGGAATCAAATAATTAGTTTACAAAATATAGCACAGAAATTAGGACTCCAAATATCTTTTGAAAAGGCTGAAATTATGGTAACAGAGGCTCTAGTAATAAACCAAGTAACTGTAGATGACAAGAACATGAAAGTAGTAGCACAATTCAAATACCTGGGTGAAATTATAACATACAACTTGAATAAAAAACCTACCTAGCAAGAGAGAACTAACAAAATGAAAAAACCTAAAAAATTAATGTGTTCTACACGCAATCAATCAATCAAAACAAAATTAAAACACTATAAGAAGGTGGTTCATCCAGAATGAACATACAGAAGCAAAAATCTATTTAAAGTCACTCAGAAAAACAGAATTGACAAAATTTTAAAAATGGAGAGAAGAATAGCAAGAACATGTCTAAATAAAAAAATATCAGAAAGCGGGAAAATGGAGGATAGTGCCAAATGAGGTGGCGTACAGGGAACTGGAGCCCATCACAGATACTATACCGGTCACGTCATGATGACAACAAAAACAAGATTAATAAGAAGAATAATAGTAAATCTTTGGAAGCTGAAGCAACAGGCAGGCTGGATTAAGGAAGTAAGGGAAGAGATGGAAGAATTAGAAATAACCCTGGATGATCTACAAAACAAAACAGAAAAACACAAAAAATTGAAAGACAAAAAATAAGATTTAAACCAAAAATAGACTAACGACACACAATGAAGAGGGTATTTACAGATGAGGAAAGACAAAGAAGATCACAACAAATGAAAACATTCTGGGAAAGAACCAGAAAATGACTAAAGTGGTCCAATGAGGCCATAAAAGCCTAATACTAATAATATAAATTAATTTTATTGTGTTATGTCAAAATAATTTTAATCAGATAACAAAATCAATTATTCTCCTGATCTCTCGCGAATCTTATTATGACTTCCTCCAATTGAACGAGTGCGGTTTTGTGAATGCAGTTAGGTGGTCTTCTGCCAGTGATACTCAAAGTCAAGTTTTGAGCCTCTTGTATGTAGAAAAAGATCTCTCTGCCGTAGTGACACTATCTGGTAGTGTAGCAAGAATACTCAAAAGCTTGTTTACGTTGGGATACATTTTAGCATCACATTTTTCTATTAGATTACAAATCGACTGCAGAATATACTGATTCCGTTGCCATTCCACAGCTGATACTCATTTGTAATTACTGATACCGTACTGTTGTCTATTACCTGCTTATAGTTGAATGTGAGTGTTTAACTGTTTCAATGTCTTCAGTAGTATAACTGACTTTAGAAATAAAGTGTTTTAGGAGACAGATAGATCGCCTTGTAGGTCATTTATTATAGAAGCTAGAATTAGGATGTATACGGCCCTACGGAAATATTCTTCACCTGATTGAACAGGTCGGTTATTGGCTCTACGTATTTATCTTGACACTGTTCTGGGGCATTTAATTTCCATCGCAAATTTCCTGGCAAATTCTTTTGACTCTTCAAAATGTAGTGGGAAAACTATGCAATTGGAAAACTAACAGCTCCGTAGTAGGAAATTATGTTCTTACGGCAAAAAGTAAAACGATGATTACATATCAACTAGCTTCAAAGCCCGACAGAAAGGAAGGTTTGAATACAGTGATCTGGGAATTTATTTTTTTGCAGTTGCTTAATTAAATAGAATAGTTATTAAATAATGCTCATAACCTAGATTTTTTAAATGTACGTTTTATGTTGTAGTTTAAATCATCATAAACTTCAAACTACTATGTGCTGTGAGAATTGAGACTCCCTGCGCATAAATGACAAAAATTCTTCTCGAGTTTTCTGTCGAACATTTCTTCCATGTGCGACGTTTTGATTTAGTTATGTAATTTACGTGATGCAGCATAAGGTTTTAGGATTCCTAGTTAATTTTTAATTTCAATGGTTCCATATTTCTCTCCTCAAATAGCACATAAGTAAAAAAATGTTCTTCTCGGGTGTTTTGTCGGATCATTTCTCCCATGTGTGACGTTTCGACAACGGCCTCTGTTCTCTTCATCAGGCGAAAAGCTCAAAGTTGACACTGCGACAGCAAGACAGTGCAGTCCTGCCCAGTTAAGCTTGTTAGCAAATGTAATGATAAGATATTTACATTTCAAGTCTTCAACAAGCAATTCTTTCCCCACCTTATAATCATAATCAACCTTTATTTTTTTTTTCTGTGTATCTAATAAGCTGGCTCTTCATTGCATTTATCTTCATCCCATGTTTCCCTGTCCAGATCACCCTGCAGCTGTTTGCAGTCCTCTACCATTATGATCCTTTTATATAGCATTATGTCATCTGCAAACAATCTTATTTCTGATAGCAAACCATCAATGCAATAATTCATTAGAGTAATGAGTAGGAATAGTCCCAATACGCTACACTGTGGCATTAACATTTTTACTTCCCCTTCTTTTGATACAGCATTTCCTACCCTAACTTTTTGTTTTCTACCTTTTAAAAATTCTTCTACCCAGAAAATCATTTTCTCATCCACTCCAATAGTTTTTACCTTATTTACTATGGCTCACTCTGTCAAAGGCCTTTGACAAATCTAGTGCTACACTATCAATTAGGCCTCCCTTGTCCATTTCATCTGAAATATCTTGCATATATCCCACCAACTGAGATTCACATGAATATCTTTGCCTAAAGCCATGTTTCATATTTTAAAACCACTTACATTCCTCACATATATTTCTGATGTGGTTGATATTAATCTTTCCATTAATTTACCCACCATTGATGTCAAACTGATTAGCCTATAATTTTCAACTCTATTTCTTACCCCTCCTTTATGTACCAGCACTACTTCAGAACTTTTCCAGTCCTCTGTTAAACAAGTATCCCAACTCATTTTAAATAATATTTCAAGATAAGGTGCAATTTCACAACTTAGTATCTGCAGTAATATTATCTACACCATCCCTTTTATGTTTTTTCAGATTTCTTAGTTCCTTCATGCTATTCTCATTATGAATTTAAATTTTTTTGGTCTGCTCAGGTCTAATTGTTATCTTAAGCTCGATATCCGATTTTTGCCTTTCCGTTTCTGATTCATTGTCCCTAATGGTCTCACTAAACCAGTTACTTAACATCTCTGCCTTTTTAAAATCGTCAGAAACTTCTTCTTCGTCCTTATCTGTAGTCATCTCCCACCTCCCCCTCAGTTTTGTAACATAGCAATAGAATTTTATTGATGTATCAGTCAATGGTCTCCCTGCACTGACAATACTCTTCATAAACCCATATTCAGCCACTTTCTTTACTGTTATTAAGTCCTTGTTTAGTTGTTTTAAATATTTCCATTTACCCTGCTGTCTCTTAACTCTGTTATGTTCTCTTCGTACCAACCTCTTTAACCTTCTCACTTCCCTATTATAGTACACAGGTTCTCTACTTCTCTTTATTTCCTACTTTGGAATACAGTTTTCTTCCCCCTTTCTTATTATCTCCTTAAACCTTTCCCACCTTGACTCTACTGTACTTTTGTGCCTTTCTTCCATTTGCTGAAACGTTCTCTGAAATATCTCTTCAAATTTGAAATCTGTGCCTTTTTATAATTGTACCTATTTCTTCCTTCAATTTTGGCTGCTGGTTCACTGAATTGTCTAATATCCATCAGAACTGCTTCATGATCACTTATTTCTTCGGTTACTTGACATCCCACAAGATTATCATCAGTCTTTATTAAGAATATATCCAAAATATTTTGTCCCTTAGTATTTTGCTATACCACTTGTGTAAATCCTCCTTCCTTTATTAAGTATTTGCAAATCTCTGTTCCCTTGTGTTATTAATCTTATTTCCTATCCAGTTTACACCTGGTAAATTTAAATCCCCACCAATACTGACCATTCTAATCTCACTTCTAAAATCTGAGTATGAATTTAATTTATCCCCAAGAGCCTCGTCTTCATCTGTCATTCTTCCACAGTGGTAAGCAGCAATTACCCTGATTTTTTTCTTTTTATTACCCCAGAAATCTACCCCAAGTAACTCATGGTCTTGATCTATGAACACCAGTGAACTGTGGTAGTTTTTGCTAACTAGTATGAAAACCCCTCCACCAATTGCTCCTCTATCTCTGCGGTACACTCTGTAACCAACAGGAAAAACCTCACTGTTTGGTACTTCTTCTTTTAACCAACTATCTACCCCAATTATTAACTGTGGTTTGTGTATCTCTATTAAGTTTGCAAATTCGATTACTTTCTTCATTATACTTCTACACGTCACCATTAACACCCTTATTACTGGCTTTATTTTTTTCAGCACTATCCTCCTCTTTACCCAAGTCAGTTATTGTTTCAGGAACTTCATCTATTTCTTTAACATCTGTGATTTGACCCATCGTGGATCTGCAATCAGTATCACTTTGATCATCTGCTTCCGTCCCTTCACCAGCAGCCCCTAACCTAAAAAGGGCACACTCCTGACACCATCATCACTGGAAATGGGCTCCCTTACTGCTTTAGCTAACAACTCAGTAAGTACCCCCTTACCCCTACTATTTAGGTGCAGTCCATGCCTAGTGAAACCCCACCTACCAATGGTGTTTACAGGCACAACCCCCAACACAGAACTAATGCCTTTCCCAAGTAGCACTTCCGTTTCCACATTTACCCGCCTCAGTCTTCACAGCATAGTTCAATTGTGGCCGGTCATGGTGACTTAGGACCTGCATGAGCTCCACTCTGTTTATGTGACTCTAGTGACATAAAACTGCAGTTCATCATTGGACTGTGCTCTACTTATACATGAAATAATTGCCTATAAAAATTTACTTGTGTTAGATAATGTTAATAATATAGTAAATGTTGTTTGCGGTATTGCTTGCACGTGAAAAGTATAAATAAAAACACACTGTGTCTGATTCATTTTTTGTTTTATTTCACACATTGCATTAAAATAAGTCCTTTATCAATTTATTTTCATGAGCTCTAGTAGAGGCATCTTGCTTCATCACTTACATAAAAATCTTCAGACTTGGCTTTCATGTGTTATGCTAGGTTAACTGTATGTTTAAAGTGCCTGTTTCCATT
Organism: Vandiemenella viatica; assembly: GCA_031002005.1. NCBI lineage: Eukaryota > Metazoa > Arthropoda > Insecta > Orthoptera > Morabidae > Vandiemenella > Vandiemenella viatica. The sequence goes on along the minus strand of JARYHS010008075.1, from coordinate 110,051,610 downwards.
AATTTCATTAAAAAGTGTAAAAAATGCACAATATAGGTAAGAAATATTCGCTCTGCGCTAAGGGCCTTTCCATCATCTGAGAAATTAATGACGAAGACATTAGGGAACACTCAGGTAGTCTGTGCTTGGATATCAACCAGACCACACGACATTATATTCTTTATTACTGCCCTGCCTGTCTACCAAAATGCAACCATCATCCTTTCTCATGTGTAACAGTCAGGACCATTAAATATTCCTCGCGATAACCTTGTCGGCTGCGAACCACACTAACCTTATAATTATGGCAAAATTTTACCTTTAATCAACTCACTGCTTTTACTGTTGCTGATGGAGATTGAGCATTTCTGAATGGCACATTTAATGTTTATCATCTGAAATTCATTGATTGTAATTCCTCTAGAAGCTTGGTTTTCGCCCTTTACAAAGTTTAAATTCTATAAAACAAGTTACTCTGCTCTTTCATTGAAAATTTATTCCAATTCCTGACCCCTATACCTAAAAAAAGAAAACTTTCTCACTTCCTTAGACCTGAAATAAAGAAAAAGGATTCCTACTTTATGGTTCCCTATCAAAGGGAAATGGAACCCCTGTTGTCTCTGCTGTTGGTTCGTCTGTGCCTCACATCTCTTAGCTCATAAACAAAATAAGTTTTAGGTTTCAAATTTGTCCAAGTAATGTATTTCTCTTTTGTATTTAAAATTTCGTATCACATATTTTAGGGGGTTTTCCCTTTCCATCAACAGAGCTCGTCAAGTAGAGGACAAAACTATTTATTCGTTTCTGTCATTGGAAAATAGATGCGAGTAGTCGTCAAAGTTGTTAATTTTAGATCTTTTTGCCAAGTTTATCTAAAAAAACCGCTGTAATGTAGGAATGTGAAATTTGTCCCTAGAAACTTGTGGACCATTTTATATAAATAAACAACAAATACTAAAAAAATTGATATATGTCTCATACACATTTTAAGATACAGTTTTATATTGGGTTTATTTAGCTGTATATTATTTTATTGTGATCTTCATTCAGAGTGCATTCTAATTTAAGAGCACTAATGTACTATAACAATAAATTTAATTGGAACTGGACGATAGTATGAGTAAGCACCGAGCGTGGTAAGTGAACTATTAATGTTCTGGTCTCGTGTGCCGGTTCGAATCCCCTTCGAGGCATCCAGATTTTTGTTTTCCATGGTTTCCCCAAATCACTCAAGGGGAAAGACTGGATGCCTCCTTCTAAAGGCCATGGTCGAATTCCTTCCAATTCCTTCTCCATAATCCCATCCCTCCTCTAATGACCTCGACGTCGACGAGGCGTCAAACCGTAAGTAAAAAAAGAAAAAGAAGCATGAGTAACATGGCGCGGTTCGGGGAGCGCAATAAGCCATTTAATGTGCCAGACATTAATTTTGACCAAACTTCTTCTGGATCTAATTGAGCGAATCTTGACTTTTTTGAACCTGAGTGACATGTTTGAAGGATTGATTTTTGGCAACCAGGTTTTATGAATACCTGGAAAACATCTAGCTTACAACTCATTATGTAAATAGAAAAGTATTTTTTCTTACCATTGCTTGATGTGTAAAAAATAGGAAATTGGCGGTATATTGGAACATAGTGTATACCGAAAACTGAACCTCACAGTTTCTACCATCCCGTACAGCGAGGAATTGTACGAGTATGGAGACAACCTCATGAATTCATGGACCCTGCGTGTCAGCAGGGGACTACCCAAGCTGGCGGAGGCTCTGTAATTGTGTGGGGCGTGTGTAGTTGGAGGGACATGGGATCCCTAATAGGTCTAGATACGACTCTGACAGGTGACACGTATGTACTCATCCTGGCTGATCACCTGCATCATTTCATGTCCATTGTGCTTTCCGTACGACTTGAGCAATTCCAGCAGGACAATGTGACACTCCACACGTCCCGAATTGCTACAGAGTGGCTCCAGGAACACTCTTCTGAGTTTAAACACCTCCGGTGGTCACAAAACTCCCCAGACATGAACATTATTGAGCATATCTAGGACACCTTGCAAAGTGCCGTTCAGAAGAGATCTCCACCCCCTCGTACTCTTACGGATTTACGGACAGCCCTGCAGGATGCATGATGTCAATTCCCTCCAGCACTACTTCAGACATTAGTCGAGTCCATGCCATGTCGTGTTGCGGCACTTCTGTGTGGTCGCGGGAGCCCTAGACGATATTAGGCAGGTATTTCAGTTTCTTTGGCTCTTCAGTGTACTTAGATTTCGACGGAGCGTATAGCGGCTATAAAAAAATATATGAAACGTTACCTGGCCTTGAAACTTATCAGCGTAGGCAGCTTCCCATGTGAGTACGGGAGGGCGTACATTTGGCAGGCTATCGTAATCATCGAAAATACGAAGAACGCATGCGCCATTTTCACCTATGACATTTCCTTAAATTAGCGGATAAGGAACAAGTTTACGATAATGGCTGCAGGGTTTATAGTTCAGTAGCAAGGATGTCTGGTTTTTTAGGTTCTGTAATCAAAGAAGTAGTGTCTTCAGCCGCTGCGAAACTTCGGAGGAACAGTGGCACAAGCGAAGCCACTGAGGAGCAACTCACTACTCGTATCAGTGCCAAGCCTGGCAACGGGGCCCGCATTTTTCGAGAACTTCAGAAATCAGTATCGGTTGAAAGTACTCACACTGGACTACGTGAGAAAAGGGTATTCCTACCAGACGATATTTGATAAAGGAACGCAGAAGAAGTGTTAGGAAGGTGAGCTTACAAAGGGAAGTCCATATGTCACTGATTTTGACGCGCTTTAGCAACTATTTTCTCCCTCGAAAGTTAATTGACACGTGTCCTGGTGTTTGTCTAGTTAGATCCACGATTTCGAAAAATTTAAGGTCATAAGTTATGATGTCGGAATCGTTTCGGAACGAGTGGTATCGACAGATTTTTTTAAAAAATCATCAAACCTCACAGATTTTTGTGGAATCGTAAACCTGTTTATTTACGGTTATCAATTATTTTATGTGCCCTTGCTGTCGCTGAAATACCGGTGACTTGCACGCTAAAACGAAGCGAGTCTCGTAGTAAAGCGGCGTAAGCGTTGGTTCCTGGATCTGCGGACCAATGTTCGATCTGTTATACTGTTTTTTTCGCAATATTTTCATAATATGGGCTCTTTGTTCGCGAAATGTAAATATTTGATCATCTACACTGCAAAACTGTATGACAGTAATTAAATTTGATGGTGTTTCTCATATTTTGGAAATACATATATCACTTAGCACGCTTATCTATTCATAATATTTTTAAATCAGTGTTAAAAATGACGAATAAAAACATTTTTATTTCTGGATTCATTAGTTGGTCGAATAGATATGACATAGCACTCAACATTCGTTAGGGGGCATCCAAAAATTACGTGAGGTGTTTTTCTGGATTTCCGGACCCCATAACACTCTGGTGAGACTTCGTGAGATCTGGCCAGACCCCCCCCCCCCCTCTGGTGAGATCTGGTCCGTAACATCTCCCTCCCTATAAATTACCCTCGCAACTTTTAGAGTCCTAATTTATGGACGCCCCTTTGCTAGTGGTGATTTGCCGATTCGTAGACACAATAGGTGCAGTCATGCGTCACTAATTAGGTCAGCACACGCTCTTATAGATGCCAAAGAGTAGACACAATGAGTGCAGTCATGCATATGCTAATTAGACCACCTGATCCCACTAACCTAACCTTCACCTGCCTTCCCCACACCACTAACCCCAGTTACAGATCCCTCCTCTCCTCCCCTCGCCGCCGCCCAGCTCTGATGTTATAAATATTTTTTCCATAAATAAATAACATGGTATTAATTAAACGCTGTTTTCTCATGTATTTTTAAAACTACCCACCAATTGGAAAGCGCTTCCCATTGTGTCTGAATAGCCCCAGAGGCAATGTTTGAATGCATGTATTTCCAGGATAAAATTGCAAGTATTCAATTAATTTACAATTTTACAACACATACACGTGAAAAAATATTTATGATTGTTAGACGGGTTGACTTTCGAGTAAGAAGTCCCCACCTCGATTCAATATACAGACGGAAATTAAATACATAATAAAACAGACTTTTAATATACAAATTAACACGTACATTAGACGCTGAGTAAAATACACAGACGGAAAAAAAAAATCCCAACACCAAGAAAGACTTGTGTTAGATAAACGAAATTTGGTAGGCGTGTTTATACATCTGAAAGATGACATCGATTCAAATTTCGCGCTTCGCGCATAAGTGTGGCGCTAGTAGCGCTACTCAGAGCTTGCAAATCAGGTTTGCTTTAAATACGCGCTGTAAAGTTTGTGAACGTTATTTACCGCTGAGATTTGACATAGTGAGTTGATGTTAGCCAAGAATGCCTTTAAGAAGACGAAGAAGCCATTATCAACAGCTCACCGAGTTTGAACGAGGTCGTGTAATAGGGCTACGAGAAGGTGGATTTTCTTTTCGCGATATTGCAGAAAGACTTGGCCGGAATGCATCCACTGTGCATGATTGTTGGGTGCAGTGGTCAAGGGATGGTACTGCCTCAAGAAGACCGGGTTCCGGGAGGCCACGTGGCACTACTGAGAGGGAAGACCGCCGTATTCGGCGTACAGCTGTGGCGCATCGTACTGCGTCTGCGGCAGAAATTCGAGCTGCAGTTGGTACCACAGTGACACAACGAACTGTTAGAAATCGGTTACTTCAAGGACAGCTCCGAGCCAGGCGCCCTGTAGCGTGCATTCCACTGACTACAAGCCATCGCCGTTTGCGACTCCAGTGGTGTCAAGCCAGAGCTCATTGGAGGACGGAGTGGAGATCTGTTGTGTTTTCTGATGAAAGCAGGTTCTGCCTTGGTGCCAGTGATGGCCGAGTGTTGGTCAGAAGGAGGCCAGGGGAACGCCTGCAACCAAACTGTCTGCGGCCTAGACACACTGGACCTACACCTGGAGTCATGGTCTGGGGAGCAATTTCCTATGACAGCAGGAGCACTCTTGTGGTTATACCAAACACACTGACTGCAAATTTGTACGTCAGTCTGGTAATTCAACCTGTAGTGCTGCCATTCATGAACAGCATTCAAGGGGGAGTTTTTCAACAGGATAACGCTCGCCCTCATACCGCTGTTGTCTCGCAACGTGCTTTACAGAGTGTCGACATGTTACCTTGGCCTGCGAGATCACCAGATCTGTCTCCAATTGAACACGTATGGGATATCATTGGACGACAACTCCAGCATCATCCACAGCCAGCACTGACCGTCCCAGTATTGACAGCACAAGTACAACAAGCATGGAACTCCATACCACAAAGTGACATTCGAAACCTGTATGACACAATGCATTCACGTTTGCAGGCTTGCATTCAAAATTCTGGAGGTTACACCGGCTATTAATTTAACAGTATTTCACATTTGAAATGCATTTTCTTGAGCTTAAATTAACCTGTGATCTTGAAAATTTAATCAATTAAACATGTTAACTTGACAAATGCATTGTCCAAATTTCATTACTTTACAATAATTTTTTCTTGGTGTTGGGATTTTTTTTTCCGTCTGTGTATGATTAACACCAAATTCGTATCATAATTCGTTCATGAGAAATGAATTGTAAAAATTAATGCGTCTCAACGCGGAAGAAATCTCCCGTCCTATTCATAGCGCCGCGTTCCGGCCTGCGTGGGACTCTATTGTCACGACCCCTCAGGAGCCACACGCCTCTGAATGAAATCTACACGTTGGGCGAATAGGATTTCACATAATATATAACACGCCATATCTTATCAGCCATTCATCGTACGAAAAAATTAAAAAATGCGTGTACTCAGAATAACGAACTGTTCCCAGATATATAATCATATTCCCGAAAAATGGTACTTATCGATATTTACTAAAAATTTTGACACTCAGGCAGGTATTGTCCCCCCGACTCAGCTGGTGCAGCCTTTTTGTCTGACCCCTCACTCGCGAGAGAATAATGCCTTATTGGGTCCATCAGAGTCCACCCTTAGTATGAAAAGGATATCGACGCTTAAAACGAGACGTTTTAATATTCAGTCGACATAATAAAAAATACACACTAGTAATGATTATTTCTGTAATACCACGGGAGAATTAATCCTATGGAGATTCTGCAGCAAGAATATCAGGAAAATTTTAAGCCGAGAAACATTATTGTTAAGCGATCGATCATATATTTGATTTTCCATGGTTTCCTGTTTCACTCCATATTTTTTTAAATGAAATTCGTGGAAAGTGGCACATACTAGCTTATATCTACACAATTTATGTCTCATCTATTCTTGGTGTCCATTATGATTCGGTCTTGTGGAGTGTCTTGCTGTTAACATACTGTTTAATGAAAGTTGTGATGTCATTTTATGCATGCTCTGCTTCGTTCAGCTTCAATTTTTTAGTGTGGCTTTGGACAGATATATTTGATGTACTACTCGAGTTGTCCGATGTCTTATAGGACAGTGAACAGAATGAGTTTCATTTATGATGATACACCGCCTCATACTGTAAGTTTTTCTAATTTGGTGGAGGGGTTAAATACACATCGTATGGTATGATGCTTGTAACTATAATTGACATTTTTTGCACACCTTCTGACCATTTAAACAGATGAAGTCGTTCGTGAAGAGAAATTACATAATTTTGGTGATTTTTACCCTTTTTCAAGATCTTTTGGCGATTTTAATAAAATTTCTGGAATTTATTGTATTTTCATGCTACTTACTGAGACTGCATTTTTTCCTCTCAAATTTCAAATATCCTATTGCCCCCTATATATTCTCGATACACGAATCTGTTTCTCCGACTATTGTCTGTATGTTTCTGCATATATCCATGGCTGCAAATATCTGGTGCGTCTGTTTGTGTGAGAGAGATCCATTGTCTTTAAACGCAGACTGCCTTCCGTGTATCTGTGTTAATGTCAGTTTCTGTGTGCATCTACTTTCTTCACCATGGTTGGTAAAACACTAAGATCTATGTATAATTGTCACCCTGTACACTTCCTCTGACTGGTCTATCATAACGGGAAAGCTATGTGCGTGTAGACTATTTAGGTTATCGTTATGAAAATAAGGCGAGAGCAAACAGGTAATTCAAGCAAGCTACGTCTTTTGTGGAGGAAATTTAAATACTATTATGCATAAATATATAGGCTTCATCCAATGCACTTCCGCTGACCCGTCTATCGTGATGGTTAGGTTAAGTGTGTTTTGACTTTGCAGAACTATACCAAGTTTCGTTATTTAGCAGAAAAATGTGAAATTTTGATAATAATTACCACATTTTACTTATCTGGAGACTGCCAAGTGCCATTACAGCAGAAACTTATTTTTTTTAAGTCCATATAGCACCCATATCTGTAATCCACACACATTATATGTCCGGTATTGTTGTACTTGCACATGTAATTCGTATGTCGACGATTGACTTCATTCATGGATGAAATTTACATTTTTTACCAATTTTTGTTATATATTACCAGGTTTCATGATTTTCTACATTTTCACACTGTTTTCAATGAAATTCATAGAAAGTGCTGCATACTTACATATATCCAACAAATTTATGTCTTATCGAGTGATAGTGTCTATTATGATTCGGTCTTGAGACTATTAGTATGTAAGTGATGAAGCATCATGCCACTACACGTGAATCGGCTACACGGGTGGCAGGGGCCGTTTGGAATGCACTGGGTGGTTTCTTAGGCTGAGGGAGGAAGACCCGAAACACGAAATACAGTTACGGGCAACCCAATCAGATGCAACACCGGAATGTAGGAGCAACGTAAAAGTATCTCGACAGTTAAAAGTTCTCGTAATTAACTGTAGAAGCGTTTGTAACAAGCAACCGGAACTTGAAAGCGTTATTTGTAGTACAGAAGTGGATATCGTTATTGGTATAGAAAGTTGGCTAAAACCGGAAATAAGTTCCGTCGAAATTTTTAAATATAGCATGAATGTTTTTCATACAGACAGATTACATTCTCATGGAGGTGGGGTATTTATAGCTGTGAGTAAATCTCTCCCATGTAATGAAATAGAAGTCGATACGATCTGTGAAATCATATGGATTAAACTAAAGGTTGCTGGGTCAAAACTCAACATAGGCGTCTTCTACCGTCCACCCGATTCCAACATAGCTATCGCCGAGGAGTTAAGAAATAATGTAAACAGTATAACTAGCCATTTAATTTTAATTTAATTGCAATGGAGCACAGGCTCCGGTGGCAATTTCCCTACACAGCTATCTTCCCCCTATCCTGCACCCACCTACATTTGCCATTTTTAGGATCATGCTATGATTCTAGGAGGCGACTTCAATCTGCCTTATATTGTCTGGCGTAGTTACGTTCATATTACAGGTAGCAGGGATAAGGCAGCTTCTGAAGTAATTCTCAATTTGTTGTCAGATAATCATCTCGAGCAGCTAGTTAATGAACCTACGCAGTGTAATAACGGTAGCGAAAATATTTTAGATCTGCTGGTTACCAACAGGCCAGAATTATTCACCGAAATTTCAATTACCACAAGTATAAGCGATCACAAAGCGGTAATTGCAACTATCAGACTAATGACCAAGCGAAAAAGGAGAAAAGGGCGGATTGTATACAAATTCAGTAAGGCCTCTAAGGAGTGTTTTAGAACCTACCTGAGGAATAATTACCATAACTTCAAGTCAACAAAGGACACCGTTGAAGAGATGTGGCATCGATTTATAGAATAAAGGCGGAGAATGATCCAACGTGGTACACATGCGAAGTCAAAAGATTACTCAAAAAACAAAGGAAAATACACGCACGCTCAAGAAGGAAGGAGTGTCGCAGCGATTTAGAATCCTTAGCTGAGTTACGAGGACGTATTAAGAATGTAATGCGCGCGGCCTTCAACAATTTTCATTCCTACTCTCTCTCTACGAGTCTCATAGAAAACCCAAAGAAATTTTGGTCGTATGTACGAAAAGTTAATTGCACCAACAGCAATATTCCAGCACTAATTCGTGAAGGTTCCGAGGTTAATGAAAGCCGCGATAATGCTAACATACTAAATACTGTATAAAAAAATTCATATATTCAGTAAATCATTAGAAGAGCGAAAAGTACCCTCAGACTGGAAAATTGCGCAAGTAGCTCCGATTTTCAAGAAAGGTGATCGAAGTGATCCTGGAAACTATCGTCCCATATCTATAACATCTGTTTGTAGTAGAGTTATGGAGCATATTATATGCTCAAACATCATGAATTTTCTAGATGAATGTGAAACACAGCTGGCCCTATTTACACACGACGTAATGAAAGTTATTGATGCAGGCTCACAAGTAGATGCCATTTTTTTAGATTTCCAGAAATCCTTTGACTCTGTGCCACACAACCGCCTTTTGGCGAACCTTCGAGCGTACGGTATATCGGATCAGCTTTGTGAATGGATAAAAGATTTTCTAAATTGTCGGTTGCAGTATGTCGTCGTTGAAGGAGAAAGTTGTTCTAATCTAGATGTTACATCGGGTGTACCTCAAGGAAGTGTAATAGGACCACTTCTTTTCTTAATTTTTATAAACGAGCTCGGAGACAAAGTGAAAAGCCTTTTTAGATTGTTTGCTGATAATACGGTTATTTATAGGGAAGTAAGAAATTTGGCCGATTGCTTAGAAATTCTGCGTGATGTGGATGTTATTTTGACTTGGTGCGCTGAGTGGCAACTTACTCTAATTTGTAAAAGTGCAAGACAATGAGCATAACTAACAAAAAGAACCCAATTGTTCAGAAATACGAGTTAAACAATACAATTATTGATATGGTCGATTCTATGAAATATTTGGGAGTAACAGTGCAAAGGAACATGAAATGGGACATACACATTAATTCGTTAGTAGGTAGAGCAAATTCTAAGCTGCAGTTCATAGGTCGAATCTTGAAAAATTGTAATGAACAAACAAAGGAGATAGTGTACAAATCTCTTATGGATTATTGTTGTGCCATTTGGGATCCATTTCGTAAGGGGTTGATCGAAAGTATGGAGAAAGTACAGAGAAGAGCCGCTCGATCCGTGACCGCTTGCTACAGTCCTTATGAAAGCGTCACAGAACTGATTAGTAGACTAGGCTGGGAGTCTCTGGTAGATGGAAGACTCACGTTTCGTTTAAACTTATTGGTAAACATGCGTACTCCCACTTTCACTTTCGAGTGTAGTGAAGTACTTCTTCCACCAACCTATTTGAGTCCGAAGGACAGGAAAGATAAAATTAGAGAAATAAGGTGCCACACTGATTCTTATATGAATTCTTCTTTCCCTCGTACCATTAGGGATTGGAATGCACAATGAAGAGATTAGCTTTGGTGCTGAGCACCCTCTGCCACCCACAATTTTATTAATTGCAGAGTATATATGTAGATATGTAGATACATGAACTCATGAAAAATAACTCGATAATCGACTTTATTAATGGAACGTGGGTAAAATAAAACAAAGTGAATGTGTCTTTTATTCACACTTTTCACATGCAAGTGGTATCACAAACATCATATCCGGGATTGTAATTCTTAATTACTACATTGTTAACATCAAGCAATACAAGTAAATGTTTATACACAACAAGTTCATATTTTAGAAGATTATAATCACTTGAGTAACATAAACAACATTAATATAAATATCAACCAATTTTTGCACTGTGGCCATATGATAGGCTCATAGCACTTTACCAGATAAAAGGTCCACAAATTCTATTTAGTACCTTGCAACTAGCCGCTGGTAGGATCAGCATTTGGGTGAAAAAATACAGTTTTCACCCTGGCTATCGTACGAAAGGAGACGGTGTGCTCGCCGAGTGGAATGTTGGTCTGGGAGCTGCCTGTGTTGAACATATCGGATACTACATCCAATACTTCAGTCAGCATTCTCCATTCTTCATACGTTAGTATAACTTTGGTACTATGTCCCACTTTTTAGAGAACCACTACTTGCTCAAATTCATGCTTGGACGATAAACCTATCGTCAAATGATTTAAATCACCAGTGTTGAGCTGATACATCGACGAGAACAACAGTATCGGGCTAGTCATCTCTGAACAGCGCTAGCAATCCGGTTGGGCGATAAACAGGTCTGTGGTGGTGGGGGTTAACATGTCCATTCCTGTCCATGGAAGGACACGTGTTGTGGGTGAGGTGGTGGTGGTGGAGGTAAGGCTGTTGTATCTGGGAACACCTGCTCCACAATACATCAATCTGTCAACGACACGTGCTGTGAGAAAAGTGGTGGTGGTGGAGGTAGGTATAAGTCTGTTAAATTCCGTTTGTGGAAGACCAGTTGCCACACAATTCATCAATCTGGCATCTGGTGCTAGTATAAACGTGCATGTATCCATGACTGCAAATATCTGGTGTGTGTGTCGGCTCTGTGGATTTTTCTGGTGAATGCTCTGTAACCAAGCGCATATCTGTTTTTCAAGAATTTTACAGTCATCCTTCAACAAGAATGAGAGGTGGTAACTTTGACGGGTCTATGTCTATCCACCATCGATACAGGTATTCGAACCGCGGACCTTTCTATCCCCAGTCATACTCATTAGTCACTCAGTCGCTCTGGCGATAAAGGATCATGTGTAATTATGTGAGACGCTTTTATAGTAACAGAAACTAAATGCCATATAATTTAAGAACTATCGAGGGTTAAAATGTCTACATTAAAAAGAAATCTCCAATACATAGGTAGTCATAAAAATTCGTAAGAATGTTTCACCTAATTACATCATGAAAGTTAGGAACGTTGCAATATCCTTAAATATATATTTCACCCTAGAACTACAAAATGTGGAATTTAATATCTATAACTGATTGAAAATACAAGCACTTCAGTCCTGGTTGGCGTTGAACTCGAGACTGTAGTAGTAGTATTGAAAAAATAAACTGCGTTGCCTGATAATTTTCGTTGTCAAAATCGACGAAAAACCTAACGTCACAGGGTTATTCCTCCGTTAATATCCAATTTAGCAGGGCTGTGAAGCTGCGATAGCAGACTGAGTATGCAAGTAAGTTATGCAGCCCGCCGGTGGCTTAGTAAACACGCCAATATTTGCAAATTGTTTGCATGGAGCATTGCAATTTACGGAGCTGCAGCATGGACTTCAGGACGAAGGAAATAAGACATTTGAAATGCGATGTTATACGGTGAATTAGGTGACCAGATAAAATGATGAAATGAAAATGTTTTGATAATGATGCTATAAAAATAATCACGGTTGTGCGTGTCGAGTAATGCTGTCCGACAACGGAAATAGAGGCTGTAGGCTGACAGCGTGTGTGGTCCCCCCTCTTTGACTTTGTGCTTCGGAGTAGAAATCTTACATACTGACATCCTTTTGCAATATACAAGGGAAATTTTCAGACCTAGGGAATTTTTCGCATCATTGCCGCCAATGGATGTGACCTCCAATGTATGCGTTTGGGTTGGGGTGGCCAATTCATGGACGATTTCCTTCGTATACTTCCCAAAACATACACTCATAAACTGTTTTTTCAAGCAGATCTGCCTGTAACAGACCTGTCTTTGACTGTGTGTTTCAGCTTGAGGAATCAAACACTATTTCTAGAGACTGAAACATTGCGGATATTTTTAATATTAAAGCGGTGATTTCATGTAATTTTGTTTAGGAACTGCCCAGACTATCACCAATACTGGGGTTAGTATTCCTCCATAATATTTTTCCCTTTACTGCTCATCGACGTCGAGGTCAATAGGGCAGAGTGTTTGGTGGTAGGGGGCAATTTCGAATGGAGTGATTTCAGGAAACCATGGAAAATCAAACATATGATCGATCGCTGACAATAGATGAAAAGACCGCAAGCTTAAAAATAATGTTTCTCGACTTAAAATTTTCCTGATATTCTTGCTGCAGAATCTCCATAGGATTTATTCTCCCGTGGTATTACTGAAAAAATCATTACTAGCGTATCAGTTTTCTGAGTAGTTTGTTGAGCACTGTGCTCGTATGCGTTGTATAAATTCAGCTAAAAAAACTAATACTTTTCAGTTTCACGAAGCAACGAGTCCCGCGCAGAAAAATGAGTCAAACGTTAAGAAACACACACGTCAGAAAAAATAGAAAGACTCTGAGATACTATACAGTGTCGGCCAGTCGAAACAGGGTTAGCTGGGTGCCTGATTCCCCAAAGGGCGTTCGGAGTAAGGGAAGACACTACTATCTGATAGTGATTCGTCAATTGCATGGGGCATACATTGAAATTCGTCTCATAGCACTCACACGCACTTAATTGCAGCGGGAAATAAATTATGAAAAAACAGTACAGTAATGGATATTACGATGTGTTGTGTATATTTTCACTACACCGAAAAATCTGAGTCTGGCATTCGTGAGGACGCACGTTCGAATAATCGTCGGGCCATCCAGATTTGGGTTTTTCATGGTTTTCCGAAATCACTCCAGGCGAGTGCAGGAATGGTACCTTAGTTTGTAATCAAAGCTGTCATCACGTAAGGCCGGTCAAACTGAGGTTATGTAGCCTCACGTGCATAAATACACAGACCCTTATGAGATAGTGATTCGTCAACTGCATGGGGCATACACTGAAATTCGTCTCATAACACTCGTATGCACATAACTGTAGCGAGAAATATATAATGAAAAAACAGTACAGCAATTAATATTACGATATGTTGCGTACGTCTTATCCAACAATATGAAACACGCTATATTTGAGATGAAAACCGGGAAATAATTGTCTGCAACAGTCAAAATTGAAGCCGTGAGCTTAAGGGTGATGGGTCGAGTGTACCGATACTCGTATGCTTTGTTATGTCGACTGAATATTAAAACGTCTCGTTTTAAGCGTCGATATCCTTCACGTACTAAAGGTGGACTCTGATGGACCCAATAAGGCATTATTCTCTCGCGAGTGAGGGGTCAGACAAAAAGGCTGCACCAGCTGAGTCGGGGGGACAATACCTGCCTGAGTGTCAAAATTTTTAGTAAATATCGATAAGTACAATTTTTCGGGAATATGATTATATATCTGGGAACAGATCGTTATTCTGAGTACACGCATTTTTTAATTTTTTCGTACGATGAATGGCTGATAAGATATGGCGTGTTATATATTATGTGAAATCCTATTCGCCCAACGTGTAGATTTCATTCAGAGGCGTGTGGCTCCTGAGGGGTCGTGACAATAGAGTCCCACGCAGGCCGGAACGCGGCGCTATGAATAGGACGGGAGATTTCTTCCGCGTTGAGACGCATTAATTTTTACAATTCATTTCTCATGAACGAATTATGATACGAATTTGGTGTTAATCATATTTTACTCAGCGTCTAATGTACGTGTTAATTTGTATATTAAAAGTCTGTTTTATTATGTATTTAATTTCCGTCTGTATATTGAATCGAAGTGGGGACTTCTTACTCGAAAGTCAATCCGTCTAACAATCATAAATATTTTTTCACGTGTATGTGTTGTAAAATTGTAAATTAATTGAATACTTGCAATTTTATCCTGGAAATACATGCATTCAAACATTGCCTCTGGGGCTATTCAGACACAATGGGAAGCGCTTTCCAATTGGTGGGTAGTTTTAAAAATACATGAGAAAACAGCGTTTAATTAATACCATGTTATTTATTTATGGAAAAAATATTTATAACATCAGAGCTGGGCGGCGGGGAGGGGAGGAGAGGAGGGATCTGTAACTGGGGTTAGTGGTGTGGGGAAGGCAGGTGAAGGTTAGGTTAGTGGGATCAGGTGGTCTAATTAGCATATGCATGACTGGCATCTACAGGGTGGGGCATTTAATATGTTTTCTGGAAATATTTCGGAAAGAAAGCATTTTAACAAACAATAACCTATATAAAAAATAATCGTACAGTAGGGGGCTACAATTATGTGATATTGGTTTTTTCACAGGTGGCGCTGTTGTCGTTACAACAAGGTCAACTTAATTCTTTTAAAATTGAACCCCTATTTTTTTTTGAAGATTCCGATTCCTCATGAAAAAAATAAAAATAGTTTGCTTAACTCACTTTTCTGTTAGCCTCACAGATTGCGCTGTAATCGCGAAAAATGAATATTCGCGTTTTTTGTGTATAATTTTAATTATTGTTTAAATAATTACATGTAATTTTGATTCTGTAAACATGTAAGGTAATTTTAAAGGATAATGACGAAATTGATTTTTTAAATGCTTTTCTTACTTATTTGCAGCCATGTCTACAGCAGGTGCTCAAAAAGGTGACCATTTACTTCCAGACATTTTCTGACCCTTTGCAGAAATCATGCCTGAACAGCTCGAAGTGTGTCAGAAAATGTCTGGAAGTAAATGGTCACCTTTTTGAGCACCTGCTGTAGACTTGGCTGCAAATAAGTAAGAAAAAGCATTTAAAAAATCAATTTCGTCATTATCCTTCAAAATTACCTTCCATGTGTACAGAATGAAAATTACATGTAATTATTTAAACAATAATTAAAATTATACACAAAAAACGCGAATATTCATTTTTCGCGATTACAGCGCCATCTGTGAGGCTAACAGAAAAGTGAGTTAAGCAAACTATTTTTATTTTTTCATGAGGAATCGGAATCTTCAAAAAAAAAAAAAAAAAAAAAAAAAAAAAAAAAAAATAGGGGTTCCCATTTAAAAGAATTATGTTGACCTTGTTGTAAAGACAACAGCGCCACCTGTGAAAAAACCAATATCACATAATTGTAGCCCTCTACTGTACGATTATTTTTTATATAGGTTATTGTTTGTTAAAATGCTTTCTTTCCGAAATATTTCCAGAAAACATATTAAATGCCCCACCCTGTATAAGAGCGTGTACTAACCTAATTAGTGACGCATGACTGCACCCATTGTGTCTACGAATCGGCAAATCACCGCTACTTTCGTTGATGATCAGGATCATCCGACTTGGGTGGTCTAAGTGTTACCCATGGAATGTACTCCGTTCTGCCAGCCGTGCGATGTTTACTTTTATCGTCAAGTAACGAACTTCATTGCAATAATTCAGAAGATTTCGAAGTCGTTGCGTTGGGCGAAGAGTTGCACAATAGGGCATACACACTAAAAATCCATGCGTTGATACATATTTAGCTGTGAGTGCCATTTTTCCACGATATCCTTCTGTACGCGTGGAACGCATCCAAATTACCGTTAACGTGAAAAACGTTTGCTATCCTCAATCACCATTGTGAAAAAAATGTTTATGCGGTAAAGTTTCTTCACGTGTTGGGTATAGTGCCAGTAGGAACAGTGTTTCTTAACTTATTGCGCGAAGTTTCACACAAATATATGTGGATAACTAAAACCACGTTATTTGATCAAAGTATTTTTTTATATAAAAAATAAGAAATACAACGAAATTCTATGCAGCATCCAATTTGGACGTTGTTATTCAGTTTTGCAGGAAGAATGATTTTTTAAAAAACATTTATTTCTCGAACAATAGGTCCAGGTTATGAAAATATTGCAAAAAAATAGCACTCCCATTTTTACGTCAACTTTTTTTTTTATGCTGCATTTCCTACCTTTATTTTCTGTTTTATATCTTTTAAAAATTCTTCTACCGAGCAAATCACTTTCTCATCCACTCCAATAGTTTTTACCTAATTTACTACCATTTTATGGCTCACTCTATCAAAAGCCTTTGAAAAATCTATCAATTTGGCCTTCCTTGTCCATTTCATCCGAAATATCCTACACATATCCCACTAACTGAGATTCGCATGAATATCCTTGCCTAAAGCCCTGTTGCCTACTTGAAAACCATTTACGCTCCTCACATAGGCCCTATGTTTCTGATGTGGTTACATTTCAATCTTTCCTTTTATTTATCAATCACTGACGTCAAACTTATTGACCTATAATTTTCGACTCTTTTTCTCACCCCTCTTTTATGTACCGGCGCTACTATCTCACTTTTCCAATCCTGTGGTAAGCAACAAGTATCCAGACTCAATTTAAATAATATTTCAAGATAATGTACAAAGTCACATCCGGCTATCTTTAAGATAACTGTAGTAATATTATCTTCACCAGTCCCTTATATTTTTTTCATCTTTCTTTTTTCCTTCATCATATCCTCAAATTTTTTGGTCTGCTCATTTCTAATTAAGTCTCGTTCTCCGATTTAGACCCTCCCGTTTCTGATCCATTGTCACTAATGCCCTCACTATAATGATAGGCTCTACAATGTAATTACTAGAGACCGTATTATATGCATTTGAATGATTGCATATGCGTTTGAATATTAAGCCCATTTTAATCGATTATTGCATATTTTGCCTAAAACCAAGTGATGATGCATACATTCGCTATATTTACAATATTTTTCATAGTATACATAGTTATTAAATAAAATCTTACGTTGGAGCCGGCAAAACCTACTAACAGCACAGCTCTTAGTCTACGACTCTCAGAATAACTAAGACCCACCTTTGGGAATGTAAGTATCCTAATTTCATCAACAAAGAAGGAGATTCTTAAGGCACGATCCCGTACTAATGCTTATAAAAAAAAAATTGTCAAATGTGCTTTTACCACCGGAACCAGTGGTAACTCGATGGGCGACGTAGGTTGAAGCTGTACTGTTTTACACAGTGGCGTAGCTAGGCTAGGCGGTGCCGTCCACCGGGGCCGTTTACAAAACTATCTACGCCAAGGTGTAGAGGCTCTGACAGTTTGCCAGTACAAGGAAGCATTTACCAATTCTAGTATTAAAACTGAGATTATCAATCATTTTTCTTACATACCTGCGAGTATTAAAAAGCTTGAACCTCAAGATTTGACGTTGATTGAATCCATTCAGTTAATAAATAAAATCCGCATTGCCAGATGTATTCCTGTGTAAACTTACAGTGAAGTTTGAAAATATTTTGAACAATAATCCAGGTTTCGAACCTTTGTGTCAAATTGTTAGTTTTAGTAACGGGGCGGGTGAACTTATTCCAGAAACATCGATGGCTAACACAGCACCCAATTTCAAATACTGCCCAGTTATATCAGAGAATGTCGAACGGTCCATAACCACTTATAAAAATATTTTGAGAGATCGAAGGAACAATCTTACTATTGAATATTTGGAATAGTACCAGATTGTTTACGTTTACGAAAGTAAAAAAAAAAAGTTAAATAATTGTTAAATATCGAACTAATAAATACGTTATTCGACTACTAACTAATTGCATACTGACTTTGAAATAAAAATATAAATATTACTATTTTTATAATATATAATGTTACATATTTTGACACTTTTCACGCATATTTCAATCATTTTTCATGCATATTTCTAGCGTTTCGTGTTGCATTTAATCCAGACTCTAGTAATTACAATGGGACTAACATATGAAATGTTATTCGAGGTTGTTTCTTATCTGATCTGTTTGTGCAACCGTGTGCAACACAATTTGACATTATAAAAACTTTGAAATATTATTGAATGAAATATTTAGAACAGCAAACACAATGCTAAAAGCCCGATGTTTCGAGAAAAACAGTATGGCCGCCGCGCATGCTAAGTCGGCTCCAGAGTTTACAGGAGGCTTCAGAGTTTTAGCGGTTCATTGTCTCCTCTCTTTTCCTACCTCCATGGTATGAAACTGATCCGACGTCACGATCTTCGACCTCAATTTTTTCGGAAACGGTGGGGGAGGGGGGGGGCTTTCTTGACAAACGCCTCGGTACGTGTCGATTTATTTAAAATTGGAAAATTCTGTTCCAAAAGATATCAAATTGGTGAGCTAGTGGTAGGAATAAGTGTTCTCTGGAAGACCTGATCAAGCAGACCACGCTTCTTTGTTTTTCTCTTTCGTTTGTGTTTTGAGTATAGAACAACATAATGTTAGTGTTAAGGTACTGTATACGGATATCAGAGCCCCTTTCATCCTGGATAGGACCGTGTGTTCTCGATAATTCTTCCTCTTTCTGCGCTGTTTGTTATTTCTGACACAGACTGATGACTAGGGAAAAACAAAGAAAAGTAGCCTGCCTCGCCTATCGTCCAGCAAAAAGTGTGAGAAACTGACCAATGAACAGGGTTCACCTGAACTCGACAAAAAGCTCACGACAATATTTGAGCACCTCATCCACAGATGGAAGCACACCTATCACAAACTGAGATTCTGTTCAAAACAAACATTTTCGTGTAGAGCACTATCAGTACTAATAAAAGACCAGCTTCGTCCTAGTGTCTGTTTGGCGTCCGGTCTTCTTCGGCGGGACTATAACACGCAGAGATGTTGTCGTTCTCTTCCCATAGATAACGCTGTTGTAGCCACCCACGATGAAAGTTACCTTCCTTGTTTTAAATTTTTAACCAACTATAAAGAAAAATATGTATTTCGTTAAAATATACATATTAGTTATTGATTTTTGCTTATATTCGTCCCCACTTTTAATGAGGATCGCCCATGTGATTCCAGTTTATCTGAGGGGTGGTATGATGCCTTGGGTGTCTATGCTGGCATGTATACTACCCAACACGCAGGTCAATATTTCAGACTAACTATTTTTTTGCAAGGCAATTTCTGGAATTTGGAGTAAGTTGTATCTGTCCCAAAATATGCAAAAATAGAATTCTATGTTTTTTTTTTAATCTGCTTAACGTCTTTCTAACAGCGAGGTCTTTGGAGACGCGAAAGGATGGGGGCAAGGAATGGGAAGGAATTCGGCCATGGCCTTTTGAAGGATGCATCCCGGCATTTGCCTGGAGTGATTTGGGAAACCATGGAAAACCCAAATCTGGATGCTGGGACGTGGATTCGAACCGCCGTCCTCCCGAATGGGAGGCCAGAACGCTAACCGTTACACCACCACGCTCGGTTCTATGTTTTTATTTTCTGAACCGCAGACAGAGCTCATTGTCACCTACATTTTGGGGAAGCCACTGCAAAGTACTTCACTATGATTTTAAGGTTGGTGTAATTGAGCAGATGTATTGCTCTATTGCTGATTATTTAATTTAATTGCGATAGAGCGCACGCCTCCGGTGGCAACTTCCACACACTCATTTTTCCCCCTTTTCTGTACTTTTGCCCTCAACAAAATTCAACTTTAAATTGTTTCACCGTTTTTGGTAAATCATTCTTCAATTCTATTGGTAACTTATACCAATCCCTGAATCCCTTATCTAAGAAAGAAAATCTTCCCACACCTTTGTGCCTGAAATCGAGTGCCAGTTTGTTGCCATGGTCATCTCTTCCCTTCCGTGCATTATTATTCATTCTTACACCAATATCTTTCCACGTTTCATCACCAATATACGCCCTGTACCCTCCCATGACTCTCTTCACTCTCCTCCTGTCTTCCAATGAATCCCATTCGAGCTCTTTTATGATGTCGGCTACTGATTGTGTTCTACGGTATTTTCCAGAGACAAAATAGCAGCCCTTCTTTGCACCCCCTCGAACTCCCGTATTTGATACCCAAAATGTGGGTCCTATACTACACCACCATTTCAAGCAACGGTCTGACCATGGTTTTGTAACCCAATTCCTTTACTTCTCTCCTCATCACTCTCCCCAACAAGTGAAGGATTTTGAAACCTTTTCCTACTACATTATTGCCACATTAGCTTCAAAGCTCGTGAGTAATGACGGGTTTAACACAGTATTTTTCAATTCATTTCTTCGTTGTTGCTTACCTATATAGAACCGTTATTAAATAACTCTTATAATCTTGATTTTGTAAGCATATAATATTGTATGTACTTCAGGTCCACCTCTTTCCATAGCATATTCCTCTTCATTATTAAGATCGAGTGCATCATGTCAGCTTCTGGTGTCAATATAAGTGATCTTGTCACATTCTTTCGGTTGGGGAAGAAATCTACCTCTGGCCAAACACCACGCAAACTAGTACTAAGCTCCAAGGACGTTGCTGTAACATTTCTGAAGGGTTTCAAGCGAAATGAAATTGCATGCAAAGACCCATCTCTTTCTGAAATCTCACTTGGAAGTGACAGAACTCCTAAGGAGCGATTGTTCTTAGTAAATCTTCGTGCTGAACTCGAGAAGCGCACCAAAGAAGGTGAAACTGGCCTCACTATAAAATACATCAATGGAGTGCCCAAAATAGTGCAAAGTGCAAAAAACTAATTAAATCCAATGGAAAAACCAACATAAATATGTACTATCAAAATATTAATGGAATTCGGACAAAACTTAAAGAATTAAGATTAGCCCTAGCTACATGTACTTATGATATCATTATACTTGCTGAAACCAATCTTTCTCCAGATATTTCTAATGCTGAACTTGGATTCACAAATCACTCTGTGTACAGGAGTGATAGGTCCTCTCAAACTAGTTCTAAAGAGAGTGGTGGTGGTGTACTTGTGGCAGTGAACAACAGAATGCCTTCTAGATGTATTAGAACAATGTCTCCACTAAAAGTAGAGTCTATATTTTTATCAATTGATCTGTTGCATGATACACACATTTTGCTGAGTTGTGTATATATCCCGCCCAGTAAGCCTCTCGATGTACATGCCAACTACTGCCAGGTGGTGGAAGAAGTGATAGCTGACCAACAGGTAGAACCATCACATGTGATTCTGGTTGGTGATTTTAACATCCCACATGTTGACTGGATAAAAAAAGAACCACATTTTCCCTCTGCCTCTCCTCGAATGCTTTGTGAGCTAGCTTGTTTATTGGATGTTGAACAGTGTAACCATGTCTTGAACTCTAGGGGTGTGTTATTGGATTTAGTATTTGCCTCTTCTAATGTCACTGTCAAGGAAGACACCTGCCCTTTGTTGCCTATTGATATCCAGCATCCATCATTGAATATTATTCACCCTGTAGAATCTACCTTGCCTGACCACCAGTGCACTTTTGTTCCTGATTTTGCAAGGTGTAATCTTGCAGAAGTTTTTGATGAACTTCTTTCTATGGACCTATCCAATTTTGAATCCCTTGACTTATCCACCGATACTGACAATCTGTTCATAAAATTCACTGACATATTGAAGTCAATTGTGCTCAAGTATACACCACTGAAAAAAACTGGAATGTCAAAATTCCCATGTTGGTTCTCTACAGAGCTTATACAATTGGTCATAGAAAAGAAAAGACTCCACAAAGCTTATAAGCAGACCTTTGATTCTCAAAATTGAGAGATCAATCTCGTCTCTTATCCAAAAATGCTTCAATGACTATGTTGAACATGTGCAATGTACTATTCCTGGCAATCCCAAATTATTCTGGAATTTCATCCGTAACACTAGCAAAGCTGAAGGAGCACCAAGCACGTTAACATTTAATAATCACTCCACTTCCCACCCACAGCAAATGTGTGATCTGTTTGCACAATACTTCTCTTCAGTATTTACACCTCCATCTTCGTCTACTTCCAATATCCATTTCAGTACTAGTAATAGTCTGAGTACACTTGCAGTCACTGATGAAGATGTTTATAAAGCATTGGGCAAGCTAGACTGTTCAAAGAGTTGTGGCCCTGACCAAATACCACCTAATGTTTTGAAATACTGTAGAGTCTTGCTTTGCCATCCTTTAAAATACTTGTTTAACAGGTCTCTAAAGTCAGGAATTTTTCCAGATGTATTTAAGCTTGGTCATGTTGTTCCTGTGCATAAATGCGGATCGAAGGAAGATGTTAAGAATTATAGACCTATTGTTACACAATCGGTGTTAGCAAAAATCTTCGAGAAGTTGGTACTAAACAAAATCTATCCCATGTTTCGTAACATAATTACTCCTAAGCAACATGGTTTCTCTCCTGGAAAATAAACAACAACTAACCTTGTGATTCTTCAAAATGAAATAATTAGAGCATTTAGTGAGCGAAAACAACTCGATGTCATATATCTTGACTTTTCAAAGGCATTTGATAAAGTTAGCCATCCCCACCTTCTTACTAAGTTGAAGGAATATGGCATAGTTGGTAAATTATTGGAGTGGTTTTGTAGCTACCTCAGCAACAGAAGGTTGATTGTAAAGGCTTTTGGCTCATTTTCATCTGCTTTCGCAGCAACTTCTGGAGTGCCTCAGGGTTCACACCTAGGACCATTGCTGTTCAATATATTCATAAATGATTTAGTTAGTATTTTTGCCAGTTGCCTTTTCTTTGCAGATGACATTAAGATTTTCAAGAAAATCATTACTCGAGATGACTGCTTAGATCTTCAGAATTGCTTAAAAGCTATTGTGAAATGGTGTCAACAAAACAGTATGCAACTTAATGTTAATAAATGTTCCTGCATTACTTTTCACCGCATTAAATCGGCATTACATTTTGAATATGAAATGGAAAATCAGCTACTGAATCGCTGCACAACTGTAAGAGACCTAGGAGTTCTTCTGACGTACAATCTCAGTCCAGAAGAACATGTCCACAACATATGTGCCAAGGCCTCCAAGTGCCTGGGCTTATTGGCACGCACTTCCAGATTTATTAATAATATCCAGACACTCAGGCTCTTGTACTGTGCCCATGTCAGACCCATACTTGAGTATTGCAGCGTTGTATGGTCGCCTCATCAGATCACACTAATTCAACACATTCAGAATCTTCAAAATAAGTTCTTAAGGCTTATAGGTTGTCGCATGGGCTTTCATTACAAAGACGTTCCGCTGGTTGCTGTTGGAACCTATCTTGGCCTCCATCCTTTGGAGTCGAGACGGAATGTTCATGGTGTCCTTTTTCTGCATAAACTAATCTCAGGTGTTACAGACTGCCCTGAAATTCTCAGACATGTATATTTTCGTTGTCCGTCTGGTACACGGTTGAGAGAACTATTTGGACGTAGACATCTGCGCACAAACTATGAGGCTAGCAGTGCCATAGAACGGATTCAGAGACTAGATAACAGAATACCTCCTGAACTTGATTTTTTCTTTGACAGTGTTGCTGTTTTCAAGCAACTACTCATACGTGAGTGGAGTCAGCAATGATGGGCTTAGTCACGGTCTATTATTCCCTGTAACAATTTTTATTTTATTTTTTGTAGTTTTATGTTGAGTCATATTATTAGTTTTAGAATAATTAATAATTATCTTCTGTGTAATTGTTTTTCTAGTTTAATAATATAAAACTATACTTGCTATTTTTTGTTATCTTCTTGTTTTCACTGTAATTAAATTGTTCATAAATAGTGGTAATTGTGTTTAATAAGTAGCTATCATAAGATATATTAATGTAAAATGGTTTTTTCCGTTGGAATAAATAAATAAATAAATAAATATGAAGATTTAAACGAAATACATACATTTCTTTGGTTTCAAATTTTAATTTAAAAGGAAAACAATTGACTAAATTAAACTAAATTGACTGATTAAACTAAATTCTTTGAGTGTTATAGTAGTCACACCTATGGACAGAGAATATAACGAAAACAATGGGGAAGGCCTATCTGAGCATAACAGCGAAGCATCTTTCCTAATAATGTGTGACAATATTCTGAAGGATTTTGACGAGCACGTTGATCTTGAGAAGATTGCTTGCACATGTTTGTAGGCTAACTAAGTATATATTGATTTTGTGGCGAGATGAGGAACGAGAGTTAGGAGGTGTCTAAATCTTTTTAAAACCGAATCTTCCACCTGTTTAGGTACCGGTAGTCGATCCGGCGTTTGGTTGGTAACATGTCGCTTCATTCCAAATGCACTTCGTACTTTAATATTTTACAATACGTAAAACATGTTTCCGTTCCCAAGAAGAGATTATCGTTCACATTAAACTACGTTTCCTACTTCCCTTCCTTAATACGCAACTATCTTACCGCGGGAGTTCGTCACATGGAAGTCAGCTTGGGGCCAGGTTAACAATGACGAGGTTACATGCGGCGTGTCAAAGCAGTTGCATTCACGCGTAGTACCCAGCCAGAATGTTAAACAAGCGACGAGCCCGTACAAGTTGATAAAATCACGCCCACTGACGTGGTGTATGATTTACAGTGAGACCTGCTTCGACCTTGGCTCTTGTTAGAACACTTGGTTGTAATTATGTTCTCCCTTGACGCTATCTGTTGGAGGCGTAACAGCGATGGCACGTACATGAGTCCAAAAACTGCGCTATGCTGATAGGGAAATGTAAAAGCGAGTAAACACAGAGAATTTCCCTGTAGCGTCCCCGCTTGAAACAACCGCTGAAGTTGACATTCACAATGATTTTCTCAAGAGCAGTGTTCACAGACCATTTTGAATGAAAGTGGACCAGCTACGACAGCGGTATCCAAACAGCTTCACACAGTTGTGTATGACAAATCACCCGGTTCTTCCTACTCTCTTCATAAAGACGAACAAATCGTCTTCGAATCTTTAGGCAAGTGAAATTGATACGTCTGCACTCGACACCAATTCATCAACTATCAGAATCTCCTCTTTTTACATCAACTTCAAACCAGAAACTGAGAACTATCGCCTCATCCATCCGCTTCCCCGTGTGCCTGGCATGTATAACAATGTCCTTTGAAACACATATTTATGCCCACTACAAATAGCCCAAACCACCGATACTGGAATATGGCACATAAACATTGGTTTCGTAAATACGTCAAAGACCAGTCTCTCTCCAACAATAATTAGCAAATCAGCCAGACCTCACTCTTGTTCAAGCTGTGAAAGGTATGGTGGTGAGCAGCTTGCATTCCGGCCTGGAACATGCCATCGCTCCTGACCCTTCCACTCTACTAAACATCACTGTTGCAACTGCAGGATAGACTGACATTACTAGCAATAGATCACCAACAGTGGCTTTCATGAACATGAAGAAGACATTAGATGTGGTGCACCATGTCGGGCTAGGCTTCAGAGTCATTGGTCTTAACTCGTCGCACCAGTCTCTGGCAGTTAAACTTTTTTTGGGGTTTGAACAGTTAAAAGCAAGCCCAGTGAGAATTGCACTATTAAAGCGAATGTCCCGCATATTTCGGCGTTCAGTAGTGGGGAGATAATAGTTAACGCTAAGTTTTTTACCGACGCTACTAACTTACAGGTAGTGACCTTCAAATATTATAAAATAATACCCAATTCTTCATGCTTTATTCATACCGACAATTAGTGCATGAAATTAGAATATAAAAGCTCAACTCCACTCAGCTATCCCATGAAAACTGTTAAATTCAACATTAACTTATATAAAAAAATCCTATAATTGTATAGCATGATTAAAAAAAACATTTATTGTTATTTACAAAACAGTAATTTATTAATAAAATTACAATATTAAGAACAACACTTAAATATAAATAATCAAGAAACAATTATTTTCTAGTTTTAACAGCTGCATAGCCGGAAATAACATCATTAAAATTAGTATCTACGTTGCTTCATGTTCCATAGTTAACATGGTAATACTGTTAATGTTCGATTTCTTCGCGTTAACTGCAGTATTTTTTAAATTAATTTTGACTTATTAAAGCCCTTCTCACATGTAACAGCTGATATTCAAACTGTCATTAATAACTGTAGGGTGACCATTAGATTCAGAAGGGTTTCTACAAAATCCCATTTCACAAAGAATTTTAAAAAGTCCAGAGCTACTCCGTCAATTAGCAATGAAACTGTAACATGGCATTCTTTTAAATACCGTACCTTCTTAACTCTGGTACTTGTAGGAGAAGTTCTGCTTCTGACACCTCAGCATAAAAACTAGCTATTTTTAACTCCTCCATGTTCACTGAAAGCAAAGTATTTTTTTACAATGAAACTACATCTTTAATGGATTTTTGATCTAGTACGGATTTCGGTGTTGAATCGGTCAAGACATTACAACATATCCTTTTGATTTTTAACTCCCAACGTGAGTCCTGTAGCAGTAACAACCTCACAAGCAATTCGTTTTTTACGATGTTGGAATTTCGAAGAACGGTGATTTCTTTAGCCGGCAAGATCTTGTACGATATGACACCGCTTTTCTTGAGTTTAAAGATGAAATGCTTCTAATTTTATCACTGATTACTCAAGGCACAAGCTTTTACTTTGCATTCTGAGTGTAATTTACTTCAGTTAGTACATCATCCCAAAATAAAAGCTAACAAATAATAGTAAAAGTATTAGTCCAGTAACGGGGTAGTTTTAACTTGGGTTATATTACGTGGAAGATTTTTTTTTCTTATATTGTATGTATTGATGAGAGTATGCAGAAACCTCCGACACCCTCGGCACAATTTTCTGTGACCAAAAAACGTTAAAATATTGGTAGTTTTTACAGTTTTTCATCCATAACTCATTCGTGATGAGTCATAGCAAGAAATACTTTATTTCCACTTTGAAAGAAGACAAAATTTCTAACATCTTTTGCAGTATAAAGGTTTTTTTTATAAACTCAAAACTAAGCGAGCTACAGTTCTTCTAAAATCAGCAAAGTTTCACACTTTTCCGAAAAGTTGGAGTTATACCTTCTTTGTTGCTCAAAATGACCTGGAACCCCTGTATATATGATTGATATACATTTATTTCTACATGACATAGTATATATAAGTATTATATATTGATTACTGATAGTCAATTCAATAATCATATGGCAATGGGAACGTTTCTCGACCCTGCCACGTTTGCACCTGATGGTACGTGTGCATAGAATGAAACCTTGCCGCATCTGATTGCATTTTTTGTGGTGGATTTTGTAAACATCTCATATCTGTCCAGTGTCTCACAACCATTTTGACCTTACAGTGTCAAGATGAGCTGTTCTCCTGCTTGTTCTATTGAGTCTCCAGAGGCTAGGGGTTCTCAGAACTTAGCTGCAGGTACTAGTAGATTTAGTTGGTTAATGAGGGAGCAGAAATTTGTTTGCCCTTGGTCGAAAAATGCTGAGGTTATATCATATCCTGTAAATGCATGGATGAAGAGTACATGTGTGGGAACAAACTTGAACGATGTAGTTGAATACCATAAACCTGCTTTCTTGCCTTTCCCTGGTTTATGGAAGTAAAAGTTATCTCAAGTATTCCCCAGCCCCTTCAGCAGAACGAGAACGTTAATTTCCTCACGATTGCCACAATGCCGGATTTTTCTACTTGTGAAATAGATGCTTCAAGAATCGGTCCATCTGCATCTTCTTCTGCCTGTTGAACTATGATGCCTCGGTTTTTCAATTATTGTACTAGGATCAAAATTAAACGGTTCTTATTGTTCTCGTTTGTAAGGAATTTTTTTTGCAGCCTTTGTTTCTTCGTTGAAAATGAAGTCTGCTCAAGTACCTGATGACTTCAAACGACGAAATCTTTCAGACCACTTTGTTCCTCTCTGCGCAGCATCATTTGACTGTGATGTTGGCTCCATAGTGCGTTCGCAAGTAGGCTTCATATTTCCCACAGATGGAACCAAAATTTTATTGCGATGCCACGCTATCTTATGCAGGAGTATCCTCCGTCCACAACGAAGCTATTTAGATTGGGTCTTGCATCTTCAAGACGTGAGAAGTCTTCGTATAGAGATAATTTTGTTGCTTTGCGGAGACCTTCCTCAGTAAAAAAAGACGTGGGATAGGGAGTGAGTTCAAATGAGAAACAGTATTTCAGATGTTCTTCATACTGTTTCAGAACACACAATCTGTGAAGCAGTGTTAACGAATTGGTAGTAATTACCTTTTTGTTCTGTATCTTCAGAGCAGTGCAGGATGCAAGTGAAATAATCTTATCTTTGCGCTCGAATGACACATTCTGAAAGTCCTATACAATAACCCTGGCAATTCGCATACTTCCAACTCCTACTGACAAATGACAGTTCACATCTGCATCCCCAATTAAACCACTGCTGATTGACATGGTAACGTCACATTGTGGAAAAGTGGGAGGGGCGGGTATTATAACAGCTAGATAATTAATTTTTCATTGTCTGCAGTGTATCGATCTCTGCATGAAGGTCTCAAAACCACATGTTATTCACTGGTCCCAGATAATGTATCACAGTATTCTTCAATCTTCTGACAAAACATTCCACAGACTTGCCATCCCTAAAGTCCACTTTGTAAGCACAGAGTTTGAAAACTCTCATCCGTGAGTTACACCACCAGTGACTTTCACTGAATTTATTAAAGTTTGCTCGATGGACATATCTGACCATACACTACTCCAAAATTTAGCATTTCGCCTGATGGTAAATGATACATTTTTTTTTGTAAATTTATTGAATTCGACAGGATCCATTTGCTCTTCCAATGTCAACATATCTTGCAGATACAGGTGCACACGTTTAGCATATAGAAAATGACCTACAGCATGGAAGTAAGGGAGCATTTTTTTTAATGGAGCTTAAATGAAGAATCCAGTTTCCATTCGCTCTGCCTCAATGAACTGTTAATATCCAGCGGACCAAAACACCGATCACCTGTTACATAGACGCGCAGTGTGAAATCATGATCTTGGGTGAATTGTGCTCTACCCGTGTTTCAGAACCAGATTTGTGAGATCCGAAACACTTAATGTATTGGAGGAAAGTTTAAGTTGCCATTTGTCTGTGAAACTGCTGTGTGATAAGTGTATTTTTATTTGTGAATTGTGTATTATATGATGCGGAAATCAATATTTACGATGTAAAGATAGTTTTGGGCGAGTGCGTTGACAAATAATTGCAGATTTTTGAAGTTAGTTAATTTTGCGGTGTGCTAAGAAGATATGTTGCTCTTTTACTACTACATTTAAACTTATTTTAGAAACATACGGAAAAACGTATAACTAAATTACTGTTGGCGGTGACATGAGATGTCAACGCAGTCTGAGGTGACAGTATTTTAGCGCCAAAAAACTTATTTTCACCTACCATTAATATCGAAAGCTGCTTAAGGAGCAATGAACACTCTGTTTAAAGCAAAAACAAAAACCGACGAGGGTTCAGTAGTTGAAGACACAATTTCACATGGTGTTGTCACCTTTGTGGTCTTAGTGGTGTTTTATAGGCAGGCAAAGAACAAAAAACTAATACGGCTTTTCGCCATAACAATAATCTGTGGGTGGTGCTGTTGAACCTCAAACGACTGGTGAAACGTTGGTTTGATGTTCTTACCAAAACGTTATTGGTAAGTATCCAAGGACGTGCACTTAAAACATTTGGTAATCAACGAACTTCTGCGTTTGCTAGCGGACACGTACGACGTCATTAGTTTGTTTTATATGCTTTTTGCTGCTTGGAGTTATTATAGAAGACCAACTTTTCACTCCATACTGATGTTAATATTACGGTGAACTCATTTTTTTTAACTGCTTTACTTCTCTCAACAGCGAGGTCTTTAGAGACGGGGGTGAACTCTTCCGACAGTAGTCCGTAAAGAACCTGCACTGATTTAAAGGGTAAAATTGTTACCCGTCATCTGGTAAGACAGAATACAACAAGAAGTTTCACAAGTGCGAACATTTTAGAAGCTTATACTAATCAATAATGAATGACAATGAACGGTTGTTTTATATTTTGTAACTGTTGTTTATGAGACGTAAAGTTTGGAGGAATACGCAGGAAACTGGGAACCAGGAAACGTAATGCTGTCAACACGTATATAAGAGTTGTTGCCCCCTCTACGACTCAGCCGCTGGCACTGTAGGCGTCGCTGGTGCCGACCCGGAAGCATGGTGGCTAACGCTCGGGTAGTTCCTGGAGCAGATGGTTCGAGTCCAGCCGCGGACATAAGTGATTTTCATGAACTGTTACGTTCTTCTTGTGTTTAATGTACTGTGGACCACTAAAATCACATCATACACCAACTGAGAAGCTAAAATAATGGATAGGATGCACGTATCGATAAACTAACACAAATGCTTTCTTGGTTTATTTTTTACCAATTCAATCTTTAAACGTATGTTATATTTTTTGAAATTTAATGGAAAAGATTATTTACCAAGGATTGGATAGGAATCCGGCCACGGTATTCAAGTATGAACTAGTCCCCCTGTTAGCCTGAAACTATTTCGCTAATCCTGTGAAAACCAAAAAATGGATTTTGTTGACCGTGACATACACAAAATTACTAGCAAATATACTTGAAAGAGGACATCCAAAGGTCAGTTGCAACAGAACAGGTAAAAATTTCAACTATTTCATGAAAAGAATCACTGTTTCCAAGGCTTACTTTTAACTTAGAAAGGCAAGCCAAAGTTTCGACATGATAAAACTAGTTTGCGTAGCAGTTACTGATTCAAAATACTATTCAGGCATCCTATCAGAAGAATTTTTTCTACTGTCTTCATTGTATAGGTCTACGTAATTGACGTTAAAAGCAAAATTATAGTCAGAACGGATAAAATTCTTGATCATAAAAATCTAACAATTTCTGTCAAATCGCTTAAATCAGTTAATGGTGGTTTGTTACTGCGATCTTATCTGTCTCCTGTTGCATTCTTAGTACTGACAGGAAATTATTGATTGATATTCACAAATCTAATCTATGTATCAACAAATTTGCTGTCATCACAGCTATAGCAGGATGAAGTTCTAAACTGTGAAGCCATAACAAAGTGTTTATTTTTTAGGGCTTTACGACTACCCGATTTCAAGGTCATTAGGGCCTGGAGACCGCTGGGGAAAGGAACGCCAAGTTTCTCAACCATGGTAATTCGGGAAACAAATACCTTACCAAAGAAGAAATGGTTATACGTGGATCTCACGTTTCATTAAGTCTGAGCAAAGATCTCCGGTAAGTTATCGAATTACTGAAGCTGTTGAGCCAAAAAATAGTGTCAAAATACAAAATTACAACAGCGATGAATGAGGACGAATTTTACGTAAGGATCTGAAATAACTTGAAGTGTTCCCTATGTTAGGAAAGCGACTTCTCGACCTCACTGTGGCCGTTTGCTACCTGTCATTGATTTCAAAATAATATTAGGTATAAAAAAAAAAAAAAAAAAAAATCAGGTGGGCGCTAGAGATTGGAGTGTACCCAATTCTGAGGGAAGCGACATCCAGATCTCAATGTATTATTATTGAAACGTGAATTATTGAATTAACCAAGCAAAATGACACATTACAAGACTGGATGTGATCTAGTGAAAACAAGGTTCACAATCTGACTTTACGATTTACTCATGTATTTGAATTGTTTACTTGACAAAATTTTACAAAGATTAAATTTTCTTTTTTTTACATCACTTTTTCTGTGGAGCAAGAGAGTCTGTCTCGGGGCAATATCTAGGGTAACCAAGCAAAATGACACATTACAAGACTGGATGGGATCTAGTGAAAACAAGGTTCACAATCTGACTTTACGATTTACTCATGTATTTGAATTGTTTACTTGACAAAATTTTACAAAGATTAAATTTTCTTTTTTTTTACATCACTTTTTCTGTGGAGCAAGAGAGTCTGTCTCGGGGCAATATCTAGGGTAAACGATGATGATGCAAAAGTTCCTTTTTCTGAATGGTGGTTACCGTGCAGGCGAATTTAAGTTGTGCAGTCGGTGGGTTGACCAGCTCTTCATCACGGCCGGCTGCTTCACTGCTGTCTCTCCCGTGGTCAGCTGGTCTGCCCATCTACACCTCTCTGTCGGTAGCCAACAAGTCCCCTTGTCTTCCGTGCTGCCGGACGAAGCGTCGCTTTCCACCCCTTCTTGATGACGTCTGCCAATGTCTGTCTTTGCAGGGAAGCTCTTTTCGCTGGTTGGCTCAGGACATGCAATAAAACCGCCCTATCGGCTAAAGAGATTGCTAGCATAGATTTCATGAGCGTTGCTGCTGACTCAACTCGGGGATTTGTATTGGAGGTAGATCTTACGATTCCCCTGGATAAACACGACGTTCTAGCAGACCTGCCGCCATGTCCAGACCACAAAGCCCCTGTAGGTTCTACCCTCCCCAAGCTGATGACCACGCTGGAGAACAAGGTACGGTATGTTCTCCATTACCGAGTCCTCCAGAAATGTGTAGGCTTGGGGTTGCAGGTTACCAACATTCACCGGGTAATATCTTTCAATCAGTCACCGTGGTTGAAAGATTACATATCTCTCAATACGTGTTCTCGTCGTCAGGCAAAATCAAATTTCGAGAGAGATTTTTACAAAGGGAGCTTGCATAAACCACGTAGCTCCATTTTGGTCTCCTGTGAACCCCCCCCCGCCCCCACGTAGCTTTATTCTCTTTTGATTCCAGAAGACATTTTGTACTGTTTTCTCTTGTCAGACGATTGTAAATTACATAAGGAGATAATTAACTGAGGGAAATAAATATTCACATGCTGTTGTGTTTTCTGTTCCTCATTTTAACTGTGAAAAATGTTATGAAAGGGAAGCTACGTGCCTGGCTCGGAACCCCCCTCCCCCCACGTAGCCCAGCGTAGCCTTCCAGCCAACCCCCCCCCCCCCGGACCGAGCCACGTAGTTTATGCACGCTCCCAAATTGTTGAACAACTCAATTTTCGGCAAGACTATCGAGAACATTCGAAAACACCACGACGTGAAATTGTGTACTAAATGGGTGGGCCGCCACGGTGCTCGCAAACACATCGCTTCACCACACTTTAAGCGAGCAACAATTTTCAACGAAGACTTTGTGGTCGTGGAGATGGCGAAAGTTAGGATTGTATTCAATAAGCCAGTGTATGTTGGAATGTGCATTCTTGACCTTTCTAAACTGAGGATGTACCGATTCCATTATGAATTTGCTATTCTTCAGCTTAGAAGCCCTAAATTACTTTATATGGACACGGACAGCTTCATTTACTTGGTGTGGAACTGTGAAAAATATGAAGTGATGCGCCGCAACAGGGACGAGTTCGATACTTCCGGATATAGTACCGACAATCGTTTCGGGATAGAGTCCCATAATGAGAAGGTTGTCGGTGTTCTGAAGGACGAAGAGAATGGCACCCTGATTGCGGAGTTTGCAGGGTTACGGTCAAAAATGTATGCATTCCAGCTCGAGTCCAACCAAACCTCTAGACAGGCTAAAGGTTTGGCGCGCTCCGTCACTAGAAAGCTGCAGATGGAGTATTATACAGGGTGGTCAGAAATTCACTCATCGGCGGGTAAGGGCTGTGTTCGGGACGTTGCACTAACGAAATAAATACAAAAAAAATCTAGTAAAAGTCGTACAGTTTTTGAGTTATACACAGCTAAAGTTGGCCAATAAGAGCGCTGCGCGGGCGAATTCAAACAGCCTTCCACAGGCGCTGTTGCCAAGCGTACTCGAGGCATGCGACCGCCAAACCAAGCGTGGCGGTGTAACGATTAGCGTTCTCTCCTAGCTTACGGGAGGACGGTGGTTCCGGGCATTCAGATTTGGGTTTTCCATGGTTTCCCAAATCACTCCAGGCAAATGCCGGGTTGCTTCCTTCAAAAGGCCATGGCCGAATTCCTTCCCACTCATTGCCCCACCTTGCCCCCCCATCCTTTCCCGTCTCTAAAGACCTCGATGTTAAGAGACGTAAAGCAGTAAAAAAAGAAAAAAAAAGCGACCGCCAAAGAAAACGAAAAGAAACACTTTCTTCGGAAGTTGGGATCGAACCCACAACCTTAAGATTGAGAGTTTGCCGTCTTACTGACTACGCTGCCAAGGCACTAGAATTCCCTTGTTTTTATAAGCCACTAGGGCGGACTGTTTGTTGGTAATCGGAATTGATCAGTAATCCGCGACATTTTTCGGGAAGTCGGTGGTGGGACTAGAGGATTCTTTTTTATGGGAATTGTTTTTTAATTAGTTGATCTGCTTGCTAGATTATTCTTTAATTTTTATACAAAAATCGTTTAGTTACTGGCACAAAAAAAAAAAAAAAATAAAAAAAAAATCGTCAAACTTATTTTATTCGTTGCAAAGAAGCTTCTTTTATTCCATGTAATCGTATTTCACTAGATTTCGATCACAACATTTTTATTGATTAACGTGAATATCCTTGTTACTATTTTGCAACAATAAAACAATAAACTTTTGTAAAAAAAGAACATTAAACCCACTCTATCGTTTGTAACGTAACTTTCTCTGCTGCAAAAAGTCTGTTCTTATTCAAACAAGTTGTACATTTGTGTAACATGTATCAACTCACTAACGCGCGGCAAGCCGCAAAAGGTAAACAACCTGTTACTCATTGAAAGCCCTTTTGTCACTGATACAAAACAAAATTACTGTACAGTAGTTTCATTTCCAACTTGACGTTATCAGTCGCAACATTGAAAGCCAACAGGAATTTACTTACAATAAGCGTCAACCAATAAACAACAATAACAAAAAAATACGGGTCCTTACATTTTACAGCAACTGCTCAAAATGTCCTCCCTCAACTGCAATACCGACACGACAACGCTGAGTTACTGAATTTGCGAGTCTTCCTAAAATTGTAACTTTCTCTAATTTCATCAAAAGCTATAATTATCCTAGCCAAAAGTTCTTCCACTGTTTCTACTTCAGTCTCATAAACAATGGCCTTGACAGCTCCCCAGAGATAAAAATCCAACGGGTTGTTGTCTGGTGACCGAGCTGGCCAGTGAATTGGGCCTCCTCGACCAATCCATCTGTTACGATACAATGCATCTAAGTGTTGAGGTACCGGTACTGCAAAATGCGGCGGCGTGCCGTCATGTTGAAACCAGGGCCTAGTATAAACCCGTCCAAAATACCCACCCAAATGTTAACATTAAATTTGTGTTGGTATGACTTGACAAAAACTGCATGCGGATTTTCGACATCCCAGATGTGGCTGTTTCGGCTATTAAAACACTTCTCCCTGGTATACGAGTAGCACACCTCATCCGTCCACAGCACCTTCCTTTCAAAGTTTGGATAATCGTTACATTGCTGCAGGTACCACTGTGAAAACTGAACTCGAAGTGGAAAATCGTCTTCCTCCAAATCTTGTTCCTTTTGAAAGTGAAAGGGATGTAACCCTTCGTCGTGAAGGACGTCAAAACAGTGGCATGTGAGGCCTGGTATTTAAAAAACAACAAAAATGACCCTATTGAAAGGCTGCATTTAAACGGAGAATTTGAGGGATCACTTAGACTGGACGTATCTGCAATGCGTTGGCAATGATCCTAGAGCTTGTCCTCGGATTATCAGCAATCATTTCCAGGACATTGTCTTCAAATCCTACACTCCGCCTGAACCGATTTCGTCCGGCGTTGGGCCTGTGGACAACAATACTTCCCGTCTCCCTCAACCTTCTGTCAACCAACACAAAAGTGTTGGCCGATGGAATCACACAGTTAGGAAATCGAGTCGTGTAAATCTTAACTGCTTCGGCCCTGTTTTGTCCAGCAGCGCCATACGCCAAATGCATATCGGCGTACTCTTCAAACGAAAATTGATGACTTTGCATGATGACAGTGTCTTTATCAGTAAGTTGCGTTCGACTACGAGACTTTTTCTAGCATGGTCCTTTAGCCCCACCGACCGAATTCCCGCCCTAGTTGCTTCTAAAAACAAGGAAGTTCTAGTGCCTTGGCAGCGTAGTCGGTAAGACGGCAAACTCTCAATCTGAAGGTTGCGGGTTCGATCCCCCCTTCCGAAGGAATTTTTCTTTTCGTTTTCTGTGGCGGTCGCATGCCTCGAGTACGCTTGGCAACACCGCCGGTGGAAGGCTGTTTGAATTCGCCCGCGCAGCGCTCTTATTGGCCAACTTTAGCTGCGAATAACTCAAAAACGGTACGACTTTTACTAGATTTTTTTTGTATTTATTTCGTTAGTGCAACGTCCCGAACACTGCCCTTTCCCGCCGATGAGTGAATTTCTGACCACCCTGTATAAATTGTCTCAAGGGTGAAACACCAAAATACCATCTGCAGCAAAGAATTACATCAACTCTGCACGTTGTAAATACTGTCTGTCTAGAACGTACGATAAACGGTATATTTTCCCCGACGGGATAGAGACCCTACCGTGGGGGCACAAATCTGTAGCTGTGTGAATGTGTGTATGACATTGTATATAGTGGTGAGTGAAGATGAAATGTACCGTTTATCCGTGTATCTAGCTTGTAAATATGTAACATATTTGTGGCTGACCCTATATATATATATATATATAGGATCGTGCTATGCCTATTTAATGGGTGTGCCAGGATGACTGACACGTGGGTTCTAAATGGTTAACCTACGATGCCCTATGACTTGCGCTGACATTTTTCGTATCTTCTGCTCTTGAACTCTTCTCTCTTGAACCTATCCTCTTATTCTCTTACACTAGTAAATAAACATGAACATCGAGGGTAACTTGTACTAGGAGAGGGAGCGGGCAGCTGTGAGCTACTTGAAATGAAACAATGTTTTCAGAAACCCCATTTAATCTGCACTAACCGTAAATCACCTACAGTTGATGTTGTACAAGATTTGAGGTATTCCGTACCCCGCAATACTGACCATAGGGATGAAACTTAGCCCTACAGTTCACAACTAACAGAGTATGGTAAGGTTGGTGCAGCGAATATCTATCTCCGAGGCCTAGATGTTAACTTGTAGATCGTCAGTCAAGAAGTGAGAGTGATCAATGTATTCTAGCTTGCTGGAAAAGTATTGGCTTGCATGCTCAGCTCTGCACGTGTAGCTTGTAATCCGAACTGTCGATCGGCAGAAAGTCGAACAACAGGACGTTCTTACTCGACGGCTGGCTGGAGTGAAACTTACAAAACGTACATGATTTCGGTATTAAAATATTATAATAAAAGACGTCCCGTCACATATTGTAAAAAACTTAGCACATTAATAAATGAATATGTAGAATAAAATAACTTAATATGCTTGCTGCTATACAAATTGCAGATGTATATACTTTGATAAAATAGGACTACAGGAAAATTATGTTTCATTCTGTAAATAAATGAATATTGACTGCTAGTGGTGCTGAATTCGTAGACATTGTAAAATAAACTACATAGATTACTGAGCTGCCTGCTCATTTGCTTTGTAAACATTGTAAAATACACTAAGTGTACATAGATTGTAAGGTTGCTGAGCTGCATGCTCATTTGCGTTGTATTCAGGTAACTGAAGAAAGAAAAACACACAATTGTTAGAAATATAAGTTTTTTTTAAATGTATACATTTGTTTTACATTTTAAATAAATCTTTTTTACGAATCCATGAGTTATGTGATTTTTCAAAACCCATCCACTTCACCAAGATCATATTTTTCCTTCTCTTTATCACTCGTTCAACCAAAAATGTAGTTGTAAGTTTTGTTAGTTGTAGTTCTTGCTGGTAAAATGCTCCTGTAATATCTTTACCTTGATAATCTTTAAGTAAATAAGTTACAGGATTTGTTAATTTTACTTTACTGATGGTAAAAACTTCAGTTGACCAGTTAGGCAAATAGCCTTTCTCAAACTTTTCTTTGAATCTGCTGATTCTAACATTGTCACCAACTTTGAATTTTGCAGCAGTAGTAGTCTTAACACGGAAGTACACTGTTTAAAGTAGTGAGTTTTCTTTAACATCACACGGCTTCATCTTGATG
The DNA here is from genome assembly GCA_031002005.1 of Vandiemenella viatica. NCBI lineage: Eukaryota > Metazoa > Arthropoda > Insecta > Orthoptera > Morabidae > Vandiemenella > Vandiemenella viatica. Next base: position 110,013,244 of record JARYHS010008075.1, on the reverse strand, counting down.
GTGCTGTGCCACTTGTTATTATAATCAGACATTAACTGAGGAAGAAGTTCAACCCACCGATGTGAACCGCGTCTGCTGTATTCCTTCCACATAGTATTCTTGATTGTCCTGTTGAGACGCTCAACTATTGATGCTTTAAGATGTGTATATGTTGAGTAGTGATTAATACCATATCTTGTCTTGAGGTTCTTAAACCTTGAATTGTAAAACTCCTTCCCGTTGTCTGTTTGTAAATTTTTAGGTACACGTCGACCACTTAGTATTCTCTTCATAGCGTCTTGTTCTTGAGAGGTAGAGCCCATGCAAACTTTGAATAAGTATAAATCACCATCAGTATATACTTGTATCCGCTGTTTTTACGAGAGTATGGGATCATTTCTACAATATCAGCTTGCCACAGATCGTCAAGACTTTTGATTTTTACACGCCTTCTTGGAAAATTTCTTCTTGCTGGTTTATGGAGTTCTGCCACAACCTTGATCCATGTTACCACGATGATGTCTATCTCACGAAGTTCTTCAATCACTGATAAAATTTCGTTGGGAGTGCGCCGTATGTCCTGCTGATTTTGACGCTGTAAGTAACTTTAGTCTTTCAACGAGTTCATTCGGATCATCCCAATACACATATTCCCTCATGGGAGAGGGACTGAGTGTCAAGCTTAGAGATTATGTTTTTATACTTGGTGGGTGTATTTTTCAAAACTTCACCGAACGGATTGAAATTTACTCTGTGAGCACTCGTGTTGTTTAATATTTCCAAATAGTTTTTCAAGTCCTTGGCAGTGTATGTTTTCGGGTTTTTTAAAAACAACAACCTCATTAATCCTTGTGTTCGTTCATATTCATTACCATCGATTATAATAACATCATCATCGATAGTCACATGAGTGTTTCCAATCACTAGTGAATCATTCTTCTTTCGGATACCATACACCGAATCATAATCTTGCTCGCTTCGACTTAGTGACTTCACGAAATCTTCGATCAAGCCAGGAGACTGCCGTACATGTCGCTGAGATAAGAAAACTCTTTCCATAGTATCTGTAACTGGTCTTAACGAATCCTTGAAAAATTTCTCAGAGTCAATCTGGCCCGTCTTTAGTTCGAGTAACTTGCGTCGAATTGCATTCCTTGCTTTTATGATACCACGTTTAGTTGTTGCTGTATCCATGGTTAAGCATCGAATGAAGCTTATGCGAGTTTATTGTACTATTTTATACATGATAGTTAATGTTGCTATAAATGGTTTGTGGGGTTGGCCATTTGGGAGAAAAATAAGTTGATCACCTTGCTTCACAAAGTTTAACCTTGCACTTTTAATCCAATTCAGTATTACATCAACCCTGCCCGGTTTGGCTACTGAGAGGATTACACCATTGACGGGAATTTCATAATTGTTAAGACCTGTCTCTAGAATGTATGCACGATCTTTAATCAAATCTGTTACTGCAATAGTTACAACCATCGTAATCACTGTCGATTGTAATTCCTTCAGAAGCATTGCTGCATCGGTAGTTGCCTTGTCAATGTATTGTTTGGATGCAACATCATCATCGTCGATAGGGTCGGCTACATGTTTCAGCATTCTACCTTGACAATCCAAATTACCGTCCTTTGTAAGAAGTATGTGTTGACCCTCTTGTTCTGAGTCGTTGAAGTTCTCCCAAACTTGTCCATGGTTGTAATGATGACTGGCCCTAGTGAGTTTGTCTATTTATTCAAAAATTAATCAAATCCATTGCGGTACCGCCCATGATACATGTCGCTGTCTTTGTCAATAACCGCAAATCCATGCTTGCTTGTATTCCAGCAGGAACTACATAGGTTTTTAAACTCGTTGAACGTCATATCGGTGTTGACGTAGTCATTGTAAATGTGCCTGAGATTCATGTCGTCCTGTTTAAATAGCACGGTCAAGTTAGCATTGTCTCTAACCAACTGTTTCGGTACTCGGCTATATGTCTGGCACAAGTAGAAGCAATCTACTGACCTGTGTCTCCCCATACAAAAGTAATCTCGTATATTATTCTGCTTCTCACACGAAAATTCGTCAAACACAAAAACTGAATTTGGTAGAGCTTCAGTAGGTGGAGGTACACTTTCGTTATCGTTAAATGTCAAATACTGAATTTTTTTAATAGGCTTCAGAATTTCTCCTAGCAGCTGATACTTTGGTTGGTACAGTGACTTGGAAAACACATAAACATTTTCAAATCTAAGTCCATTATGATGTTCCAGCAAGGAGAGTACAAGATTAGTCTTCCCGCAGTTTGATGGTCCACACACTATCGCCCTCACTGTATCGGGGAACAGGGGTCCATTCTTGCTTTTGGTATTGGTATCAGCAACATCCGCATTACTCAGGGTAATGTTGCTCTCTGTTTGACGAACCACATACTGAAAACATTCTGGGGTTGCTCCAGGTATATATAGACGAGCGAACCCTGATCTATATCCGTTGTACATCTGGCAAGTATAGCGAAATCTTCATGGCAAAAGGACAGTACACATCCCGAAGCTGGTGGAAGAAATACCTAGACGCCCAGGTTCAACCATGCATAATCCAACTCCGAGTCAAGTCCGGGAGTAAAGCATGGGAAATACCAAGTAACATGTTCCTGTGCATCCTCAGCGACGAGAAGTTCGGTCACTTCGCCACGCCCATCACTGACAAGAAGAATGACTGGTCACGGTTTGTCAGCCTTCCTGTCATCCTCAGCAAGGATTTCAGAGAGGATGACTATTTTGAAGACCTACATCGGGTGCTATATTGCAAACCACACCAACTATCATCTTCGTCTAGCCAGGAAGATGAGTCGCAAACCTCAAGAAAAGACGGAACTACCGCCGGCCTTAAAGGACCGGAATCTCCAAGAACACCGTCCTTGCCCATGCACCTCGACGCCACGCCTAGTGCAGACCACCAAGTAGTGGCATCGCAAGCGCCGACAGGGTTGACACCGGACAACCTGCTCGTAACATGTGCGAGCCCATCAGAGTTAGCGGCGGTTAAGGATTTTCTCGAGAGCCACAGCATTCAATTCCAGCTCGTCCAGTATGGAGGCGCAGGGCTTCCGAAAAGTGATAGCATCCCAAACACTGCTTCGCCAGAGGAAGCAACGAACCGAGGAACGGAGGTCACCCCAGATGAAAACCTCCCACCACCCACAGAACCCAAGCAGTCAACGCCATCGGAAATCAATGATGTTGAGGCAGCCAATATCCAAGTCAAGAAGCAAAACGGCCGGAGCACCAAGAAGAATCCCCGCAGGAAGAAATCATCATTGTCAACTGTTGACCAATGCTTCAGGTGCCAGGGATTCTGGCATCGATCGAAGGATTGCCGGAACCAAGTTCGGTGCGTTCGCTGCGGGGAAAATCACAGCGTGTTGGTGTGCACCAGACCACGCGAAGCGACACCAACTTGCGCCAACTGCGCCATGGACCACGCGGCTAGCTACGGGGGCTGCCCACTGAGGAGGAAGCTGCAAGCGGCTATCAACAGGAGCCGCCCCCAAACCAGCACAGAGAAGATCACGACGCCACCCAGATCGCAGAAGGATAAGACCACCCACGGCCATGTGACCAAGCATAACCACCTAACCAGACACGATGAGCATCTACACAACAACCGTTGTCAATGCCAGCAACAAGAAAATCAACTAGGGATGGTCGTACAACTGCTCACGCAGTTGTTAACTACGCTCATCCCCACCAGGCGATAAGAACAAGCAAGGGTTTCCCTCTAAGGTCATTATATAATGGCCAAAGCCGGGTTTTTCCCTAAAGTGTATATCATGTTTCCCAAAACCAACCATATGTTACAGTAGATAAAGCTACAGACAGTAGCGGGGCTACATAAAGCTGTTGAGGCAGCGAAAAAAAAAAAAAAAAAGAGGAAGAAGCAGAAGAAGGGTCAAGGCTTCCTAAACAAGCTCGTTGATGAAATGCCATTCGAGGCAAACATTCCAACATACCAGTTCTGTGGACCTGGGACGAAACTGGAAAAATAGTTGGCGCTTGGGCAGAAAGGAATCAACCCTCTAGATGCAGCATGCAGGGAACATGACATTGCGTATGCTTAGGGGGCAGATAGAGCCAAAGCAGATCGTATACTCGCAGAGAAGGCTTCAAACAGAATGAAGGCCAAAGATGCAAAGTTTGGTGAACGTGCTGCTGCGTTACTAGTTAACGGAGCAATGCGTGCTAAGCTAACGTTGGGCGCCGGAATTAAAAAGAAGAAGAAGAAGGGTGGTATACTCCCTTTAATACCTATTTTTGCAGGGCTGTCAGCTGCCGTAGCTCCTGCAGGAGGAGCCTCGGCTATCGCCAGAGCTGTGAAAGCAGCTAAAGAAGCAAAAAAGCAGTTGACTGAACAGAAACGGCACAATGAAAACATGGAAGCAATAGCAATGAGAGGTAAAGGATTGTATTTGAAACCATACCGGAAAGATGGAGCGGGATTGAAAAAAAGTCCACGCAGCCGCTGACTGATGATGATATACGTAGACATGTAAAACGTTTTGGTATACCCCATTTTCGCGGTGTATTCATGCGTGATACATTACCCCAAAAAATTCGTGAGCATGAAAGTGGAATCGTGAATCTGGATAGTGCTGAAAATTCTGGAACACATTGGGTTGCATACATCAAGTACAAGGATGGCGTAGTGAAATATTTCGACAGTTTTGGTGACTTACCTCCACCATTGGAATTGCAACGGTACTTTGCAGGTAACAGAGTCCTGTGCAATGTGCAAAGACATCAGAAATTCGGTACGCACGTATGTGGACATTTGTGTTTAAAGTTCCTGCATGAAAATGTATGACATCAGTATTGCACGAACCTTGGTCGGGGTAACTCATATGTCTGTGATACTCTGTTTGTCCGGCAGTAGTTCGGTCTTGGGCTGTGATTACTTTCCACCGATAGATTTGAGTGAAGGCGATTATACTATCGGGTTAGTAGATTTCCAAACCTACAATTCGATTCCTAATATTGACGAGTCAAATTGTAAATTTCATTACTCGAAGAATAAGGTAGTTATTATACCCAAAGGATCTTACGATATTGATGACTTGGCAAATTATTTGTCTCGACACACTAACAACGAGAAGCTGATTATCAGAGCAAACAACAACTCACTCAAGTGCGAGATCCAAACCCCGGTGGAAATAGACTTTGCTAAACCAAACTCAATTGGTTCACTGCTCGGATTTTCCAAACGTGTGTTAAAGCCTGGATTTCATACCTCAGACTACACTGTGCAGATATTCAAAGTTAACGCGATACGAATAGAGTGCAGCATATGTACAGGAAATTACGTTAACGATAAGCTGGGGCACACACTACACGAGTTTTTCCTAACAGTGCCACCAGGATACAAGATTGTAGAAGTACCGGCTAATGTCATCTATTTCCCCGTCACGGTGAAAACGCTCAGCAACATTCACATTAGAATTGTCGACTAGGACGGTAATTTAGTGGATTTCAGAGGAGAAACCATTACCCTGAGACTTCATATAAAGAATGGGTGCTCGTTATAATAAGAAACGACATAATCAAACAGTTGTCAGTAGTGAACCGACAGTGAAACGGTTAACACCTGCTAACGTGCTCTTTCTGCAGTCATTAGGCTATACCGTTAAAAAGAATGGATGAGATGCTTGATATAACTTCAAGTGTGGAATTTGACGAATCGGTGACGCGCAAACAGTTTTTGAGTCACCAACCGCATTCGCCAGCCACATTTAATAACAACGATGAGATTCGGATACCTATTCAGAACCAAGATACATATACACTGCCATGCGAAAGTTATTTTCATATTGAAGGAAGATTCGTCAAATCAGATGGATCAGGAGCTACAAATTCAATTGCCACATCCAATGCTTTTGCATTTCTGTTTGACGAAATTCGGTTAGAACTTAATGGAGTTGAAATTGACCGAAATAGAAATGTAGGTGTAACAAGCACAATGAAGACGCTTGTTTACGCTAATCCTCAACAAATTGGCGTGTTGAACAACGCTGGATGGGGTCAACGAGATCTTGGAAATGGCTACTTTGATGTATGTATACCTTTGAGTATGCTCTTGGGTTTTTGTGAAGACTTTAAACGGATACTTGCAAATGTAAAACAAGAACTAGTACTGATTCGTGCTAGGGACGATACAAATTCATACGTACAAGCTAATCCAAATCCTCAAAATAGTAAATTTACCATCAATAAACTCGCATGGGTAGTGCCTCATGTGCAAGTGGGTGAAAGAGAAAAACTAGCATTGCTTAAGATTGTAGACAGTGGGGTGGCAGTCGAATTAATTTCAGAAGTTGGGATCTACTTGAGTACCCGCTGCTTCCTATAAGTAAGTCTCAAATTTGGTCTTTGAAAACATCAACGCAACTGGAAAAACCTAGGTTCGCAATTCTACTATTACAAACAAACAGAAAACGCAACCCGGATGTAAGTGCGGCCACGTTTGATCACTGTAATCTCGTAAATGTGAAAGTGTTCTTAAATGATGTGGCGTATCCGTACGAGAATATGAATTGAGGCTTTGATAAAAACAGAACCACAGTGCTGTACGATAAGTATGCAAGATTCCAGCAGTCTTACTACGAACGAGATCATCCTTCGCCACTACTAAACCGTGAAGATTTTATTGCTACTCCACCTCTCGCCGTAATTGACTGTATACAACAAAATGAGTCTGTTAAGACTGGGCCTGTAGATATTCGTATGGAGTTTGAAACCAGTGAGAATTTTCCAGCATACAACTCCGCCTACTGCCTAATCCTTCACGACCGTGTTGTTGAATACATACCGCTAACGAGTGTTGTGCGGAAGCTCGCATAAAATGGCGTAGCACTATTCGCCATCACGCAGTATCATGACGACCATCTTCCTGGATGCATAGGGATTCAAGACGAAAGACGGAAAGTTTATTTTCAAAGAAGTTGCTGTGTGTATAGTACGATCAGACACCATTATCGCTACACACTGCATTTCTGTAAACTCACCAAGACGAGGAGGTAACGAACCAACAGTTAGATGGCTGGCACATAATTATCATGGAATATCCTGGAATGCTACTGGGGTAACCTTCAGTAGACTATGTACTATTTTACATGCAATCACAAACGAAGATGATGCAATTATACATATTAAAGGAGGTGAGAAGACTAGATGGTTTCAGGAAGAAAGTCTGCTACAATATTGAAGATCTGGGATGCCCGCTTCTATGAGAACTCAAGAAAAATAATTTGATAAAACTTTGTAAAGGACACTTATTTTGTAATGCTGTATGTGCCGTTGAAAATGTATTTTTAATTGCCCAACGGTGGGTGAAATAAAAAACAAATCAAATTAAATACAATGTGTTTTTATTTATACAAACTCCTAAATTTATTATCAAACTTCAATTCATGAATGTCCTAGCCAAGCGTAAATACGTGAACGTCTTACCCAAGCACGTTTCCAGGTAACGAGAACCGGTTTTTGTTCGCTCGCCCGCTCTACAAAAACTGGTTCTCGGCGTGGGGTATTAGGTTACAACAGGTTTGTACCTGCAAAGGGTATCAGGTTTCAAGGCCAACGGCAGCTATTTTGGTGTTTCACCCTTGAGAAAATTTATATAATCCTCCATCTGCAGCTTTCTAGTGACGGAGCGAGCCAAACCTTTAGCCCGTCTAGAGATTGAACATTTGGGATGTCCACCTCTACGAGAACTCAAGAAAAATAATTTGATAAAACTTTGTAATGTGCCGCTGAAAATGTATTTTTAATTGCCCAATAGTGGGTGAAATAAAAAACAAATCATGTTAAATACAATGTGTTTTTATCTATACAAATACATAAATTTATTATTATTAAACTTAAATTCATGAATGTCCTAGCCAAGCGTAAATACGTGAACGTCTTATCCCAGCACGTTTCCAGGTAGCGAGAACCGGTTTTTGTTCGCCCGCCCGCTCTACAAAAACTGGTTATCATCGCGGGGTATCAGGTTACAATAGGTTTGTACCTGCCCGCGGTTTCGAATTCAAGGTCAGAGGCAGGATAGCAGGTTACAGCGCCAGGTATCGGGTTACAAGGCCAATGGTAGGATATCAGGTTACAGTGGAACACCTGCATAGAGTATCAGGTTTCAAGGTGAACGGCAGGGTTTCAGGTTACACGGAAGGAACACCGGCATAGAGTATCAGGTTACAAGGCCAACGGAAGGGTTTCAGGTTACATTAGAACACCTGCATAGAGTATCAGGTTTCAAGCCCAACGGTACGATATCAGGTTACACCGGAACACCTGCATAGAGTATCAGGTTTCAAGGTCAGCGGTATGGTATTATGTTAAAAGGAGGGGAGAAAGCGGTTTCAAGGTCAGCGAAATGGTGTCAGGTTACAAGGAGGGGATGGGAGGGGGTATCAGGTCACAAAGAGGGGAAACTGAGGTTTCAAGGTCAGCGGAATGGTGTCAGGTAACAAAGAGGGGAGGGGGGTATCAGGTTACAAATAGGGGAAACTGAGGTTTCAAGGTCAGCGGTAGGGTATCAGGCTACAAGGAGGGTAGGGGAGGGGGGTATCAGTTACAAGGAGGGGAGGCGGCATCCTTTGATTTTAAACTTTTTTGGTCCAGGGGGTGAGCCATAACCGCCCTCCATAAGAGCCCATTGAGCCACCACCGCCCTTCTATACCTACTGTGGTGGGTGAGCGGTTAACGCTCTGACCTCGCATTCCGGAGAACGCCGCACAGTGCGATATTTTCTAAATCTAGAGGGACAAAAGTCAATTTTGACACTAGTCTACGCAGGCAACGTAGCTATTTATATTCAGAGTAGATAAACCAATGTAGATAAACAAATGTTTATTTTACACTAATTCGAGCCTAACAATAGAAAAAGTAGTTTGAACAATGGGCTTCCTGTAATTCACCGATCAAGTGCTCTAGTTGGCCGTGCCATTCCACTGAGCTTGATCGATGATTACGCTGTGTTTCTGCTTGCTAGTAGTGATTTGCATGTTGCTATTGCTTTTGGGGAGTCTAAAGCTAAGTTTAAGCACGATTTTCTGTAACACATGTTTAAAATTAATCATTAGCAACATTAAAACAGAGCGAAATTATTTTTAATTAAAAAAAAACTAGAGCCAATTTCATGTTGAATTTTATTTCATTATACCACATTATAACAATCTCTTACTACATTTATTTGAAAGAGCTACTTATTAGCTACAAGAAATACCTTCATTTGTTAATGCAGGATTTTCCGGCGATTAAATGATAACAAATCTTCTCGGATTTGCAGCCGGATTTTATTACAAAGTGACAAGCTTTCGGCAACTAGCTCAGTAGCCATCTTCAGGTCGATTATGTATCGGCGATCTTGCCGTTACGAATACCAGGCGTTTACTGGTGTCTCTTAGCAACCTCACGATGCTCGCAGTCCCGCTTTACTGTGACTGGTCGAGGCGTCGGTCACCCATCCACGTGCTTACCACACTCACCGTTGCTTAACTGCCGAAGCTCAGCTGTGGCGGTCACCCATCCAAGTTCTCACCACGCTCAGCGTTGCCTAACTGCCGGAGTCTAGCTGTTGTGGCACGCAACAAATAGGTACCACAGTTAGGAAGTCGTCAAGACCGTGTCCTGATTGGTCGATTAGCTCCCTCTCACTTGGCTGTCCACACTCCACCGGATCGCCGGCAATCAGGGAACGTGGCCGGCACAGTATAGATAACCCTGGTTTCCAAGCGTTGTTCAGCAAATAACCTATGTCATGGTTAACCAGGTTGTCATGTAACCGTATTTCTATTGCTTCTTTAACCACGGACTCCCAAAAGAACGAACACTTTGTCAGCACCTTCACGTTGTCAAAATATATTCTGTGGCCATTTTCAATTACATATTGGGCAACAGCAGATTTCTCCATCTGAAAAAGCCGAATGTAGCGTTGATGTTCCGCCACACGGGCCTTGATTGTGCGAACGGTCTGTACAATGTAAGATTTTACACAATCATACTGTATACTATACACGCCCGGCGTCTTCAGCCCCAAGTCGTCCTTCACAGAACCTAACAGGTCACGGAGGACGAAATATGCTCTTAACACCATGTCGACCTAGTATCCTGCCTATTCTCCCGGATATGTTACCAGCAAATGGGATAAAAGCCAGATCTTTATACCGTTCTTTAGGTTCCATTGCCTGTTTGTTTGGCGTTTTTTGCAGTGCCCTTTCTATTTGTCGGTTACAATATCCATTTCTCCTGAACGTAATACGGAGATGTTCCAGTTCCGTCGGCAGACTGTCGGCATCAGAGATTTCTTTCGCTCTATGCACCAGTGTGTACAGTACCGCATTTTTCTGAGCCGGGTGGTGGAAGCTTTCAGCACGTAAGTAACGGTCCGTATGGGTAGGTTTTCTATACACACTATGAGAAAAAGTCCCATCTGGTTTTCGCCGAATGAGAATGTCCAAAAAAGGCAAGCTACCATTCTCTTCCAGTTCCATCGTGAAACATATGTTTGGGTGAATCCCATTGAGATGGTCCTTAAATTCATGCAGACTGCTGATCCCATGGGGCCAAACAACAAATGTATCATCCACATAACGGAAGAAACATGCCGGCTTAAGAACAGACCTTTCTATTGCTATACTCTCAAAATGTTCCATAAACAGATTAGCAACAACAGGAGACAAAGGCGAAATGCCTATTTCAAGAAGTGGTAAAAACAAATGGTCCCCTTAAACAGGATTAAAACATTTGCATACAACCAACATTCAGAAGAAAATCCTGAAAAAAGGGGGAGGGGGACGAAAGGAAGACGGTCTGCTCTACTTTTTCTTATCCAGTTCGTATATCTTTGATAGTTTATCTGTTTATTAACAACAGAAATCTCACATTTCGCTTGGACGAAATCGTGATCACAGCTAGTCTTACTAATAAATTACCGTACTTCTTATTTAAACAAGTATACTTGTTCCGAACTTGTTGAGAGGACTCTTGACGGAACTGAAGCACTCTTTGTGTGTTTAATAAATTTAAATTACATTAACGTTAACTTCTTCATAAAGAACTTAAAGTCAAATGCGAAAAGAAATTGGACTTACTGTTCTTGTTTACTGAAGACTTAGTTTATTGCTTGGGTGTAGAAAGACAATTTCAAAAATACTAAACGTTGTTAAAAATGAAATACTATAAAGAGCATGCATTTTACACAAGTTGAGTTTCGTTACTAGTATTAAAAGCTATTTTAGTTTTAAGTATTCTTGAGTAAAAAGAGAATATACATGTTTTAGAAACATTTTGGCATGTTGCAATAAATTTAAAACTGGAAAAGTTTTTATTTATTTATTTATTTTATTTATGGAACAGTTGAACGAAATTATGATGCGACGAAAACATCAGTTTAAGATATTTTAAAGTTTCTTTACTCCTTTGAGATGGTTCGCTGACCATGGTGTCTGGTCGGATCCGGTCCCGATGTACCTACGGACCCTCTATAACGCAACTCCCTCCATTGTCATTGTGACAGGAATAATCAGACAAGAAACGTTTCCAGATAACGTAACGGCTAGTGAAGTAGGATATGAAGATAATATATAAGCCCTTCCTTGCTTTTGAGCTAGTGCAAGGTCAAAACTAGCTGCAGTCAACGATTCTCCACCATGGAATCAAAAGGTGAGCCTGCTGTACGACCGCAAAAACGGGGTAAGTTGTATCAGTCCTTACTTACATTTGTGCGGTGGAACGCAAGTTTTTTTTTTTTTGCCGAATTGTATGCCTGTTTTATGTCTGTTTTTATAAGCTCTTTAGTACTTCGTGATGTTACACTACTTGTTTCACGTTCTTTGCAGCAATAATTAATTTGAAGCGGCCGTTGATTGCGATCTTATTAAGTGAAAAGTTTTTCGCTTGTTCCGAGTTATTTCTTTTGCTCTAGAATCTAGATGCTTCAGGAATAAATGATTCCCTAGCCCCAGTCTCGCTACAGCAGCTGTTTTTTCAAGTTCTTGGTCTCGTCCCTTAGAAGCGCAAATTTCATTCGTTGCTTGAATGTGTAATTAGTAGGTATACAACGGATATCCACATCCACAAGTGCGGAACTTTTGCGTGAAATACTACCTCCACATCCCTAAATTTTAATGCGGATGTATAGTCGATGTTTTATTTATACTGCAATGTACAGTATTCTTTTCTTTTTATACAAGATCCTGCCCATCGTCGCTTAGCTAACAACAACCTGTTTTTTTTTGTTTTTTTTTTCTTAAGATCTTCCAATAAAAGTAACAATGAACTGAACGGTGTTATTACCTAAGCGATGAATTTGCAAGTTTGAACTTGCATGTAAAGTAAAGCGGCCTATTCGCGGTCCAACTTATAAGACATCCGCGTAGAACTGCCGTAGGATGCGCTCGACCATTCACGTTACTTGAAGGGTCCAAAAATGTTCCAAGCAACCATTTACACTCGTACTTTCTTGCCGCACAGTAGTGTCCTTATCGCACACTCGCAGAACGTTTCCTCCAATCATGATCCAACGCCATAGTTTGTTGGACGGCAAGGACCCATATTGGTTGTCTGGGAGTCCAACAACATCCAACACGTCCTACGTGTAGTCCTGTAACACCGTTCATGGCCCATCAACAGTACTAAAATCGGATCATTGTAGATCCTACATGTTGGATTGTGAATGGACCACTATAGCGGTCGGTGGAAAGGCGGGTGGCGGGCACGGAGAATTGCGGTGACGTGGCCTTGTGCTTGACTCTTGAATTAGTCGAGCCGCAAACTCCACAAAGTTCATATGACAAATATTTTTTTCTAGACGCTTGTGTGCTTATGTAAATAATTTAATCCAACGGTTTTTGTTGTTGATTGATGAAGCAAAAAATAAGTCAATAAGGCAGTATTATATGGAAATAGACGCATGAAAAATGTCGAATTTTGCTTAAAAAATATACTTTTTGATTTTAAATTTATTTCTGATAAAATATTAAGATCTAAATAATTATAAATTTATTTTTCATTCGCGGATGTCAAGCACTGAGCATTCGTATCCGCAGAGGTGACGTCCGTTACAAGCCTAGTATTTAGCTCAAGCGTCGACGGGAGGATAAAAATGTACAGCAGTTGATCTTTTATTAATAGGAGCAATCGGATTTCACTGATATTTGAGATGATAAGCTTTTACGATATAGGCTATTTCTAATGTGGGTAGGTTGTAGTTAGTTTTTATCCTTACAGCTTTATATTAGTCGAAGTCAAAGTCACTAGAAGCGGTAAAGGACTGGCAGCAAGTACATGGAAGGAATTTGGACATGGATTTTTGAAAGAATCATTTCGGGATTCGCCTCGAGTGATTTTGGGAAACCATGGAAAACTTAAATCTGAATGGTATTCGAACCTGCGAGGCCAGAGCGTTACCGTTCACCCAACACGCTTGGTCTAGCTCTCGTGACCGTACTCTCAATTGTCCGCAGGAGGAGGGCTTACATTTGCCAAAGTCGTTTGTGTTTAATCAATGCCTGGTTTCTACATAGCTATGTTTATTTATTTTTATTTTTATTTTTATATGGCCTTATCCCTCGTCGATATCGAGACGGGAGAGGAACGGGAAGGAATTGAATCATGATCTTTTGAAGGAACCATCCCAGCATTCGCTTGGCGTGATTTTGGGATACCTTGGAAATTGAAACCTAAATGGTGGCGGTGTTGGGGGGCGAAGGGTTTCAGGGTCGGGAGTAGACTTGCGCATTATAGTTCGCGAAGAAGAGCGCTCAGTTTAGTTCGCAGCTCCCTCGCGAACTAGTTCACTCTTTTAGTTCGTTAGTTCGCGTCTCGAATTCAGAGAAACAGATTGGTCGCTCGCCTTGCTACCGCTACTGCAAGCGCTATTTTGTTTGTTATGTCAGTTTTATTAGGACATAATCGTTTTTTTTTTGTCGTTTCTAAATGGAATTTAATACGACCTTCTTAACAAAAGTTATTGCTTAATAATAGCCCTTTCAAATGACATTAGCATGATCAGATGCCACCGATAAACCAAAGTGCTCATTGTCCTTTGCACAAATGGGTAAACTGAATAACTGTGCTGTTTTTACTATTTACTTTACATGCATTCGTAGATTATTAATTTTTTAAATGGATTTATTTATTAGTTCATGGAAGAAACATTATAAAAGGCGCTAATGACCCCGCCGTCGACGCGCCCTAACAACACAACATTACTTATAAAATATTATAAATGCGTTTATTTTGATGAATTAAAATACCCGTTTAAAAGTAATCGGCTTTTTTTATATAAATATAGTTTTCGAAATCATGAACAAAATATAATTCTACTATTGGCTACAAGTTAAGTACTATATGACAGAAACAATATTACCTATATTATTAAGAAAAGTAAAAGTAATACTTCCAGTGTGATACCTAACAATTAGACATATAAAAATGATAGTGACCCTTGAATGAGAAAGTGGTAACAATAACGAAAGTCATTGAGCTATTTTTTTTTATTAGTATAGAGGAGGATAATCCAACACACATTCACGATATTTTGGCGACGAATGAAACTGATGAAGACACAAAAGTTAAAATCTTTTTGAATTTCTCAAGTCATTTCTTTACATAACTTTCACAAATCTGTTAACCAACAGACTGAGATAAGAATTATATTATGTCAGCTTTAAAATCAGCTCTAGAAAAATGTAAAAGATACTGTTTCTTTGGTTAAGAAAACAAGAAAAAGCCATTAGAAGCCAAATTATCCACAGAAAGTGATAATATTAAAAATAATGCTTTAGTATTCGTTGATAAAAGTCTGGAGTATCTTAGTAAATAGTTAGATTTTAATGAAAGCAATTGGCTATAGAAAATCCAAAAATTAAATTTAAAACACGATGTTTCATTTGATGGCTGTGAGACAATATTAGAGGTTCTAAATTTATGAGAAAAAATGAGTATCAAAGTGAACGAACTTTACTCTGAAATAACAATATTACACGAAATCTAGGTAAAAGTACAGTAAGAGCAGTATTTCATTAGTAAAAATGAGCTTTTGATCGACATTAATTTAACAACTGAAAGCGATAAAGCATATTACAATTATACTGTAGACAGAAAATTGTTAAAGATGCAAGAAGTGCAAAAAAAATTAGCTTAAAAAATAAATTAGTAAAAAAACATATCCTTTGTCCAGCGAATGGTAATAGTTCGCGACCGGGAATGCTGAGTTTAGTTCGCGAACGGTACCGCTCAGTTTAGTTCGCGAACGGTAGCGCTCAATTTAGTTCGCGAATGGTACCGCTCAGTTTAGTTCGCGGTAGGGCTGTGTTTAGTTCACGAACGAAGTCGCTCCGCTCTGGAATTCCAGGAAGACAGCTCGTTCGCTCGCTTTGCTTGCGCTACTTCACGCGCTCTCTTCTTTGTTATAATAGTTGTGGTTACTGATTGTTGTCTTTTAAGTGTTAATGGGATCAAAGTGTGTTTTGTTTTCACATTCCATGTTAAATTTCCGTTTTTGACTTCTGCAATAATTATTAATGTTTAACAGTTACATTTTTTATAGTTTTTTTTATATCTGTCTATTCAGTGAAATGTGTCCACAGCGAACTGTGTTACCTTTTAGATAATAAACTAAAACAAAAGTTGGTCTTCGGGAAACGATCGAACGAACTAAGGAGCGAGAGATCTGGGAACTAGTTCGCGTAGTTCGCTCGTGGGAGCGCTCTTCCGAACTAGTTCGTTCGCGAACTACACAAGACTAGTCGGGAGCCACGTCCTCCCTGGCAAGGCCTGATCGTTAATCGTGGCGCAGTGCCACTTGCTGAATGTAGGTAAAGAAACCCTTCGAAGCGGCACATGGATAGTACATTTTGAGTAAGATGACAGTTTGGTGGTGAGGTTGTTTTTAAGGTTCACTGCCTAAGGAGAAATGAAGCCCCAATGCTGTCGCTCCGCTCTCTGTCCGCCTATCCGTCTGTTTGTCCGTCTATAATATGCTCTAGCTCATAACAAAATAAGTTTCAGACTTCAAAGTTGTATACACTAAATGTTTCGTTGCCCAAAAATCAAATATTGTATTTAAGACTTTGTAAAAATGTTTCGAAGGGGAGTTCCACCGAAGGAAATGGGGTAAAAAAAACCTATTTTTGCTTAGTCTATGAGTTATCCTTGTTTACTGACCGTCAAGTAGAGAAGTGAGCTGTGGTTGCCAGGAGATCCTACATGATTGTCTGTGTAGTCTATTTAGCCGTGCAAGCACGTTGTCCGGGGTGTATCATGAGGAGGATAGTCTACCCACCCCATATAGAAAAATTAAATGAGGCGGTAAAAATGTCAGCTCTAGATCATTTCTTTAATCTGGTCCATCTAAAAAATGCTATTAATTAGGAATTTCAGATTTGTCCCCAATATCCACTTTATCCTGTATTTAAAAAACGAATACTAAAAAAGAACATGTACTTTGTGAACAAAACGAAAATACATTTTTTCTTAGGTTACTTTCCCATCCTTAATTGCTAATCTGCTTGGAAAAAAAGTGTAGCACCCTGAAAGTGAGGAGGAAATGGAATGAATCTTCACGGATTGAGATGATTTGTGATGTTATTTCAGTGATCGAGTTAAATTTACAAAGAATTTGCCAGTATGAGCCCACTTATCAACATGACGGTGCACCCAGTTTGGCCTGGATGAAGCACTGATTTGGTTGGGAAGGGTGTCTTAAGGAAACTGTATTCTCCTCTGATGAAACCTGGTCAATAACGTTTGTAACTGGTACTTGACATCCTGAATACCGGCAACGGGACGGAGTTGACGTCCTAGCTAGTCTCACACGTGTTCTATTGGGAGAAGGTCTGGGAAGCTTCATTGTCACCTCAAAATAACGCAGACAGTTCACA
Source organism: Vandiemenella viatica (assembly GCA_031002005.1). Classification (NCBI taxonomy): domain Eukaryota; kingdom Metazoa; phylum Arthropoda; class Insecta; order Orthoptera; family Morabidae; genus Vandiemenella; species Vandiemenella viatica. Next base: position 109,996,340 of record JARYHS010008075.1, on the reverse strand, counting down.
GAGACGCGTATGTATGGACGAACTTTGTCCTGTTGGTAAATGTCACCATGACATTGTCGCCATTGTACCAATGAGGAAGCAAGATACACGTAACATATCGTTGGGCCGTCAAAGTTTTCTCAGTCACTACCAGTTATGAGCTGAAGTCACACCCCATAGCTCCTCTCACTATGAGGCCAGGAATAACACCGTTTTGTTTCTCCAAAACATTGGAAGAATGAGACCTTTATCAAGATTACCGACATCGTCACCAACGATGGTCATCTGAAGTAGTTTAGAACGGTGATTCATCGCTGAACAAAATGCGACGCCGACATCAGCAGTCCATACTTCCCACTCCACACTCTAGACGCAACCTTTTGTATTACGTCTTTACAGCACGGAACACTGACTCTGACTGACTTAACAGTAGTCTGTGCATGGGACATTAAATCCCTAGACCGGCTGCTGATAGTCTCCGACCAATGATACGAAATGACGCTGAACGTTGCAGGGAGTCCATTATTTGTTTTGGGTGGCAGGCGCAGATTTGAAGGGGTTATGATGTGCTTGGTGCACAATACGGCGATCCTCCCTTGTAGCGGTCAGACGAGGTCGACCGGATTATTGACAACGAGTGTTTGCCCTCACGTTTACATGCACTCCAATATCGGGAATCGCTCAACATTTGAGGCTGTTCACGCCCTGTATATACCGTACCAGGCCTGGTAACAACACTAAACACAAACAACACTAATGCATTATGGTGTCCGTTCTACGAATCATAGAGAATTACAACTCTCTTCAATTACATACCCGCCGTTGGTGTGATTGTGTACGAAGATACATTGACAACCGATCATTAATTATGTTTTTTTTTACTTACACCTTGCCGACGTCGAGGTCATTAGGGTCAGGAAATGACTGGAGACAAGGAACGGGAAGGATATTGGCAATGGCCTTTTGCATGAACCATCCCTGAATTCGCCGGGCGTAATTTGGGGAAACCATGGAACACCAAAAGCGGGATGGCTGGACAGGTATTTGAACCCGCGTCCTCCCGAATGTGAGACCAGAACATTACCGCTCACCCACCAACATCGGTTCTCTCGAGATATCTTAAGGAAGACCTGGATCCGCCATCGCATTTCACGCTGTCCCTCCCTTCATATTCGTGTGCACTTACAACACACACAGAGGAAAGGAATTAGCCACTGTAACAATACCCAATAAGCCTCTTACAGTGGGTACAACAAATTTAAATACTAGTATAAGTGAATGATAGAGTCTGTGAATCAGGGGTTTCAATGCTTGTCTGTAGAGTAATTTCAAGTTTTCGGTAATATTACTTGGACCATGGTTATCATTCCCTTATTGCACGTAGATTTTATTCCCACTTCACGATCTCGGGGAACTAAAGATAGATGTCACTGTTCAGTGCTTGAGATGTTTTGCGGAAGCGAATGCAGAGGTGGAAAAATAAATTTATAATTATTTAGATTTTAATATTTTATCAGAAATAAATGTAAAATCAAAATAAGTATATTTTTGTAATAATTTTAACACTTTTCATAAGTAAAGTCTATTTCCATATAATACTGCTACATTGATTTATTTTTTCTCTCATCTTTCAAGAACAGAAAACATGGGATGATTTCACAAAAGAATTAAATTATTTACAGTACCTGGGTTACCGATCTTCGCTCGGCATCTTTCAATTTAATTTAATTTAATTTAATTGCAATGGAGCACAGGCTCCGGTGGCAATTTCCCTACACACCCAACTTCCCCCTATCCTGCACCCACCTACATATGCCCACTAAAAATTTTATCTTTAAAATATTTCAAAGTTTGTATTAACTGCTCTCGGGTGACTAGCCGAGTCAAGAGTACGTTTTCACACGATAAATCGGCGACTAGATTCATTGCCGCCATCTTCTGGTGAAGTAATTCTAGTCGCCGAAATATCGTGTGACAACGCACTCTTGACTCGGCTAGTCACCCGAGAGCAGTTTATACATTCTCAACGCCGAGAAAGACTTCGTTTTTATATATTTCAAAGTTTTCGGTAAATTATTCATCATTTATCTTGGTAACTCATTCCAATCCCTGACACTCTTACCTAAAAAAGAGAATCTTCCTACACCCTTGTGCCTGAAATCGAGTGCCAGCTTGTGGTCATGGTCATCTTTTCCCTTCCATGCACTACTTTTCATACCTATTGCAATATCTTTCCATGCCTCATCGCCAGTGTATACCCTGTACACTCCCATCACCCTCCTCATCCTCCTCCTGTCTTGCAATGAATCCCATTCCAGCTCCTTTATCATATCCGTCACTGATTGCATTCTGAAACAATTTCCAGAAACAAATCTAGCAGCCCTTTTTTGCACCCTCTCCAACTCCTGTATTTGATACGTAAAATGAGGGTCCCATACTATACTACCATATTCGAGCAATGGTCTGACCAAAGTTTTGTAACCCAATTCCTTTACTTCTCCCATACATCCCCTCATCACTCTCTGCAACAAGTGCAGAACTTTGAAACCTTTTCCTACCACCTGTCCAATGTGTCCTACCCAGTTAAGCTTGTTATCAAAAGTAATGCCAAGATATTTACATTTCAAGTCTTCAGCAAGCAATTCTTTCCCCACATTACAATCATAATTAACCTTTTGTTTTTTATTTGTGAATCTAATAAGCTGACTCTTCTTTTCATTTATCTTCATTCCATGTTTACGAACCCAGCTAGATATCCTGTTCAGATCACCCTGCAACTGTTTACAATCCTCTATTGTTTTGATTCTCTTATACAGCATTATGTCGTCTGCAAACAATCTAATTTCAGATAGTAAACAATCAATACAATTATTCATTAGAATAATGAATAGCAATGGTCCCAATATGCTACCCTGTAGCACACCCATTTTTACTTCCACTTCTTTTGATACTACATTTCCTACCCTAACTTTCTGTTTTTTACGTTTTAAACATTCTTCTACCCAGCAAATCACTTTCTCATCCACTCCATTGGTTTTTACCTTATTTACTACCATTTAATGGCTTACTCTGTCAAATGCCTTAGACAGATCTAGTGCTACACTATCAATTTGACCTCCCTTGTTCATTTCATCTGAAATATCTTGCATATATCCCACCAACTGAGATTCGCATGAATATCCTTGCCTGAACCCATGTTGCCTGCTTGAAAACCACTTACGTTCCTCACATATATTTCTGATGTGGTTGCATATCAATCCTTTCATTAACTTACCTACCACTGATGTCAAACCGATTGGCCTGTAATTCTCAACTCTATTTCTCACCCGTCCTTTATGTACTGGTACTACTATTGCACTTTTCCAGTCCTGTGGTAAGCAGCAAGTATCCAGACTCACTTTAAATAATATTTCAAGATAAGATACAATGTCATATCCGGCTATCTTTAAGATATCTGTAGTAATATTCTCTTCATCAGCCCCTTTATGTTTTTCCAGTTTATTTCCTTCATGATTTCCTCAGGATGAATATCAAATTATTTACTATCGTCATTTCCAATTGCGTTGTTAAGCTCGTTCTCCGAATTAGACCCTCCCATTTCTGATTCATTGTCCCTAATGCTTTCACTGAACCAGTTACTTAAAATCTCTGCCTTTTGCAAATCGTCAGTAACTTCTTCTCCATCCTTATCTATAAGTGTCTCTACACCCTCCCTTCCCCTCAGTTTCCTGATATAGCCATAGAAATTTCTAGATGCATATGTCAATGGTCCTCCTGCACTGACAATACTTTTCATAAACCCATCTTTAGCCATTTTCTTTGCTGTTATTATGTCCTTGTTTAGTTGTCTTAAATATTCCCTACTACCCTGCTGTCTCTTAACTCTGTTATGTTCTTTTCTTATCAACCTCTTTAACCTCCTCACTTCCCTATTATAGTATTTTTCTTCCCCCTTTCATATTATCTCCTTGAACTCTTCCCACCTTGACTCTACTGTACTTGAGCTTTCCTTCCATTTGCTGAATTGTTCTCTGAAATATCTCTTTAAATTTGAAACCTGTGCCTTTTTATAATTGTACCTATTTCCCCCTTCAATTTTGGCTGCTGGTTTACTGAATCCTCTAACATTCATCAGAACTGCTTCATGATCACTTATTCCTTCAGTTACTTGATACCTCAAAAGGTTTTCATCGGGCTTAATTAGAAATGTATCCAAAATATTTTGTCCGCTAGTGTTTTGCTGAACCACTTGTGTAAATCCTCCTTCCCTTATTAAGATATTTGCAAATCTTTGTTCCCTTGTGTTATTTATCTTATTTCCTTCCCAGTTTACACCTGGTAAATTTAAATCCCCACCGATGATGATCATTCTATTCTCACCTCTGAAATCTGAGTATGAATTTAATTTATCCCCAAGAGCCTCATCCTCTTCTGTCATTCTTCCACTGTAGTAAACAGCCAATGCTCTGATTTTTTCTTTTTTATTACCCAAGAAATCTTCCCCAAGTAACTCATGGTCTTGATCTATGAACGCCAGTGAACTGTGGTAGTTTTTGTTAACTAGTATGAAAACTCCTCCACTAATTACTCCTCTATCTCTACGGTACACTCTGTAACCATCAGGAAAAACCTCACTGTCTAGTACTTCTTCTTTTAACCAACTCTCTACCCCAATTATTACTCGTGGTTCGTGTATCTCTATTAAGTTTGCAAATTCGATTACTATTTCATTATACTCCTACAGTTTACCATTAACACCCTTACTACTGGCTTTACATTTTCAGAATTTATCTCCCCTTTCCCACTTTTACCGCAGTCAGTTATTGTTTCAGCCACTTGATCTATTTCTTTAACACCTGTGACTTTCCCCATCGTGAATCTGCAATCAGTATCACTTTGATAATCTATTTTTGTCCCTTCACCAGCAGCCCCTACCTAAAAAAGGCACAGTCCTGACCCCATCATCAATGGAAATGGGCTCCCTCACTGCTTTAGCTAACAACTCAGAAAGTACTCCCTTCCCCCTTCTATTTAGGTGTAGGGCATGCCTAGTGAAACCACCCCTACCAATGGTGTTTACAGGCACAACCCCCAACACAGAACTAATGCCTTTCCCAAGTAGCACTTCCGTTTCCACATTAACCCGTCTCACAGCATAGTTCAATTGTGGCCGGTCATGGCGACTTAGGACCTGCATAGAGATGGGTCGTTCGTGAGTGAATCAGCTCTTTAGAACAGTTCTTTTGAAAGAGCGAGTGAGCAGTCGCTCACTAAAAGTGAGCGGTAGTTCTTCTTGGAAGCCGTAATGAGGGTGGTGTGTCGGCGTCGATTGAACTTGAGTCGAGTGGGCGCAGACAATGTCGGTTTTGGCTTTGCCATTCTCGCCCGACCCTTGTTTGTTCTCTGTTCCACGCCGTTCATTGTTTATCCACTCCGCTATGAAGAATAAGAAACGCCGAAGATCGAGAAGAGCTAGTTCGTTCGCAACGTTCGATTCAATCGCTCAGCACAGCTCGGAGCAGTGAGCAGTGCCACTGGAGAGCTAGTTCGTTCGCGACGTTCGATTCAATCGCTCAGCACAGCTCGGAGCAGTGAGCAGTGCCACTGGAGAGCTAGTTCGTTCGCGACGTTCGATTCAATCGCTCAGCACAGCTCGGAGCAGTGCCACTGGAGAGCTAGTTCTTTACCGCTCCGCTAACCACGAGAAGGACAAGAAAGGGAAATGCAACTATTGCAAGGCGATTTTATCTATATCGTCAGGATCGACGACCAATTTGAAGAGACACCTTAAGACTTTGCACCGGTCGATACCATTAAAACGTGAGGGAAATGCACAGCGATCACGTTCACCTTCAGTGGATGACTCCGGGGTTAGAACTTCTCATCGAAGTGACTCTAATCCACTCCCAAAAGCAAGTAGTTCTAATGCCAGTGCCTCCACGTTTTCTCTGGAATGGTGCAGCTTGGACGACACCATGGCTCGGAGACCGTCACCGTTATCGACGCCGCGGTTTGCTCAGACATCGATGAATACATTCGTTGATGTAAATCAACCAATCTCAATTACGAGGAAACGGGCTTTTGATATTCAGTTACTAAAAGTGATGTGTAAAGAATATTACCCCTTCTCTCTTGTCGAGGATGAGGAATTTCAGAAATTCGTAAGAATTAGAGATGGAGCAGACGCTCACTTAAAGTGAACGGTAGTTCTTCTAAGCTAAAAAAAAAGGTCTACTATTTGTATTGAAGTCGACATAAGGGGGTATTTTCATCGGAAAGTGGGGGTATAACCGGATTGTGAGGGGTGAGACCTAAAAAAAAGGTCTCAAATAAAACTGAGCTACTGAGCAAGTGAACCATTCAAAAGAACTAGTTCTTTTCATTGAGTGATCAAATGAACAACCGCTCTTTTTAGTTAATCACTTTGCCCATCTCTAGACCTGCATGAGCTCCACCCTGGTATGCTGTGCCTCCTTCACCACCTTCCTCTCTATACTATAACTCGCGTTTCTATCTATATTATTTCCCGCACCTCCCACTATCACTACTCTATCATCGTTAGTGAAACTCCTACAAAGGGAACCTATATCCTCTATTACCTGGCCTAATGTTGCACTAGGTTTGATAAAACTTGTGACCTGGTATCCTGTAGCTAACTGATCCTGCAGAAGAGGGCCTACACCTCTCCCATGGCTACTACCTAGCAGCAGAACCCTTTTTTTTCCTATTTTTGTCCTTCCTGTCCTTATTCCTAAAAGTCTGCTACATCTTACCCAATCCTACATCTACGTGAGCCTCTTCTCCTCCTGACTCTGACAACAGGTCATGCCTATTTTTTCCCACATTTACTGAAGTGTCTGGCTTGTTCATCCTGTTAACCATGTTTCTCCTACGACCTGTTACCAGCTCCCACCCATCCTTATCAACTGCCTCCAACCCACTATCTCTACTTTCTGCCTCCACAGCTTGAGCATCGACAAGCTCAGCCCCCATAGGCTGTGCCTGTGCAGTCTGAGCCTCCACAGGCTGGACTTCCACAGGTTGAGCCTCCACAGGCTGAGCCCCCACGGCTGAACCTCCACAGGTGAGGCCACGCCTTCAGAGTCTGAGCCACCAAAGGACGAGCCTCATGAACCCTGATCCTTTCACGCAACTCCCTAATCGTTTCGCCCATCTCCCACATCCTATCATTTCTAAGACAAAGTGAACAAAACCATGGGAGAGCCCCATTTATTTCCCCAGTTTCCTCTTCCCCACATGCCCAGTGAAACCACTTCTTACACCAACTACAACCCATCCCCTTCGCAACGTACATACGACATGCGCTACAGTTTCCAGTCATGATTTTCCCAGATACTTCAACCATATTCTAAACAAAACTTAAATTTATTTGATAAAGTACTCTTATAAAGGTTATACTGTATTTTTTAACGTTTTTTACTAAATATGATAGGCGCTATACTCGACTAACTGTTGAATTGTTATATACATTTAATTGATTGAAGTTTTATGAAAAATGAGTAGGTAACTAAACTACTTAAGAACCAACGAATTAAGCTAATGGATTTCGAAACAAACTTAAGATGGATGGTCGATACTATTTAGTGCTAATGTGGATAACAACTAATTTGTTACTTATGAAAGTTTTTTTAATAAAAAAAGGTAGGAATTTTTTTATAAATATATATATATATATATTTATATATGGCAATTAAACACTGTTAAATTTCAGACAGAACAGGTTAATTATTAGAACGTACGTTTTAGTTATCGTAAACTTGATTTCGATATCGATAGTCGAACTTAAAATAACGATAATGTATTAACCTAATGTGAGTAACTAAATGCTATATATGAGTACTTATGTTTATTATTTATTATTTCCAGTTGATTTTATTACTATTCCAGAACTAATTAATTAAGAAACTGTGTTATTTTAAACCTAATAAAGCCTTAATATAGGACAATACAGAAAGCTTTAACAATCGAAATTCAAACTAGTGATTTGAACTATTTTTTACGGTATATAAGAAATTTTACACTACGAAATAACTTGAAATACTATTTTCACCTATGCTATAGTATTATAGTAATCTAACTATCAAGCTTATGCTAAATATAATTCAGTAAAACGTGAAATAACTAGCAATAACGTTAACAACAATGACGCGAAATTTAAAAACTGTTATTTATGGTGTAATCTTAAATAATTCTTCTTGCTAGCAATAATTCTAAGAGTTTAGATGATAATTAAAAAATTTAAAATTATTTAGTCTACAAAAACTTAGCTGATGAATGCAAAATCGCAGTTTGATGAGCAGCTCTCGACAGACACAGCCAATCGATCGCACAACCAGAGAGGATTTCTGTTCAGTATGCAAGATTTCATCAAAATCCCCAGAGAAGTTTGTGAGAAATTAATTTTTATTTACAAGAGTTGCTCATATAATAGTATTAGATAGATTGGATAGATTAAATATATATACAGTATAAAAACCTAAACTGAAGGGTGGCTGGATCCTCCAGAAGGAGGTGTACTAATCCATTGTATCAGAGGTAGGACGGCCAGATCGTTTTCCCTGGGACCTACAATTTAACGTAGAATCCGAACCATCGAACGCTCCAGCTTAGTTCATATGATCACATACAAATCTTAAAAATTCTTGACCTTCCCGGGATTTGAACCCGGGATCGTAGCCAGAATTTTTTGAGAGCTAGCGCATTAAACACATTTTTACCACTAATTACATTTGAGCTGCCACACCACTCCATATTTGTTATACGTTCAATATATTTCTTTCCTACTTACATAAGAACTGCAGTCGGTTAAATAAAAATCGAGACTAATATTTCAACATTTTATTTTAAATAATCAGCTATATTATGGCTTTTATTTATTCATCAATTATATTTTTTTTATCTTAAACTAATACTTTCTTCCATACAATATTTCGGGTATGTCGAGGATTTTCGTTTGGGAGGAGTGCTATTAATGTGCTTGGGAGCTTTACACGAGAAAATGCCACATACAACATGCCATGCATAAAAACTGGTGATCTTAAGTCTACTCCAACAAATTCAAAAGTTTGGTCTTGAGCTTTATGTATGGTCAGTCATGGCAAATGCAGATCTTACTGGAAATTGTCCCTGCATTGTACATCCGAGTTGACCTTTTGATGAATCAAGAGTGATTCTGGGTTCACCAGTAATGATTTTTGCGTTTATTATGTTATTACACAATGAGCTTTACACCGTTACATAGACCTTCTGAAACGAAAAATTGCGCAACAGCATTTCTTTTTTCAGTTTCAGTTCGTATCGTGGCAAGTCTGAAATGTTAACAGTATTAAGAAACTGTTGTAAATTCCAGTGAAGCTTCAGGTTGGTCTTTCATTAAATCATGACTATAGTAAGATTTTGTACTCTCCGGAAAGTTTAGCATCGATGCCACCATTAATTCTGTCATCATCTTTATTGAGTGGCGCGAGTATGGCTCTCTCTTTCGTTACCTCACAATTTTCACTGGCAAAGCAGTTACCGAACACTTCAATTGTATTGTTGTTTGAAATCATATTTTGTGGCAATTCGATTTCTTCCATTGTATTATTGTTAGTTTGCTGTTGCCTAACTTTTGTATTTTTTTTTTTTTTTTTGCTCGTGGCTCTACAGGCAGACATTGGCGAAAATCTCATCCTAGTACTTACTATTACTTTTCCACCGAAAGGGAGATCTTCATTTACAATTAATCGCAAAAGCTTATTAATGTTCTGCAATCCATATTTAGGAAGTATCGGAGCTTCATCCATAACAAAAACATCTATTTCTGCTAATTTTCTGGCTTTCGGAGAGTTAGGTTTGATACTTGAGACTGGGTCCGGTGTTAGCGGTACTTTCTGTCCAAAGTGCGTCCATTAGGCAGCAAGATGGAAGCAATTCCCGTAAAAGCCATACATTTAACTTTGCACTGTTTTCCAGTGGGAATGTAGCACAGCGTTTTATAGATGAAAGTCTTTCCAGTGCCCCCTGGACCATCAATGAAAAAGTATTTTGTTTCACTATTTGAATCTTTTATAGTTTAATATTAACAATTTCTGTTTTTGTTTTAGTAGTTGATACATTTGATCTCCTAGGTCTGCTGACTCATGCGTGTTCAGGGTATTTTGATTAACTTCAAAATCGTAATCCCCAATATCTTCAAAGCCAAAAGTTTTTATCCAGTATTGGAAGTTTCTGCTTTTTGTTGCTTCAGTGTTTAATTTATGGGCAATAATTCTGTAGGCGCGATTAATTGCATTTTCTATTGAATGCTCGCTACGCCGGGTTGCGTGTTTAAAACCTTGTGCCAGATTTTCTTTAAACTTATCCTATGGCCGCTTTAGATTTTCGGGAGATCCGTTAAGTAATATTTGTATAAAAAGGCTTCGTATTGCTACAGGTATTTTGGATAATACAGATTCTAGTAATCCTTCTATCCATTCAGTGGCGTAGCTAGGTCAACAGGGGCCCCGGTGCAAAAAAATTATTTTGGGCCCTCAGGCCAGATGGGCAACCTTTTTTTTTTGCTTTTGTGTTGCTGGTAAGGGCCCCCTGAGCTGAGGTTGGGGCCCTTGAGTTGTGCTTAGGGGCCTCCTGAGCAGTGGTTTGGGGCCTCCCTGAGCAGTGAGAGGGCCCTTAGTGAGGGGCTTCCTGAGTCTCAGGGGCCCCCTTAGACGACTGTAGTGCTAAAAAAAAATAAAAGATCGCCAGTTTGCCATGAAGGCTCGTGGGCCTCTGAACTGCGCTTGGGGGCCCCCTGAGCGTAGGGCCCCCGGTGCACTGCACCGCCTAGCCCCATAGTAGCTACGCCCCTGTATCCATTGTTGATCGTCGTAGGCTAAACCACGCACTGAGCAGGCTTGTTTATATCTCTGATACTGGGTGCCATTCACAGTTCGAAGGTCGTCGAAAGTTGTTGCATCTATTACATGATACAACAACAATCGCAAGTTTTATAGTTCCGATTCGGCCTCGTAATTTAAATTATGAATTCTACCAATGACTCGCAATTGACGAAGCTCCTTTTCTCCAATTTACTCGATTTTCCGACCCATCTGAAATGTTCAGGCATCTGCCAATAATAATGATGTTCCATATCATCAAAATTTTCATTTTCCTGATTAATTTCTCTATGTTGTTAATTTTTTTATCACATCCAAAATATGCCTCTGAAGTGAATCCTCTTTACCCAATGTCAGCCAAATGTTCCTGGATTTGATACAAGTTTGCTATCAGATATTGGCCTGGTAAGTGTATTTCCAATCGTTGAACACTATTACTTTTTCTTTTAAATTTCAAAAGCAATTAATCGCCAGCATGCTTCTGGCGGCGTGACAGAATGTCCTTACAGCCAAAATACTCCCTACATGCTCAACGTTAATATGACAGTTAATTTTTTAAAATAAATAGGGGGCAACATGACGATTGTCTCTTATTATACGACGACCATTTATGTCCTTGCATTAAACTGCTTGTACGTGTGAAAATTCAGTACTCTGAGGGTTCAACTGCGGGTTGTACCGTCGTCGGTAATTTGGCTTTCCCTCATCTACTAAGGATGTTACTTTCTGGAAAGATTTAGGAAAGCCGATTAGACACTTCGTTCATCCGTTTTTTATAAACATTCACGTCTCACATTCAGCTCTCCACATGGATTGTGAATCATCCATATGAGTACGAGTTGTATTAACTGTAAATCATGATTTATTAATATTCTTTAAATGGGTAATCGCTGATGAACAATAATTTCGTTATCTGGAAAGCTTTGACCAGCATTAAGTGTAAATACTGCACAAATCTCATTACAGGCGGGTCTGTTAAACCTTCTATGATCAGCCTTCTCTGGCAGTCTAAATAAAAACTTGACGTATGGTGAAGGTATATCTTGAGCAGAAGTTAGGCGATTAATTTCCTCCTCTACTTCGCGCAACATTATGTATCCTTGTACATTTGTACGCTCGAATAAAGCACTCCAATAACTAAGGTACTAATTCCTGAATTAAACGGATGATTAACTCTTTCATTAACAGCATCATCTGTATCTAAAAAGTATAGTTTGCCGTACTTAGGCCGCTCTAAGACACCTTCTTCGTTCTGCGTCGGAGGAGCTGTCATGTTCATTTTATGATATATTTGTCCGCAAACTATAAAACTATAAATGCCATGGCTATTATTGTTCTGTCATCTTCTACATTGAAGGATGCTAACGCAAAAGATGAGTTTATTTTTCTTATTTTTCCGTGAAATTCTTCTGAATATTGTTGACGGTTCAAAAAGAGACGTACCAATTAATTTGAATCTTGTGGCGGCTCCATTAAAATTCGTCAATGCAAACAACAGTCACCAAAGAATTTCTGTTTATACGATTAGAAACACGTTCCTCAGGAAACTGCAATGCACCACAATGGATACACAAAACTTAGAATGGGCCTAAAGTGTGGTATGGCACATCCGCACTAACGGCGCATTTATATATTGTAAAATAATTCATTTTTAAATCTCTACAGCGTCTTTTGTCTCGATGTCTTTGTTGTTCCATTCGGTGCTCTTGTTCTAGACTTTCACTGGCCACACGTCGTTACTCACGCATTCGATTACGCTCTCGTTGAACATTTAAATTATAGGATCTTACCTTAGTTATTATTGAAGACAAGTTTTCGTAAGCATCTTTCTTTAGCAGCACGAATGGGTCGGTCTTGAAGTGAAGTTTGACAAGGCTTCCTATTTATTTCGAAGCTCACAATTGCTTACTACAACCAAACATAAAATTCTACAAGATCGCGAAGCGTTAGATTTTTTTTTTTTTTTTTTGAAAGCTTGTATTTTTTCTAGGATGTCATGTATGTTATTATTTTTTTATTTATTAATTTTTTTCTTGGAGGTAGTTAAAGTTTTTCTTAACGGTTTCCTAGGCATTTGTATTCATTAGCAGAAACTACGACGACAGCCGTTCCCTAATTTTGTAAGGTAAAGAAGTTTGAAAACAAAACACACACACACACACACACACACACACATACACACACACACACACACACACACACAAAAAAAAACCAATATCTATTTTTTAAATACCCACTTTTAAATTTTTTTACAATTAAGGTGGTAGCATTTACTGATAACCACTTATTACAATTCAGTAACGGTCACGATGATTACGTTATAATTAGTAATATTATTTTCAAAGAATTTTCTATGAAGTATGATTTCTGACAAAGCCAATGATAAATTTTTAACTATCTTCCTTTTTAAATGTTTTACAATTAAACATGCAGTGCTAATATTTCCACGGGTCAGCTAGACAAGAACTGTTCGATTAAATATTCATTTAAATCAAAGAGAAACTATTAGTAGGGTTTCTGGTATCTGAATCGTCTGCGAGATGGCGTTAGAGCCGTTTTCGAGATACCAAGTACAAAAATTGTTTGTATTTGGTAAAATCGCGTTTTTCTAGGGAAGAGAACTATTTAGGTATTACTAGAAAAACAAAAACGTTATCTACATATGAAATTTCATCCAAATCGTTAGAGCCGTTTCCAAGATCCCAAATACATACAAGAATTGCTCGTTTAAAGATATAAGATAACTAGGCACGCGTCTAAGTTCTTTGTTATATTAACTGTGCGGAGTTCGCGGCTCGACTAATTCAAGCTTCAAGCACAAGATCACGCCACCGCACATCTCCGTGCTCGCCACCCGCTTTTCCATTCCCCTCTTGGCCCATTCACAGTACAACCTGTAGGACCTACGATGCTCCGATTCTCGATAAAGAACTCTTGATGGGCCGTGAAAAATGTTAGAGCAGCGGTTCCCAACCTTTATTGGTACACGACCCACCATTAAGTAAAAAAAAATTTCGCGATCCACCTAATATGAGAGTCTATCTAATATCAGAATGGGAAATGTTGCATGACCTCGATACGCTATCGACTATCCTATCCTACGAAAAGGCAAATTTTAGTACAAAGGATTTACTGTCAACAAAAACAAGGATGGATAATACATAAAACAACAAACATATTATAGAACGGGAGGCGGCTGCACAGACCATCACCTCATCAAGTTGACTGCTGAAATTCCACGATTAGAAGTAACGCGATCAGCATATTAAAATGCAACTGGTCTGCCAAGTCGCTGTTTGGTGGAAACCACCAGCAGACCTGATTTTCGTGGTTGATTGGGAACTTTATAATTGTGTTTTAATGCAACCAAATGTATGCAAATATGGAAGACTGGGAACAGGAAAAACACAATGGTAAACCTACCAGTCAACCACTAATATGGATTTTGTACGTGTTTCCCACCAATATGTGACTTGGCACATCAGAGCCATTTTAATTTGCAAATCGAGTTTTAAGTAATCCCGGAATTTCAGCTGTCAACTCGATGAGACGATGCTTTGTGCAGACGCCTCCCGCTTTTTTTTTTTTTTTTTTTTTTTTTTTTTTTTTTTTTTTTTTACAAAGATAATTAAATTACGTTTAATTATTTTAAAAACACAACTTTAGAATAAGTGAGATTTCTGGCACTGGTACTAATGAGGGCATCGATATAAATGCTAACACTGGTTAATTTTAATATTAAGTCACTTTCTACACATAGTTTATTTATGTATTTTGTTTTTTAAAAACCATTAAGATATATTTTGGTGGGCAAAAAACCTCGATTTTTCCGCGACCCACCAGTGGGTCGCGACCCATAGGTTGGGAACCGCTGTGTTAGAGGACTGCATGCATGACGTGTTGGATATTGCTGGACAAACAACCAACACGGGTCCTTGCTGTCCAACAAACTATGCCGTTGGATCATCATTGGAGGAAACATCCTAAGAGTGTGCGATAAGGATACACGGTATGCCGCGATAAAAACCTGGTGGAAAGGATTGCTTGGAACATTTTTTGGACCCCTTCTATTAGCGTGCAAGGGTGAGTGAATCCTACGGTAGTTCTACACGGATGTCCTGGGTTTGGACAGTTATAGGCCGCTTTACGTTACACGCATACTCAAACTTTTAAATTCGTCGCTTAGGTGATAGCAGCGTTCAGTTGATTGTTATTTTACTGCAAGATCGTCAAGAAAAAAACACGCTGTTGTTAGCTAAGCGACGATGTACAGAATTTCTTACAAAGATAAATGAATAATATATATTGCAATGTAAACAAAACATCCGCAATAAAAATTGCAGATGCGATAGTGGATGTAGGATTTCACGCGAAAGTCCGCACTTGCGGATGCGGAGCTCCGTTACATCCAGTGGCGGATCCAGGTGGAGGGGGACTAGGGGTCTCAAGGCCCCCCCCTTCCAAAGTATTCAGGTTCTCCGCCTACATTAGTAATTTTTGAGATTTGGAGACCCTTTTTTTTTAACTCTACTGATTTTTAAGGGACGGCATGACTATAAAAGCCTACCCTTCCCCCTTACCCGACTCAAACCCCCCATCCCCCCCAAAAGAAATCCGCTCAAGCCCCCACCAAACTCAAGCCTCTCCACAAACCAAATTCCGTTTCAAGCCCCCCCCCCCAACCAAAAATCCTGGATCCACCACTGCAAAATACCAAGCAACTGGAAAACGACAGAGGCTATTTCTATCTTATGAGGGGACAGACGAGTGAACTTAAAAATTATTAGAGGCTTTTAGTTTAAAAAATGCTGTTTATAAAATTTTCGCAAAAAAATAATTGCCAGACTTCATAGTAGAAGTCAAAATCAAGAAGGATCAAACGGGGTTCCGAAAGGGATGGTCATGCAATGACAAAATCTTTAGCATCAACAGAATTCTGAAAAAACACACGTGAAGTTTATATGGAATCTCGTATAGCTTTCACCGACTTTGAAAAAGCTTTTGACAGTTTTGATAGTTGCAAAAATGGGACATACTGACCAAAAATGGACACCTTGCACATTTAATTGGAATAATCAAAGTTTATATAAAGATATAAAAATAATAATATTTTTGGCACAAAGAGAACCGAAAAAATATTGAAAAACAAAGGCTTTAAACAAGGCTGCAACATATCCCCAACTTCATTCAATATATATATATTGATGACGTTATTAGGAACTGGAAACAGATTGCGAATCCGGGAATACAATTGAAGAAGAATAAATACCTACTCGTACTGCTTCATGCAGATGATGTAACAATAAAGTGAAGAAGAACTGCAAAGAACATTATAAAAACTACATCAATTTGCAGGAAGATAATAAAATCTCCAGACATCCAAAAAGAAAACAAAAGTTATTGCCCATTACGGTAAACACCCCATTCGCTCAAAATAGTAATTGACAACACAGTGACAAAACAGGTAATGAATTTAAACTTCCTATGCTGTGAAATCAGTTTGATATAGATAAAGATACAGAGAAACATATCAGTAAATTTCAATAAATAGAACACTTGAGAATAAAACAAGAAAAAAACACAAAAATGCTGTTTGGGAGTGAAACTTGGATAACTAAAGCAAAAGATAAAAGTAAAATTCAGACGATCGAAATGAGATTACTTAGGAAGATAAAAGGTTGCACTAAACAAGACGATATAAGACCATATATGAAAAAATTCTGGAAGAACTTCGTATGTGCAAATATATGGATGGACAAAGAATACAGAGAATCGTTGAGGTGGCCTGTTGAAAGAATGGACGAAGAAAGAATTCCACTTCTAGCGATGCAGACGCAGAGACGTTGGTAGAGCTATGAAAAAGTGGTGTAAAGTACAAAATAAAGACGGAACAGGTATTAATGTCTAATCCTTAAAGTGAAGAAGGAATCAACGAAGTCAAGAAAGGGATATTATTGTGATTCGCTAAAATTTATCGCTGTCATGGAAATAACTTTAATCTCTTAGTGGTTCAGGAAAATCCTTATAATGGGAACTATCTCTCATCAGCGCTGTAGTGCAGCGTCTTCGATGGCTCTGTTAACATCTCTCAAAAATAAACATACTGCATACAATTAATTTAAGCTGTCAGTAAAGGATAAAAGACCGAATCTAAAATTGGAAAGAATCGATTACAATTTCGTTGCTAAGAAAATAATTCAATATCAACCATACACATTTTATGGACTGTATCCTTGAGTTCAACGTTTAAATTTCTTACCCGAAATATCTTCATAATTATCTTTCAGATGCATTTTTCTGTTGTTAGTGTCAAATATTCATTACCAGTCCTTTTTACGCTATACGCCCTTTCGAACAATCAAAAGCGTCTTCTGTGTAAAGAATATGACGCTGTTTATCATGCTGAAACTTAAAGGAAACAAATTTCTCAAAGTTGTAGCTAAAATCACTTTTTCCATGTATATCTTTCCACGTCGGTTAACCGTTAATGAATTTTTGCTCTCAGATGGCCTATAATTGATACATCACTATAGGATAAATGGTGACAAGATATTTGTATATCAATGACACAAAGATCAAAAACAGGTAAAAATAGGACAAATTCTAAAATCAGGACGCCAGCAGTTCGATCAAGATAATTAAGAGAATAAGTGAAAAGTGGAAGACATTTTCGTGACGGCACAACTGATATCACAAAACAATACGTCATAAAAGCTTCCTTTTCAGCATGTTGACTGAAGACCTTGGCGTAAATACGCATCTAAGAATTCCCCAGAGAGCTATAATTGCTACACTACAATTTAAAGCTCTCTTATATCATTTGAAGAATTCTTTTTTCAAGTTATCACTGCCTTGTATTTATGCAACCTTATCAAGATGACGAAATGAGCCGTACATCTTAAATGGTAGATGCAGGGCTGTGTAAGAGGGAAATGGAACCCGCGCCATACATCTTAACTGGAAGATGCAGAGTTGTGTAAGGATAAAATATAACCCGCACTAAGCAAATATTTTAAGAGCGATATGGTGGTTAACACGTATGACTACTCTTTTTTGCAAGCCCTGCAACTCCTGTACTTCTAAATTTTGAATTTTTCTCTGTTATTTTTTGAATTCGCCTACACACCTTGAGACACATAGCAGAAGGTGCTGGCAAAGGATCTTCTAT